>CM062357.1:9869364-9913910 GCA_031216115.1 Senna siamea | reverse complement strand
CTAGAGAATTTGGCAAGGACAATTGAAACAAGAGGAAACAAAATTGGAATGAAATTTAAAATTGAAAGCCCATTTTGGGTAGACTTGGTGAACAAGTAAGCATGAATCGAGCATTTTTGTTGATCTTCAATCTTGGAAAGTGACCTATCATGCCAATTCGAGTAAGAAAAGCTAGGATAGAGATTCAAAACAAATTGAATCAGAATTGAAAATGAATTAGAAGTCCAAAACACATTTTAGAGAGACTTGGCGGACAAGTAAGCTTAAATAGAATGTTTTCTTTATCTTTGTTTTAAGAATGTGAATTAACATCCTAATTAGAGCTGTAGAATTGGGGAAGGACATTCGAAACAAGTGGAATCGGAATTGGAATGAAATTTAAAATTGAAAACCCATTTTGGGTAGACATGGTGAACAAGTAAGCATGAATCGAGCATTTTCGTTGATCGTCAATCTTGGAAAGTGACCTATCATGCCAATTCAAGTAAGAAAAGCTAGGATAGAGATTCAAAACAAATTGAATCAGCATTGACAACGAATTAGAAGTCCAAAACACATTTTAGATCAACTTGGCGGACATGTAAGCTTAAATTGAATGTTTTCTTTATATTTGTTTTAAGAATGTGAATTAACATCCTAATTAGAGCTGTAGAATTGGGGAAGGACATTCGAAACAAGTGGAATCGGAATTGGAATGAAATTTAAAATTGAAAGCCCATTTTGGGTAGACATGGTGAACAAGTAAGCATGAATCGAGCATTTTCGTTGATCGTCAATCTTGGAAAGTGACCTATCATGCCAATTCAAGTAAGAAAAGCTAGGATAGAGATTCAAAACAAATTGAATCAGAATTGAAAATGAATTAGAAGTCCAAAACACATTTTAGAGAGACTTGGCGGACAAGTAAGCTTAAATAGAATGTTTTCTTTATCTTTGTTTTAAGAATGTGAATTAACATCCTAATTAGAGCTGTAGAATTGGGGAAGGACATTCGAAACAAGTGGAATCGGAATTGGAATGAAATTTAAAATTGAAAACCCATTTTGGGTAGACTTGGTGACCAAGTAAGCATGAATCGAGCATTTTCGTTGATCGTCAATCTTGGAAAGTGACCTATAATGCCAATTTGAGTAAGAAAAGCTAGGATAGAGATTCAAAACAAATTGAATCAGAATTGAAAATGAATTAGAAGTCCAAAACACATTTTAGAGAGACTTGGCGGACAAGTAAGCTTAAATAGAATGTTTTCTTTATCTTTGGTTTAAGAATGTTAATTAACATCCTAATTAAAGCTAGAGAATTTGGCAAGGACAATTGAAACAACAGGAAACGGAATTGGAATGAAATTTAAAATTGAAAGCCCATTTTGGGTAGACATGGTGAACAAGTAAGCATGAATCGAGCATTTTCGTTGATCGTCAATCTTGGAAAGTGACCTATCATGCCAATTCGAGTAAGAAAAGCTAGGATAGAGATTCAAAACAAATTGAATCAGAATTGAAAATGAATTAGAAGTCCAAAACACATTTTAGAGAGACTTGGCGGACAAGTAAGCTTAAATAGAATGTTTTCTTTATCTTTGTTTTAAGAATGTGAATTAACATCCTAATTAGAGCTGTAGAGTTAGGGAAGGACAATTGAAACAACAGGAAACGGAATTGGAATGAAATTTAAAATTGAAAGCCCATTTTGGGTAGACTTGGTGAACAAGTAAGCATGAATCGAGCATTTTCGTTGATCGTCAATCTTGGAAAGTGACCTATAATGCCAATTTGAGTAAGAAAAGCTAGGATAGAGATTCAAAACAAATTGAATCAGAATTGAAAATGAATTAGAAGTCCAAAACACATTTTAGAGAGACTTGGCGGACAAGTAAGCTTAAATAGAATGTTTTCTTTATCTTTGTTTTAAGAATGTGAATTAACATCCTAATTAGAGCTGTAGAGTTTGGGAAGGACAATAGAAACAAGTGGAATCGGAATTGGAATGAAATTTAAAATTGAAAACCCATTTTGGGTAGACTTGGTGACCAAGTAAGCATGAATCGAGCATTTTCGTTGATCGTCAATCTTGGAAAGTGACCTATCATGCCAATTCGAGTAAGAAAAGCTAGGATAGAGATTCAAAACAAATTGAATCAGAATTGAAAATGAATTAGAAGTCCAAAACACATTTTAGAGAGACTTGGCAGACAAGTAAGCTTAAATAGAATGTTTTCTTTATCTTTGTTTTAAGAATGTGAATTAACATCCTAATTAGAGCTGTAGAGTTTGGGAAGGACAATAGAAAGAAGTGGAATCGGAATTGGAATGAAATTGAAAATTGAAAACCCATTTTGGGTAGACTGGGTGAACAAGTAAGCATGAATAGAGCATTTTTGTTGATCGTCAATCTTGGAAAGTGACCTATCATGCCAATTTGAGTAAGAAAAGCTAGGATAGAGATTCAAAACAAATTGAATCAGAATTGAAAATGAATTAGAAGTCCAAAACACATTTTAGAGAGACTTGGCAGACAAGTAAGCTTAAATAGAATGTTTTCTTTATCTTTGTTTTAAGAATGTGAATTAACATCCTAATTAGAGCTGTAGAATTGGGGAAGGACAATTGAAACAAGTGGAATCGGAATTGGAATGAAATTTAAAATTGAAAACCCATTTTGGGTAGACTTGGTGACCAAGTAAGCATGAATCGAGCATTTTCGTTGATCGTCAATCTTGGAAAGTGACCTATAATGCCAATTTGAGTAAGAAAAGCTAGGATAGAGATTCAAAACAAATTGAATCAGCATTGAAAATGAATTAGAAGTCCAAAACACATTTTAGAGAGACTTGGCAGACAAGTAAGCTTAAATAGAATGTTTTCTTTATCTTTGTTTTAAGAATGTGAATTAACATCCTAATTAGAGCTGTAGAATTGGGGAAGGACATTCGAAACAAGTGGAATCGGAATTGGAATGAAATTTAAAATTGAAAGCCCATTTTGGGTAGACATGGTGAACAAGTAAGCATGAATCGAGCATTTTCGTTGATCTTCAATCTTGGAAAGTGACCTATCATGCCAATTTGAGTAAGAAAAGCTAGGATAGAGATTCAAAACAAATTGAATCAGAATTGAAAATGAATTAGAAGTCCAAAACACATTTTAGAGAGACTTGGCGGACAAGTAAGCTTAAATAGAATGTTTTCTTTATCTTTGTTTTAAGAATGTGAATTAACATCCTAATTAGAGCTGTAGAATTTGGCAAGGACAATTGAAACAACAGGAAACGGAATTGGAATGAAATTTAAAATTGAAAGCCCATTTTGGGTAGACATGGTGAACAAGTAAGCATGAATCGAGCATTTTCGTTGATCGTCAATCTTGGAAAGTGACCTATAATGCCAATTTGAGTAAGAAAAGCTAGGATAGAGATTCAAAACAAATTGAATCAGAATTGAAAATGAATTAGAAGTCCAAAACACATTTTAGAGAGACTTGGCGGACAAGTAAGCTTAAATAGAATGTTTTCTTTATCTTTGTTTTAAGAATGTGAATTAACATCCTAATTAGAGCTGTAGAATTGGGGAAGGACATTCGAAACAAGTGGAATCGGAATTGGAATGAAATTTAAAATTGAAAACCCATTTTGGGTAGACTTGGTGAACAAGTAAGCATGAATAGAGCATTTTTGTTGATCGTCAATCTTGGAAAGTGACCTATCATGCCAATTTGAGTAAGAAAAGCTAGGATAGAGATTCAAAACAAATTGAATCAGAATTGAAAATGAATTAGAAGTCCAAAACACATTTTAGAGAGACTTGGCGGACAAGTAAGCTTAAATAGAATGTTTTCTTTATCTTTGTTTTAAGAATGTGAATTAACATCCTAATTAGAGCTGTAGAATTGGGGAAGGACATTCGAAACAAGTGGAATCGGAATTGGAATGAAATTTAAAATTGAAAACCCATTTTGGGTAGACTTGGTGAACAAGTAAGCATGAATCGAGCATTTTCGTTGATCGTCAATCTTGGAAAGTGACGTATCATGCCAATTCAAGTAAGAAAAGCTAGGATAGAGATTCAAAACAAATTGAATCAGCATTGAAAACGAATTAGAAGTCCAAAACACATTTTAGAGACTTGGCGGACAAGTAAGCTTAAATAGAATGTTTTCTTTATCTTTGTTTTAAGAATGTGAATTAACATCCTAATTAGAGCTGTAGAATTGGGGAAGGACATTCGAAACAAGTGGAATCGAAATTGGAATGAAATTTAAAATTGAAAACCCATTTTGGGTAGACTTGGTGACCAAGTAAGCATGAATCGAGCATTTTCGTTGATCGTCAATCTTGGAAAGTGACCTATAATGCCAATTTGAGTAAGAAAAGCTAGGATAGAGATTCAAAACAAATTGAATCAGAATTGAAAATGAATTAGAAGTCCAAAACACATTTTAGAGAGACTTGGCGGACAAGTAAGCTTAAATAGAATGTTTTCTTTATCTTTGGTTTAAGAATGTTAATTAACATCCTAATTAAAGCTAGAGAATTTGGCAAGGACAATTGAAACAACAGGAAACGGAATTGGAATGAAATTTAAAATTGAAAACCCATTTTGGGTAGACTTGGTGAACAAGTAAGCATGAATAGAGCATTTTCGTTGATCGTCAATCTTGGAAAGTGACCTATCATGCCAATTCGAGTAAGAAAAGCTAGGATAGAGATTCAAAACAAATTGAATCAGAATTGAAAATGAATTAGAAGTCCAAAACACATTTTAGAGAGACTTGGCGGACAAGTAAGCTTAAATAGAATGTTTTCTTCATCTTTGGTTTAAGAATGTGAATTAACATCCTAATTAGAGCTAGAGAATTTGGTAAGGACAATTGAAACAAGTGGAATCGGAATTGGAATGAAATTTAAAATTGAAAACCCATTTTGGGTAGACTTGGTGAACAAGTAAGAATGAATAGAGCATTTTCGTTGATCGTCAATCTTGGAAAGTGACCTATCATGCCAATTCGAGTAAGAAAAGCTAGGATAGAGATTCAAAACAAATTGAATCAGAATTGAAAATGAATTAGAAGTCCAAAACACATTTTAGAGACTTGGCGGACAAGTAAGCTTAAATAGAATGTTTTCTTTATCTTTGGTTTAAGAATGTTAATTAACATCCTAATTAAAGCTAGAGAATTTGGCAAGGACAATTGAAACAAGAGGAAACGGAATTGGAATGAAATTTAAAATTGAAAGCCCATTTTGGGTAGACTTGGTGAACAAGTAAGCATGAATCGAGCATTTTCGTTGATCGTCAATCTTGGAAAGTGACCTATCATGCCAATTCAAGTAAGAAAAGCTAGGATAGAGATTCAAAACAAATTGAATCAGAATTGAAAATGAATTAGAAGTCCAAAACACATTTTAGAGAGACTTGGCGGACAAGTAAGCTTAAATAGAATGTTTTCTTTATCTTTGGTTTAAGAATGTTAATTAACATCCTAATTAAAGCTAGAGAATTTGGCAAGGACAATTGAAACAACAGGAAACGGAATTGGAATGAAATTTAAAATTGAAAGCCCATTTTGGGTAGACATGGTGAACAAGTAAGCATGAATCGAGCATTTTCGTTGATCGTCAATCTTGGAAAGTGACCTATCATGCCAATTCGAGTAAGAAAAGCTAGGATAGAGATTCAAAACAAATTGAATCAGAATTGAAAATGAATTAGAAGTCCAAAACACATTTTAGAGAGACTTGGCGGACAAGTAAGCTTAAATAGAATGTTTTCTTTATCTTTGTTTTAAGAATGTGAATTAACATCCTAATTAGAGCTGTAGAATTGGGGAAGGACATTCGAAACAAGTGGAATCAGAATTGGAATGAAATTTAAAATTGAAAGCCCATTTTGGGTAGACTTGGTGACCAATTAAGCATGAATCGAGCATTTTCGTTGATCGTCAATCTTGGAAAGTGACCTATAATGCCAATTTGAGTAAGAAAAGCTAGGATAGAGATTCAAAACAAATTGAATCAGAATTGAAAATGAATTAGAAGTCCAAAACACATTTTAGAGAGACTTGGCGGACAAGTAAGCTTAAATAGAATGTTTTCTTTATCTTTGTTTTAAGAATGTGAATTAACATCCTAATTAGAGCTGTAGAGTTAGGGAAGGACAATTGAAACAAGTGGAATCGGAATTGGAATGAAATTTAAAATTGAAAACCCATTTTGGGTAGACATGGTGAACAAGTAAGCATGAATCGAGCATTTTCGTTGATCGTCAATCTTGGAAAGTGACCTATCATGCCAATTCAAGTAAGAAAAGCTAGGATAGAGATTCAAAACAAATTGAATCAGAATTGAAAATGAATTAGAAGTCCAAAACACATTTTAGAGAGACTTGGCTGACAAGTAAGCTTAAATAGAATGTTTTCTTTATCTTTGTTTTAAGAATGTGAATTAACATCCTAATTAGAGCTGTAGAATTTGGGAAGGACATTCGAAACAAGTGGAATCGGAATTGGAATGAAATTTAAAATTGAAAACCCATTTTGGGTAGACTTGGTGAACAAGTAAGCATGAATAGAGCATTTTCGTTGATCGTCAATCTTGGAAAGTGACCTATCATGCCAATTCGAGTAAGAAAAGCTAGGATAGAGATTCAAAACAAATTGAATCAGAATTGAAAATGAATTAGAAGTCCAAAACACATTTTAGAGAGACTTGGTAGACCAGTAAGCTTAAATAGAATGTTTTCTTTATCTTTGGTTTAAGAATGTGAATTAACATCCTAATTAGAGCTAGAGAATTTGGTAAGGACAATTGAAACAAGTGGAATCGGAATTGGAATGAAATTTAAAATTGAAAACCCATTTTGGGTAGACTTGGTGAACAAGTAAGCATGAATAGAGCATTTTCGTTGATCGTCAATCTTGGAAAGTGACCTATCATGCCAATTCGAGTAAGAAAAGCTAGGATAGAGATTCAAAACAAATTGAATCAGAATTGAAAACGAATTAGAAGTCCAAAACACATTTTAGAGAGACTTGGCGGACAAGTAAGCTTAAATAGAATGTTTTCTTCATCTTTGGTTTAAGAATGTGAATTAACATCCTAATTAGAGCTAGAGAATTTGGTAAGGACAATTGAAACAAGTGGAATCGGAATTGGAATGAAATTTAAAATTGAAAACCCATTTTGGGTAGACTTGGTGAACAAGTAAGCATGAATAGAGCATTTTCGTTGATCGTCAATCTTGGAAAGTGACCTATCATGCCAATTCGAGTAAGAAAAGCTAGGATAGAGATTCAAAACAAATTGAATCAGAATTGAAAACGAATTAGAAGTCCAAAACACATTTTAGAGAGACTTGACAGACAAGTAAGCTTAAATAGAATGTTTTCTTCATCTTTGGTTTAAAACGTGAATTAACATCCTAATTAGAGCTAGAGAATTTGGTAAGGACAATTGAAACAAGTGGAATCGAAATTGGAATGAAATTTAAAATTGAAAACCCATTTTGGGTAGACTTGGTGAACAAGTAAGCATGAATCGAGCATTTTCGTTGATCGTCAATCTTGGAAAGTGACCTATCATGCCAATTCGAGTAAGAAAAGCTAGGATAGAGATTCAAAACAAATTGAATCAGAATTGAAAATGAATTAGAAGTCCAAAACACATTTTAGAGAGACTTGGCGGACAAGTAAGCTTAAATAGAATGTTTTCTTTATCTTTGTTTTAAGAATGTGAATTAACATCCTAATTAAAGCTAGAGAATTTGGCAAGGACAATTGAAACAAGAGGAAACGGAATTGGAATGAAATTTAAAATTGAAAACCCATTTTGGGTAGACTTGGTGAACAAGTAAGCATGAATAGAGCATTTTCGTTGATCGTCAATCTTGGAAAGTGACCTATCATGCCAATTCAAGTAAGAAAAGCTAGGATAGAGATTCAAAACAAATTGAATCAGAATTGAAAATGAATTAGAAGTCCAAAACACATTTTAGAGAGACTTGGCAGACAAGTAAGCTTAAATAGAATGTTTTCTTCATCTTTGGTTTAAGAATGTGAATTAACATCCTAATTAGAGCTAGAGAATTTGGTAAGGACAATTGAAACAAGTGGAATCGGAATTGGAATGAAATTTAAAATTGAAAACCCATTTTGGGTAGACATGGTGAACAAGTAAGCATGAATCGAGCATTTTCGTTGATCGTCAATCTTGGAAAGTGACCTATAATGCCAATTTGAGTAAGAAAAGCTAGGATAGAGATTCAAAACAAATTGAATCAGCCTTGAAAATGAATTAGAAGTCTAATAAAACACATTTTAGAGAGACTTGGCGAACAAGTAAGCTTAAATAGAATGTTTTCTTTATCTTTGGTTTAAGAATGTTAATTAACATCCTAATTAAAGCTAGAGAATTTGGCAAGGACAATTGAAACAAGTGGAATCGGAATTGGAATGAAATTTAAAATTGAAAACCCATTTTGGGTAGACTTGGTGACCAAGTAAGCATGAATCGAGCATTTTCGTTGATCGTCAATCTTGGAAAGTGACCTATAATGCCAATTTGAGTAAGAAAAGCTAGGATAGAGATTCAAAACAAATTGAATCAGAATTGAAAATGAATTAGAAGTCTAAAATACATTTTAGAGAGACTTGGCGGACAAGTAAGCTTAAATAGAATGTTTTCTTTATCTTTGGTTTAAGAATGTTAATTAACATCCTAATTAGAGCTAGAGAATTTGGTAAGGACAATTGAAACAAGTGGAATCGGAATTGGAATGAAATTTAAAATTGAAAACCCATTTTGGGGAGACATGGTGAACAAGTAAGAATGAATAGAGCATTTTCGTTGATCGTCAATCTTGGAAAGTGACCTATCATGCCAATTCCAGTAAGAAAAGCTAGGATAGAGATTCAAAACAAATTGAATCAGAATTGAAAATGAATTAGAAGTCCAAAACACATTTTAGAGAGACTTGGCGGACAAGTAAGCTTAAATAGAATGTTTTCTTCATCTTTGGTTTAAGAATGTGAATTAACATCCTAATTAGAGCTAGAGAATTTGGTAAGGACAATTGAAACAAGTGGAATCGAAATTGGAATGAAATTTAAAATTGAAAACCCATTTTGGGTAGACTTGGTGAACAAGTAAGCATGAATCGAGCATTTTCGTTGATCGTCAATCTTGGAAAGTGACCTATCATGCCAATTCAAGTAAGAAAAGCTAGGATAGAGATTCAAAACAAATTGAATCAGAATTGAAAATGAATTAGAAGTCCAAAACACATTTTAGAGAGACTTGGCGGACAAGTAAGCTTAAATAGAATGTTTTCTTTATCATTGGTTTAAGAATGTTAATTAACATCCTAATTAGAGCTAAAGAATTTGGTAAGGACAATTGAAACAAGTGGAATCGAAATTGGAATGAAATTTAAAATTGAAAACCCATTTTGGGTAGACTTGGTGAACAAGTAAGCATGAATCGAGCATTTTCGTTGATCGTCAATCTTGGAAAGTGACCTATCATGCCAATTCGAGTAAGAAAAGCTAGGATAGAGATTCAAAACAAATTGAATCAGAATTGAAAATGAATTAGAAGTCCAAAACACATTTTAGAGAGACTTGGCGGACAAGTAAGCTTAAATAGAATGTTTTCTTCATCTTTGGTTTAAGAATGTGAATTAACATCCTAATTAGAGCTAGAGAATTTGGTAAGGACAATTGAAACAAGTGGAATCGAAATTGGAATGAAATTTAAAATTGAAAACCCATTTTGGGTAGACTTGGTGAACAAGTAAGCATGAATAGAGCATTTTCGTTGATCGTCAATCTTGGAAAGTGACCTATCATGCCAATTCGAGTAAGAAAAGCTAGGATAGAGATTCAAAACAAATTGAATCAGAATTGAAAATGAATTAGAAGTCCAAAACACATTTTAGAGAGACTTGGCGGACAAGTAAGCTTAAATAGAATGTTTTCTTCATCTTTGGTTTAAGAATGTGAATTAACATCCTAATTAGAGCTAGAGAATTTGGTAAGGACAATTGAAACAAGTGGAATCGGAATTGGAATGAAATTTAAAATTGAAAACCCATTTTGGGTAGACTTGGTGACCAAGTAAGCATGAATCGAGCATTTTCGTTGATCGTCAATCTTGGAAAGTGACCTATCATGCCAATTCAAGTAAGAAAAGCTAGGATAGAGATTCAAAACAAATTGAATCAGAATTGAAAATGAATTAGAAGTCCAAAACACATTTTAGAGAGACTTGGCGGACAAGTAAGCTTAAATAGAATGTTTTCTTTATCTTTGGTTTAAGAATGTTAATTAACATCCTAATTAAAGCTAGAGAATTTGGCAAGGACAATTGAAACAAGAGGAAACGGAATTGGAATGAAATTTAAAATTGAAAACCCATTTTGGGTAGACTTGGTGAACAAGTAAGCATGAATAGAGCATTTTCGTTGATCGTCAATCTTGGAAAGTGACCTATCATGCCAATTCGAGTAAGAAAAGCTAGGATAGAGATTCAAAACAAATTGAATCAGAATTGAAAATGAATTAGAAGTCCAAAACACATTTTAGAGAGACTAGCGGACAAGTAAGCTTCAATAGAATGTTTTCTTCATCTTTGGTTTAAGAATGTGAATTAACATCCTAATTAGAGCTAGAATTTTTGGTAAGGACAATTGAAACAAGTGGAATCGGAATTGGAATGAAATTTAAAATTGAAAACCCATTTTGGGTAGACTTGGTGAACAAGTAAGCATGAATAGAGCATTTTCGTTGATCGTCAATCTTGGAAAGTGACCTATCATGCCAATTCGAGTAAGAAAAGCTAGGATAGAGATTCAAAACAAATTGAATCAGAATTGAAAATGAATTAGAAGTCCAAAACACATTTTAGAGAGACTTGGCGGACAAGTAAGCTTAAATAGAATGTTTTCTTCATCTTTGGTTTAAGAATGTGAATTAACATCCTAATTAGAGCTAGATAAATTGGTAAGGACAATTGAAACAAGTGGAATCGGAATTGGAATGAAATTTAAAATTGAAAACCCATTTTGGGTAGACTTGGTGAACAAGTAAGCATGAATAGAGCATTTTCGTTGATCGTCAATCTTGGAAAGTGACCTATCATGCCAATTCGAGTAAGAAAAGCTAGGATAGAGATTCAAAACAAATTGAATCAGAATTGAAAATGAATTAGAAGTCCAAAACACATTTTAGAGAGACTTGGCGGACAAGTAAGCTTAAATAGAATGTTTTCTTCATCTTTGGTTTAAGAATGTGAATTAACATCCTAATTAAAGCTAGAGAATTTGGCAAGGACAATTGAAACAAGAGGAAACGGAATTGGAATGAAATTTAAAATTGAAAACCCATTTTGGGTAGAATTGGTGACCAAGTAAGAATGAATAGAGCATTTTCGTTGATCGTCAATCTTGGAAAGTGACGTATCATGCCAATTCAAGTAAGAAAAGCTAGGATAGAGATTCAAAACAAATTGAATCAGAATTGAAAATGAATTAGAAGTCCAAAACACATTTTAGAGAGACTTGGCAGACAAGTAAGCTTAAATAGAATGTTTTCTTTATCTTTGTTTTAAGAATGTGAATTAACATCCTAATTAGAGCTGTAGAATTGGGGAAGGACATTCGAAACAAGTGGAATCGGAATTGGAATGAAATTTAAAATTGAAAACCCATTTTGGGTAGACTTGGTGACCAAGTAAGCATGAATCGAGCATTTTCGTTGATCGTCAATCTTGGAAAGTGACCTATCGTGCCAATTCAAGTAAGAAAAGCTAGGATAGAGATTCAAAACAAATTGAATCAGAATTGAAAATGAATTAGAAGTCCAAAACACATTTTAGAGAGACTTGGCGGACAAGTAAGCTTAAATAGAATGTTTTCTTTATCTTTGTTTTAAGAATGTGAATTAACATCCTAATTAGAGCTGTAGAATTGGGGAAGGACAATTGAAACAAGAGGAAACGGAATTGGAATGAAATTTAAAATTGAAAGCCCATTTTGGGTAGACATGGTGAACAAGTAAGCATGAATCGAGCATTTTCGTTGATCGTCAATCTTGGAAAGTGACCTATCATGCCAATTCAAGTAAGAAAAGCTAGGATAGAGATTCAAAACAAATTGAATCAGAATTGAAAATGAATTAGAAGTCCAAAACACATTTTAGAGAGACTTGGCGGACAAGTAAGCTTAAATAGAATGTTTTCTTTATCTTTGTTTTAAGAATGTGAATTAACATCCTAATTAAAGCTAGAGAATTTGGCAAGGACAATTGAAACAAGTGGAATCGGAATTGGAATGAAATTTAAAATTGAAAACCCATTTTGGGTAGACTTGGTGACCAAGTAAGCATGAATCGAGCATTTTCGTTGATCGTCAATCTTGGAAAGTGACCTATCATGCCAATTCGAGTAAGAAAAGCTAGGATAGAGATTCAAAACAAATTGAATCAGAATTGAAAATGAATTAGAAGTCCAAAACACATTTTAGAGACTTGGCGGACAAGTAAGCTTCAATAGAATGTTTTCTTCATCTTTGGTTTAAGAATGTGAATTAACATCCTAATTAGAGCTAGAAATTTTGGTAAGGACAATTGAAACAAGTGGAATCGAAATTGGAATGAAATTTAAAATTGAAAACCCATTTTGGGTAGACTTGGTGAACAAGTAAGCATGAATAGAGCATTTTCGTTGATCGTCAATCTTGGAAAGTGACCTATCATGCCAATTCGAGTAAGAAAAGCTAGGATAGAGATTCAAAACAAATTGAATCAGAATTGAAAATGAATTAGAAGTCCAAAACACATTTTAGAGAGACTTTGCAGACATGTAAGCTTCAATAGAATGTTTTCATCTTCCTTGGTTTAAGAATGTGAATTAACATCCTAATTAGAGCTAGAATTTTTGGTAAGGACAATTGAAACAAGTGGAATCGGAATTGGAATGAAATTTAAAATTGAAAACCCATTTTGGGTAGACTTGGTGAACAAGTAAGCATGAATAGAGCATTTTCGTTGATCGTCAATCTTGGAAAGTGACCTATCATGCCAATTCGAGTAAGAAAAGCTAGGATAGAGATTCAAAACAAATTGAATCAGAATTGAAAACGAATTAGAAGTCCAAAACACATTTTAGAGAGACTAGCGGACAAGTAAGCTTCAATAGAATGTTTTCTTCATCTTTGGTTTAAGAATGTGAATTAACAACCTAATTAGAGCTAGAATTTTTGGTAAGGACAATTGAAACAAGTGGAATCGGAATTGGAATGAAATTTAAAATTGAAAACCCATTTTGGGTAGACTTGGTGAACAAGTAAGCATGAATAGAGCATTTTCGTTGATCGTCAATCTTGGAAAGTGACCTATCATGCCAATTCGAGTAAGAAAAGCTAGGATAGAGATTCAAAACAAATTGAATCAGAATTGAAAATGAATTAGAAGTCCAAAACACATTTTAGAGAGACTTGGCGGACAAGTAAGCTTAAATAGAATGTTTTCTTCATCTTTGGTTTAAGAATGTGAATTAACATCCTAATTAGAGCTAGAGAATTTGGTAAGGACAATTGAAACAAGTGGAATCGGAATTGGAATGAAATTTAAAATTGAAAACCCATTTTGGGTAGACTTGGTGAACAAGTAAGCATGAATAGAGCATTTTCGTTGATCGTCAATCTTGGAAAGTGACCTATCATGCCAATTCGAGTAAGAAAAGCTACGGATAGAGATTAACAACAAATTGAATCAGAATTGAAACAGAATTAGAAGTCCAAAACACATTTTAGAGAGACTTAGCTGACAAGTAAGCTTCAATAGAATGTTTTCTTAATCTTTGGTTTAAGAATGTGAATTAACAACCTAATTAGAGCTAGAATTTTTGGTAAGGACAATTGAAACAAGTGGAATCGGAATTGGAATGAAATTGAAAATTGAAAACCCATTTTGGGTAGACTTGGTGAACAAGTAAGCATGAATAGAGCATTTTCGTTGATCGTCAATCTTGGAAAGTGACCTATCATGCCAATTCGAGTAAGAAAAGCTAGGATAGAGATTCAAAACAAATTGAATCAGAATTGAAAACGAATTAGAAGTCCAAAACACATTTTACAGAGACTGGCGGACAAGTAAGCTTCAATAGAATGTTTTTTTAATCTTTGGTTTAAGAATGTGAATTAACATCCTAATTAGAGCTAGAATTTTTGGTAAGGACAATTGAAACCAGTTGAATCGGAATTGGAATGAAATTGAAAACTGAAAACCCATTTTGGGTAGACTTGGTGAACAAGTAAGCATGAATAGAGCATTTTCGTTGATCGTCAATCTTGGAAAGTGACCTATCATGCCAATTCGAGTAGGAAAAGCTAGCATAGAGATTCAAAACAAATTGAATCAGAATTGAAAACGAATTAGAAGTGTAAAAGACATTTTAGAGGGACTTGGCTGACAAGTAAGCTTCAATAGAATGTTTTTTTAATCTTTGGTTTAAGAATGTGAATTAACATCCTAATTAGAGCTAGAATTTTTGGTAAGGACAATTGAAACCAGTGGAATCGAAATTGGAATGAAATTGAAAATTGAAAACCCATTTTGGGTAGACTTGGTGAACAAGTAAGCATGAATAGAGCATTTTCGTTTATCGTCAATCTTGGAAAGTGACCTATCATGCCAATTCGAGTAAGAAAAGCTAGGATAGAGATTCAAAACAAATTGAATCAGAATTGAAAACGAATTAGAAGTCCAAAAGACATTTTAGAGAGACTTGGCAGACAAGTAAGCTTCAATAGAATATTTTCTTCATCTTTGGTTTAAGAATGTGAATTAACATCCTAATTAGAGCTAGAATTTTTGGTAAGGACAATTGAAACAAGTGGAATCGGAATTGGAATGAAATTTAAAATTGAAAACCCATTTTGGGTAGACTTGGTGAACAAGTAAGCATGAATAGAGCATTTTCGTTGATCGTCAATCTTGGAAAGTGACCTATCATGCCAATTCGAGTAAGAAAAGCTAGGATAGAGATTCAAAACAAATTGAATCAGAATTGAAAATGAATTAGAAGTCCAAAACACATTTTAGAGAGACTTAGCGGACAAGTAAGCTTCAATAGAATATTTTCTTCATCTTTGGTTTAAGAATGTGAATTAACATCCTAATTAGAGCTAGAATTTTTGGTAAGGACAATTGAAACAAGTGGAATCGGAATTGGAATGAAATTTAAAATTGAAAACCCATTTTGGGTAGACTTGGTGAACAAGTAAGCATGAATAGAGCATTTTCGTTGATCGTCAATCTTGGAAAGTGACCTATCATGCCAATTCGAGTAAGAAAAGCTAGGATAGAGATTCAAAACAAATTGAATCAGAATTGAAAATGAATTAGAAGTCCAAAACACATTTTAGAGAGACTTGGCGGACAAGTAAGCTTAAATAGAATGTTTTCTTCATCTTTGGTTTAAGAATGTGAATTAACATCCTAATTAGAGCTAGAATTTTTGGTAAGGACAATTGAAACAAGTGGAATCGGAATTGGAATGAAATTTAAAATTGAAAACCCATTTTGGGTAGACTTGGTGAACAAGTAAGCATGAATAGAGCATTTTCGTTGATCGTCAATCTTGGAAAGTGACCTATCATGCCAATTCGAGTAAGAAAAGCTAGGATAGAGATTCAAAACAAATTGAATCAGAATTGAAAATGAATTAGAAGTCCAAAACACATTTTAGAGAGACTTGGCGGACAAGTAAGCTTAAATAGAATGTTTTCTTCATCTTTGGTTTAAGAATGTGAATTAACATCCTAATTAGAGCTATAATTTTTGGTAAGGACAATTGAAACAAGTGGAATCGGAATTGGAATGAAATTGAAAATTGAAAACCCATTTTGGGTAGACTTGGTGAACAAGTAAGCATGAATAGAGCATTTTCGTTGATCGTCAATCTTGGAAAGTGACCTATCATGCCAATTCGAGTAAGAAAAGCTAGGATAGAGATTCAAAACAAATTGAATCAGAATTGAAAATGAATTAGAAGTCCAAAACACATTTTAGAGAGACTTGGCGGACAAGTAAGCTTAAATAGAATGTTTTCTTCATCTTTGGTTTAAGAATGTGAATTAACAACCTAATTAGAGCTAGAATTTTTGGTAAGGACAATTGAAACCATTGGAATCGGAGTGGAATGAAATTGAAAATTGAAAACCCATTTTGGGTAGACTTGGTGAACAAGTAAGCATGAATAGAGCATTTTCGTTGATCGTCAATCTTGGAAAGTGACCTATCATGCCAATTCGAGTAAGAAAAGCTAGGATAGAGATTCAAAACAAATTGAATCAGAATTGACAACGAAATAGAAGTCCAAAACACATTTTAGACTGACTTGGCAGACAAGTAAGCTTCAATAGAATATTTTCTTCATCTTTGGTTTAAGAATGTGAATTAACAACCTAATTAGAGCTAGAATTTTTGGTAAGGACAATTGAAACAAGTGGAATTGGAATTGGAATGAAATTTAAAATTGAAAACCCATTTTGTGTAGACTTGGTGAACAAGTAAGCATGAATAGAGCATTTTCGTTGATCGTCAATCTTGGAAAGTGACCTATCATGCCAATTCGAGTAAGAAAAGCTAGGATAGAGATTCAAAACAAATTGAATCAGAATTGAAAACGAATTAGAAGTCCAAAACACATTTTAGAGAGACTTGGCGGACAAGTAAGCTTAAATAGAATGTTTTCTTCATCTTTGGTTTAAGAATGTGAATTAACAACCTAATTAGAGCTAGAATTTTTGGTAAGGACAATTGAAACAAGTGGAATCGGAATTGGAATGAAATTTAAAATTGAAAACCCATTTTGGGTAGACTTGGTGAACAAGTAAGCATGAATAGAGCATTTTCGTTGATCGTCAATCTTGGAAAGTGACCTATCATGCCAATTCGAGTAAGAAAAGCTAGGATAGAGATTCAAAACAAATTGAATCAGAATTGAAAATGAATTAGAAGTCCAAAACACATTTTAGAGAGACTTGGCGGACAAGTAAGCTTAAATAGAATGTTTTCTTCATCTTTGGTTTAAGAATGTGAATTAACATCCTAATTAGAGCTAGAATTTTTGGTAAGGACAATTGAAACAAGTGGAATTGGAATTGGAATGAAATTTAAAATTGAAAACCCATTTTGGGTAGACTTGGTGAACAAGTAAGCATGAATAGAGCATTTTCGTTGATCGTCAATCTTGGAAAGTGACCTATCATGCCAATTCGAGTAAGAAAAGCTAGGATAGAGATTCAAAACAAATTGAATCAGAATTGAAAATGAATTAGAAGTCCAAAACACATTTTAGAGAGACTTGGCTGACAAGTAAGCTTCAATAGAATATTTTCTTCATCTTTGGTTTAAGAATGTGAATTAACAACCTAATTAGAGCTAGAATTTTTGGTAAGGACAATTGAAACAAGTGGAATCGGAATTGGAATGAAATTTAAAATTGAAAACCCATTTTGGGTAGACTTGGTGAACAAGTAAGCATGAATAGAGCATTTTCGTTGATCGTCAATCTTGGAAAGTGACCTATCATGCCAATTCGAGTAAGAAAAGCTAGGATAGAGATTCAAAACAAATTGAATCAGAATTGAAATCCAAAACATATTTTAGAGAGATCTGGTTGAGAAGTAAGCTTCAATAGAATGTTTTCTTCATCTTTGGTTTAAGAATGTGAATTAACAACCTAATTAGAGCTAGAATTTTTGGTAAGGACAATTGAAACAAGTGGAATTGGAATTGGAATGAAATTTAAAATTGAAAACCCATTTTGGGTAGACTTGGTGAACAAGTAAGCATGAATAGAGCATTTTCGTTGATCGTCAATCTTGGAAAGTGACCTATCATGCCAATTCGAGTAAGAAAAGCTAGGATAGAGATTCAAAACAAATTGAATCAGAATTGACAACGAAATAGAAGTCCAAAACACATTTTAGAGAGACTTGATAGACAAGTAAGCTTCAATAGAATATTTTCTTCATCTTTGGTTTAAGAATGTGAATTAACATCCTAATTAGAGCTAGAATTTTTGGTAAGGACAATTGAAACAAGTGGAATCGGAATTGGAATGAAATTTAAAATTGAAAACCCATTTTGGGTAGACTTGGTGAACAAGTAAGCATGAATAGAGCATTTTCGTTGATCGTCAATCTTGGAAAGTGACCTATCATGCCAATTCGAGTAAGAAAAGCTAGCATAGAGATTCAAAACAAATTGAATCAGAATTGAAAATGAATTAGAAGTCCAAAACACATTTTAGAGAGACATGGCGGACAAGTAAGCTTAAATAGAATGTTTTTTTAATCTTTGGTTTAAGAATGTGAATTAACATCCTAATTAGAGCTAGAATTTTTGGTAAGGACAATTGAAACCAGTGGAATCGAAATTGGAATGAAATTGAAAATTGAAAACCGATTTTGGGTAGACTTGGTGAAAAAAGTAAGCATTAATAGAGCACTTTTGTTTATCATCAATCTTGGAAAGTGACCTATCATGCCAATTCGAGTAAGAAAAGCTAGGATAGAGATTCAAAACAAATTGAATCAGAATTGAAAACGAATTAGAAGTCCAAAAGACATTTTAGAGAGACTTGGCAGACAAGTAAGCTTCAATAGAATATTTTCTTCATCTTTGGTTTAAGAATGTGAATTAACAACCTAATTAGAGCTAGAATTTTTGGTAAGGACAATTGAAACAAGTGGAATCGGAATTGGAATGAAATTTAAAATTGAAAACCCATTTTGTGTAGACTTGGTGAACAAGTAAGCATGAATAGAGCATTTTCGTTGATCGTCAATCTTGGAAAGTGACCTATCATGCCAATTCGAGTAGGAAAAGCTAGCATAGAGATTCAAAACAAATTGAATCAGAATTGAAAATGAATTAGAAGTCCAAAACACATTTTAGAGAGACTTGGCGGACAAGTAAGCTTAAATAGAATGTTTTCTTCATCTTTGGTTTAAGAATGTGAATTAACATCCTAATTAGAGCTAGAATTTTTGGTAAGGACAATTGAAACAAGTGGAATCGGAATTGGAATGAAATTTAAAATTGAAAACCCATTTTGGGTAGACTTGGTGAACAAGTAAGCATGAATAGAGCATTTTCGTTGATCGTCAATCTTGGAAAGTGACCTATCATGCCAATTCGAGTAAGAAAAGCTAGGATAGAGATTCAAAACAAATTGAATCAGAATTGAAAATGAATTAGAAGTCCAAAACACATTTTAGAGAGACTTGGCGGACAAGTAAGCTTAAATAGAATGTTTTCTTCATCTTTGGTTTAAGAATGTGAATTAACATCCTAATTAGAGCTAGAAAATTTGGGAAGGACATTCGAAACAAGTGGAATTGGAATTGGAATGAAATTTAAAATTGAAAACCCATTTTGGGTAGACTTGGTGAACAAGTAAGCATGAATAGAGCATTTTCGTTGATCGTCAATCTTGGAAAGTGACCTATCATGCCAATTCGAGTAAGAAAAGCTAGGATAGAGATTCAAAACAAATTGAATCAGAATTGAAAATGAATTAGAAGTCCAAAACACATTTTAGAGAGACTTGGATGAAAAGAAAGCTTCAATAGAATGTTTTCTTCATCTTTGGTTTAAGAATGTGAATTAACATCCTAATTAGAGCTAGATAAATTGGTAAGGACAATTGAAACGAGTGAAATTGGAATTGGAATGAAATTTAAAATTGAAAACCCATTTTGTGTAGACTTGGTGAACAAGTAAGCATGAATAGAGCATTTTCGTTGATCGTCAATCTTGGAAAGTGACCTATCATGACAATTCGAGTAAGAAAAGCTAGGATAGAGATTCAAAACAAATTGAATCAGAATTGAAAAGGAATTAGAAGTCCAAAACACATTTTAGAGAGACTTGGTTGAAAAGTAAGCTTAAATAGAATGTTTTCTTCATCTTTGGTTTAAGAATGTGAATTAACATCCTAATTAGAGCCAGATAATTTGGTAAGGAAAATTGAAACAAGTGGAATTGTAGTTGGAATAAAATTTAAAATTGAAAACCCATTTTGGGTAGACTTGGTGAACAAGTAAGCATGAATAGAGCATTTTCGTTGATCGTCAATCTTGGAAAGTGACCTATCATGCCAATTCGAGTAAGAAAAGCTACGGATAGAGATTCAAAACAAATTGAATCAGAATTGAAAACGAATTAGAAGTCCAAAACACATTTTAGAGAGACTTGGCTGACAAGTAAGCTTCAATAGAATGTTTTTTTAATCTTTGGTTTAAGAATGTGAATTAACATCCTAATTAGAGCTAGAATTTTTGGTAAGGACAATTGAAACAAGTGGAATCGAAATTGGAATGAAATTTAAAATTGAAAACCCATTTTGGGTAGACTTGGTGAACAAGTAAGCATGAATAGAGCATTTTCGTTGATCGTCAATCTTGGAAAGTGACCTATCATGACAATTCGAGTAAGAAAAGCTAGGATAGAGATTCAAAACAAATTGAATCAGAATTGAAAAGGAATTAGAAGTCCAAAACACATTTTAGAGAGATCTGGTTGAGAAGTAAGCTTAAATAGAATGTTTTCTTCATCTTTGGTTTAAGAATGTGAATTAACATCCTAATTAGAGCTAGAGAATTTGGTAAGGACAATTGAAACAAGTGGAATCGGAATTGGAATGAAATTTAAAATTGAAAACCCATTTTGGGTAGACTTGGTGAACAAGTAAGCATGAATAGAGCATTTTCGTTGATCGTCAATCTTGGAAAGTGACCTATCATGCCAATTCGAGTAAGAAAAGCTAGGATAGAGATTCAAAACAAATTGAATCAAAATTGAAAATGAATTAGAAGTCCAAAACACATTTTAGAGAGACTTGGCTGACAAGTAAGCTTAAATAGAATGTTTTCTTCATCTTTGGGTAAGGAATATGAATTAACATCCCAATTAGAGCTAGAAAATTTGGGAAGGACATTTGAAACAAGTGGAATTGGAATTGGAATGAAATTTAAAATTGAAAACCCATTTTGGGTAGACTTGGTGAACAAGTAAGCATGAATAGAGCATTTTCGTTGATCGTCAATCTTGGAAAGTGACCTATCATGCCAATTCGAGTAAGAAAAGCTACGGATAGAGATTCAAAACAAATTGAATCAGAATTGAAAATGAATTAGAAGTCCAAAACACATTTTAGAGAGACTTGGTGGCAAGTAAGCTTAAATAGAATGTTTTCTTCATCTTTGGTTTAAGAATGTGAATTAACATCCTAATTAGAGCTAGATAATTTGGTAAGGACAATTGAAACAAGTGGAATCGGAATTGGAATGAAATTTAAAATTGAAAACCCATTTTGGGTAGACTTGGTGAACAAGTAAGCATGAATAGAGCATTTTCGTTGATCGTCAATCTTGGAAAGTGACCTATCATGCCAATTCGAGTAAGAAAAGCTACGGATAGAGATTCAAAACAAATTGAATCAGAATTGAAAATGAATTAGAAGTCCAAAACACATTTTAGAGAGACTTGGCTGACAAGTAAGCTTCAATAGAATGTTTTCTTCATCTTTGGTTTAAGAATGTGAATTAACAACCCAATTAGAGCTAGAAAATTTGGGAAGGACATTTGAAACAAGTGGAATTCGAATTGGAATGAAATTTAAAATTAAAAACTCATTTTGGGTAGACTTGGTGAACAAGTAAGCATGAATAGAGCATTTTCGTTGATCGTCAATCTTGGAAAGTGACCTATCATGCCAATTCGAGTAAGAAAAGCTAGGATAGAGATTCAAAACAAATTGAATCAGAATTGAAAATGAATTAGAAGTCCAAAACACATTTTAGAGAGACTTGGCTGACAAGTAAGCTTAAATAGAATGTTTTCTTCATCTTTGGTTTAAGAATGTGAATTAACATCCTAATTAGAGCTAGAGAATTTGGTAAGGACAATTGAAACAAGTGGAATCGAAATTGGAATGAAATTTAAAATTGAAAACCCATTTTGGGTAGACTTGGTGAACAAGTAAGCATGAATAGAGCATTTTCGTTGATCGTCAATCTTGGAAAGTGACCTATCATGCCAATTCGAGTAAGAAAAGCTAGGATAGAGATTCAAAACAAATTGAATCAAAATTGAAAATGAATTAGAAGTCCAAAACACATTTTAGAGAGACTTGGCGGACAAGTAAGCTTAAATAGAATGTTTTCTTTATCTTTGGTTTAAGAATGTGAATTAACATCCCACTTAGAGCTAGAAAATTTGGGAAGGATATTCGAAACAAGTCGAATTAGAATTTGAATGAAATTTAAAATTGAAAACCCATTTTGGGTAGACTTGGTGAACAAGTAAGCATGAATAGAGCATTTTCGTTGATCGTCAATCTTGGAAAGTGACCTATCATGCCAATTCGAGTAAGAAAAGCTACGGATAGAGATTCAAAACAAATTGAATCAAAATTGAAAATGAATTAGAAGTCCAAAACACATTTTAGAGACTTGGCTGACAAGTAAGCTTAAATAGAATGTTTTCTTCATCTTTGCTTTAAGAATGTGAATTAACATCCTAATTAGAGCTAGAAAATTTGGGAAGGACATTCGAAACAAGTGGAATTGGAATTGGAATGAAATTTAAAATTGAAAACCCATTTTGGGTAGACTTGGTGAACAAGTAAGCATGAATAGAGCATTTTCGTTGATCGTCAATCTTGGAAAGTGACCTATCATGCCAATTCGAGTAAGAAAAGCTACGGATAGAGATTCAAAACAAATTGAATCAGAATTGAAAACGAATTAGAAGTCCAAAACACATTTTAGAGAGACTTGGCTGACAAGTAAGCTTAAATAGAATGTTTTCTTTATCTTTGGTTTAAGAATGTGAATTAACATCCCACTTAGAGCTAGAAAATTTGGGAAGGATATTCGAAACAAGAGGAATCGAAATTGGAATGAAATTTAAAATTGAAAACCCATTTTGGGTAGACTTGGTGAACAAGTAAGCATGAATAGAGCATTTTCGTTGATCGTCAATCTTGGAAAGTGACCTATCATGCCAATTCGAGTAAGAAAAGCTACGGATAGAGATTCAAAACAAATTGAATCAGAATTGAAAATGAATTAGAAGTCCAAAACACATTTTAGAGAGACTTGGTGGCAAGTAAGCTTAAATAGAATGTTTTCTTCATCTTTGGTTTAAGAATGTGAATTAACATCCTAATTAGAGCTAGATAAATTGGTAAGGACAATTGAAACAAGTGGAATTTGAATTGGAATGAAATTTAAAACTGAAAACCCATTTTGGGTAGACTTGGTGAACAAGTAAGCATGAATAGAGCATTTTCGTTGATCGTCAATCTTGGAAAGTGACCTATCATGCCAATTCGAGTAGGAAAAGCTACGGATAGAGATTCAAATAAATTGAATCAAAATTGAAAATGAATTAGAAGTCCAAAACACATTTTAGAGAGACTTGGCTGACAAGTAATCTTAAATAGAATATTTTATTAGTCTTTGGGCTAATAAAGTGAATTAACATGCTAATTAGAGCTAGAAAATTTTGGAAGGACATTCGAAACAAGTGGAATTGGAATTGGAATGAAATTTCAAATTGAAAACCCATTTTGGGTAGACTTGGTGAACAAGTAAGCATGAATAGAGCATTTTCGTTGATCGTCAATCTTGGAAAGTGACCTATCATGCCAATTCGAGTAAGAAAAGCTAGGATAGAGATTCAAAACAAATTGAATCAGAATTGAAAATGAATTAGAAGTCCAAAACACATTTTAGAGAGACTTAGCGGACAAGTAAGCTTAAATAGAATGTTTTCTTTATCATTGGTTTAAGAATGTGAATTAACATCCTAATTAGAGCTAGAAAATTTGGGAAGGACATTCGAAACAAGTGGAATTGGAATTGGAATGAAATTTAAAATTGAAAACCCATTTTGGGTAGACTTGGTGAACAAGTAAGCATGAATAGAGCATTTTCGTTGATCGTCAATCTTGGAAAGTGACCTATCATGCCAATTCGAGTAAGAAAAGCTACGGATAGAGAATAAAAACAAATTGAATCAAAATTGAAAATGAATTAGAAGTCCAAAACACATTTTAGAGAGACTTGGCTGACAAGTATGCTTAAATAGAATGTTTTCTTCATCTTTGGTTTAAGAATGTGAATTAACATCCTAATTAGAGCTAGATAAATTGGTAAGGACAATTGAAACAAGTGGAATCGGAATTGGAATGAAATTGAAAATTGAAAACTCATTTTGGGTAGACTTGGTGAACAAGTAAGCATGAATAGAGCATTTTCGTTGATCGTCAATCTTGGAAAGTGACCTATCATGCCAATTCGAGTAAGAAAAGCTATGGATAGAGAATAAAAACAAATTGAATCAAAATTGAAAATGAATTAGAAGTCCAAAACACATTTTAGAGAGACTTGGCTGACAAGTATGCTTAAATAGAACGTTTTCTTCATCTTTGGGCAAGGAATATGAATTAACATCCTAATTAGAGCTAGAAAATTTGGGAAGGACATTCGAAACAAGTGGAATTGGAATTGGAATGAAATTTAAAATTGAAAACCCATTTTGTGTAGACTTGGTGAACAAGTAAGCATGAATAGAGCATTTTCGTTGATCGTCAATCTTGGAAAGTGACCTATCATGCCAATTCGAGTAAGAAAAGCTACGGATAGAGATTCAAAACAAATTGAATCAGAATTGAAAACGAATTAGAAGTCCAAAACACATTTTAGAGACTTGGCGGACAAGTAAGCTTAAATAGAATGTTTTCTTCATCTTTGGTTTAAGAATGTGAATTAACATCCTAATTAGAGCTAGAGAATTTGGTAAGGACAATTGAAACAAGTGGAATCGAAATTGGAATGAAATTGAAAATTGAAAACCGATTTTGGGTAGACTTGGTGAAAAAAGTAAGCATTAATAGAGCACTTTTGTTTATCATCAATCTTGGAAAGTGACCTATCATGCCAATTCGAGTAAGAAAAGCTACGGATAGAGATTAAAAACAAATTGAATCAGAATTGAAACAGAATTAGAAGTCCAAAACACATTTTAGAGAGACTTGGCTGACAAGTATGCTTAAATAGAACGTTTTCTTCATCTTTGGAAAAGGAATATGAATTAACATCCTAATTAGAGCTAGAAAATTTGGGAAGGACATTCGAAACAAGTGGAATTGGAATTGGAATGAAATTTAAAATTGAAAACCCATTTTGGGTAGACTTGGTGAACAAGTAAGCATGAATAGAGCATTTTCGTTGATCGTCAATCTTGGAAAGTGACCTATCATGCCAATTCGAGTAAGAAAAGCTACGGATAGAGATTCAAAACAAATTGAATCAGAATTGAAAAGGAATTAGAAGTCCAAAACACATTTTAGAGACACTTGGGTGAGAAGTAATCTTCAAAGAATGTTTTCTTAATCTTTCGCCTAGGAATGTGAATTAACATCCTAATTAGAGCTGTAGAATTTGGGAAGGACATTCAAAACAAGTGGAATCAGAATTGGAATGAAATTTAAAATTGAAAACCCATTTTGGGTAGACTTGGTGAACAAGTAAGCATGAATAGAGCATTTTCGTTGATCGTCAATCTTGGAAAGTGACCTATCATGCCAATTCGAGTAAGAAAAGCTACGGATAGAGAATAAAAACAAATTGAATCAAAATTGAAAATGAATTAGAAGTCCAAAACACATTTTAGAGAGACTTGGCTGACAAGTATGCTTAAATAGAATGTTTTCTTCATCTTTGGTTTAAGAATGTGAATTAACATCCTAATTAGAGCTAGAAAATTTGGGAAGGACATTCGAAACAAGTGGAATTGGAATTGGAATGAAATTTAAAATTGAAAACCCATTTTGGGTAGACTTGGTGAACAAGTAAGCATGAATAGAGCATTTTCGTTGATCGTCAATCTTGGAAAGTGACCTATCATGCCAATTCGAGTAAGAAAAGCTATGGATAGAGATTCAAAACAAATTGAATCAAAATTGAAAATGAATTAGAAGTCCAAAACACATTTTAGAGAGACTTGGCGGACAAGTAAGCTTAAATAGAATGTTTTCTCCATCATTGGGTAAGGAATATGAATTAACATCCCAATTAGAGCTAGAAAATTTGGGAAGGACATTCGAAACAAGTGGAATTGGAATTGGAATGAAATTTAAAATTGAAAACCCATTTTGGGTAGACTTGGTGAACAAGTAAGCATGAATAGAGCATTTTTGTTGATCGTCAATCTTGGAAAGTGACCTATCATGCCAATTC
The DNA here is from genome assembly GCA_031216115.1 of Senna siamea. NCBI lineage: Eukaryota > Viridiplantae > Streptophyta > Magnoliopsida > Fabales > Fabaceae > Senna > Senna siamea. The sequence goes on along the minus strand of CM062357.1, from coordinate 9,887,599 downwards.
GAGTAAGAAAAGCTACGGATAGAGATTCAAAACAAATTGAATCAAAATTGAAAATGAATTAGAAGTCCAAAACACATTTTAGAGAGACTTGGCTGACAAGTATGCTTAAATAGAATGTTTTCTTCATCTTTGGTTTAAGAATGTGAATTAACATCCTAATTAGAGCTAGAAAATTTGGGAAGGACATTCGAAACAAGTGGAATTGGAATTGGAATGAAATTTAAAATTGAAAACCCATTTTGGGTAGACTTGGTGAACAAGTAAGCATGAATAGAGCATTTTCGTTGATCGTCAATCTTGGAAAGTGACCTATCATGCCAATTCGAGTAATAAAAGCTCTGGATAGAGATTAAAAACAAATTTAATCAGAATTGAAAATGAATTAGAAGTCCAAAACACATTTTAGAGAGACTTGGCGGACAAGTAAGCTTAAATAGAATGTTTTCTTCATCTTTGGTTTAAGAATGTGAATTAACATCCTAATTAGAGCTAGAAAATTTGGGAAGGACATTCGAAACAAGTGGAATTGGAATTGGAATGAAATTTAAAATTGAAAACCCATTTTGGGTAGACTTGGTGACCAAGTAAGCATGAATAGAGCATTTTCGTTGATCGTGAATCTTGGAAAGTGACCTATCATGCCAATTCGAGTAAGAAAAGCTATGGATAGAGAATAAAAACAAATTGAATCAAAATTGAAAATGAATTAGAAGTCCAAAACACATTTTAGAGAGACTTGGCGGACAAGTAAGCTTAAATAGAATGTTTTCTTTATCTTTGGTTTAAGAATGTGAATTAACATCCTAATTAGAGCTAGAAAATTTGGGAAGGACATTCGAAACAAGTGGAATTGGAATTGGAATGAAATTTAAAATTGAAAACCCATTTTGGGTAGACTTGGTGACCAAGTAAGCATGAATAGAGCATTATCGTTGACCGTCAATCTTGGAAAGTGACCTATCATGCCAATTCGAGTAAGAAAAGCTACGGATAGAGAATAAAAACAAATTGAATCAAAATTGAAAATGAATTAGAAGTCCAAAACACATTTTAGAGAGACTTGGCTGACAAGTATGCTTAAATAGAATGTTTTCTTCATCTTTGGGCAAGGAATATGAATTAACATCCTAATTAGAGCTAGAAAATTTGGGAAGGACATTGGACACAAGTGGAATTGGAATTGGAATGAAATTTAAAATTGAAAACCCATTTTGTGTAGACTTGGTGAACAAGTAAGCATGAATAGGTCATTTTCGTTGATCGTCAATCTTGGAAAGTGACCTATCATGCCAATTCGAGTAATAAAAGCTCTGGATAGAGATTAAAAACAAATTTAATCAGAATTGAAAATGAATTAGAAGTCCAAAACACATTTTAGAGAGACTTGGCTGACATGTATGCTTAAATAGAATGTTTTCTTCATCTTTGGTTGAAGAATGTGAATTAACATCCTAATTAGAGCTAGAAAATTTGGGAAGGACATTCAAAACAAGTGGAATTGGAATTGGAATGAAATTTAAAATTGAAAACCCATTTTGTGTAGACTTGGTGAACAAGTAAGCATGAATAGAGCATTTTCGTTGATCGTCAATCTTGGAAAGTGACCTATCATGCCAATTCGAGTAAGAAAAGCTACGGATAGAGAATAAAAACAAATTGAATCAAAATTGAAAATGAATTAGAAGTCCAAAACACATTTTAGAGAGACTTGGCTGACAAGTATGCTTAAATAGAATGTTTTCTTCATCTTTGGGTAAGGAATATGAATTAACATCCTAATTAGAGCTAGAAAATTTGGGAAGGACATTCGAAACAAGTGGAATTGGAATTGGAATGAAATTTAAAATTGAAAACCCATTTTGGGTAGACTTGGTGACCAAGTAAGCATGAATAGAGCATTTTCGTTGATCGTCAATCTTGGAAAGTGACCTATCATGCCAATTCGAGTAAGAAAAGCTACGGATAGAGAATAAAAACAAATTGAATCAAAATTGAAAATGAATTAGAAGTCCAAAACACATTTTAGAGAGACTTGGCTGACATGTATGCTTAAATAGAATGTTTTCTTCATCTTTGGTTGAAGAATGTGAATTAACATCCTAATTAGAGCTAGAAAATTTGGGAAGGACATTGGACACAAGTGGAATTGGAATTGGAATGAAATTTAAAATTGAAAACCCATTTTGGGTAGACTTGGTGAACAAGTAAGCATGAATAGAGCATTTTCGTTGATCGTCAATCTTGGAAAGTGACCTATCATGCCAATTCGAGTAAGAAAAGCTACGGATAGAGATTAAAAACAAATTGAATCAGAATTGAAACAGAATTAGAAGTCCAAAACACATTTTAGAGAGACTTAGCTGACAAGTAAGCTTCAATAGAATGTTTTCTTCATCTTTGGTTTAAGAATATGAATTCACATTCCAATTAGAGCTAGAAAATTTGGGATGGACAATGGAAACAAGTGGAATTGGAATTGGAATGAAATTTAAAATTGAAAATCCATTTTGGGTAGACTTGGTGAACAAGTAAGCATGAATAGAGCATTTTCGTTGATCGTCAATCTTGGAAAGTGACCTATCATGCCAATTCGAGTAAGAAAAGCTACGGATAGAGATTAAAAACAAATTGAATCAGAATTGAAACAGAATTAGAAGTCCAAAACACATTTTAGAGAGACTTGGCTGACAAGTATGCTTAAATAGAATGTTTTCTTAATCTTTGGCCCAGGAATATGAATTAACATCCTAATTAGAGCTAGAAAATTTGGGAAGGACATTCAAAACAAGTGGAATTGGAATTGGAATGAAATTTAAAATTGAAAACCCATTTTGTGTAGACTTGGTGAACAAGTAAGCATGAATAGAGCATTTTCGTTGATCGTCAATCTTGGAAAGTGACCTATCATGCCAATTCGAGTAAGAAAAGCTACGGATAGAGAATAAAAACAAATTGAATCAAAATTGAAAATGAATTAGAAGTCCAAAACACATTTTAGAGAGACTTGGCTGACAAGTATGCTTAAATAGAATGTTTTCTTCATCTTTGGTTTAAGAATGTGAATTAACATCCTAATTAGAGCTAGAAAATTTGGGAAGGACATTGGACACAAGTGGAATTGGAATTGGAATGAAATTTAAAATTGAAAACCCATTTAGGGTAGACTTGGTGAACAAGTAAGCATGAATAGGTCATTTTCGTTGATCGTCAATCTTGGAAAGTGACCTATCATGCCAATTCGAGTAAGAAAAGCTACGGATAGAGATTAAAAACAAATTGAATCAAAATTGAAAATGAATTAGAAGTCCAAAACACATTTTAGAGAGACTTGGCTGACAAGTATGCTTAAATAGAATGTTTTCTTCATCTTTGGTTTAAGAATGTGAATTAACATCCTAATTAGAGCTAGAAAATTTGGGAAGGACATTGGACACAAGTGGAATTGGAATTGGAATGAAATTTAAAATTGAAAACCCATTTTGGGTAGACTTGGTGAACAAGTAAGCATGAATAGAGCATTTTCGTTGATCGTCAATCTTGGAAAGTGACCTATCATGCCAATTCGAGTAAGAAAAGCTACGGATAGAGAATAAAAACAAATTGAATCAAAATTGAAAATGAATTAGAAGTCCAAAACACATTTTAGAGAGACTTGGCTGACATGTATGCTTAAATAGAATGTTTTCTTCATCTTTGGCTTAAGAATTTGAATTAACATCCTAATTAGAGCTAGAAAATTTGGGAAGGACATTCGAAACAAGTGGAATTGGAATTGGAATGAAATTTAAAATTGAAAACCCATTTTGTGTAGACTTGGTGAACAAGTAAGCATGAATAGAGCATTTTCGTTGATCGTCAATCTTGGAAAGTGACCTATCATGCCAATTCGAGTAAGAAAAGCTACGGATAGAGAATAAAAACAAATTGAATCAAAATTGAAAATGAATTAGAAGTCCAAAACACATTTTAGAGAGACTTGGCTGACAAGTATGCTTAAATAGAATGTTTTCTTCATCTTTGGTTTAAGAATTTGAATTAACATCCTAATTAGAGCTAGAAAATTTGGGAAGGACATTGGAGACAAGTGGAATTGGAATTGGAATGAAATTTAAAATTGAAAACCCATTTTGGGTAGACTTGGTGAACAAGTAAGCATGAATAGAGCATTTTCGTTGATCGTCAATCTTGGAAAGTGACCTATCATGCCAATTCGAGTAAGAAAAGCTACGGATAGAGATTAAAAACAAATTGAATCAAAATTGAAAATGAATTAGAAGTCCAAAACACATTTTAGAGAGACTTGGATGACAAGTATGCTTAAATAGAATGTTTTCTTCATCTTTGGAAAAGGAATATGAATTAACATCCTAATTAGAGCTAGAAAATTTGGGAAGGACATTCAAAACAAGTGGAATTGGAATTGGAATGAAATTTAAAATTGAAAACCCATTTTGTGTAGACTTGGTGAACAAGTAAGCATGAATAGAGCATTTTCGTTGATCGTCAATCTTGGAAAGTGACCTATCATGCCAATTCGAGTAAGAAAAGCTACGGATAGAGATTAAAAACAAATTAAATCAAAATTGAAACAGAATTAGAAGTCCAAAACACATTTTAGAGAGACTTGGCTGACAAGTAAGCTTAAATAGAATGTTTTCTTCATCTTTGGTTTAAGAATGTGAATTAACATCCTAATTAGAGCTAGATAAATTGGTAAGGACAATTGAAACAAGTGGAATCGGAATTGGAATGAAATTGAAAATTGAAAACTCATTTTGGGTAGACTTAGTGAACAAGTAAGCATGAATAGAGCATTTTCGTTGATCGTCAATCTTGGAAAGTGACCTATCATGCCAATTCGAGTAAGAAAAGCTACGGATAGAGAATAAAAACAAATTGAATCAAAATTGAAAATGAATTAGAAGTCCAAAACACATTTTAGAGAGACTTGGCTGACATGTATGCTTAAATAGAATGTTTTCTTCATCTTTGGGCAACGAATATCAATTAACATCCTAATTAGAGCTAGAAAATTTGGGAAGGACATTCGAAACAAGTGGAATTGGAATTGGAATGAAATTTAAAATTGAAAACCCATTTTGTGTAGACTTGGTGAACAAGTAAGCATGAATAGAGCATTTTCGTTGATCGTCAATCTTGGAAAGTGACCTATCATGCCAATTCGAGTAAGAAAAGCTACGGATAGAGAATAAAAACAAATTGAATCAAAATTGAAAATGAATTAGAAGTCCAAAACACATTTTAGAGAGACTTGGCTGACATGTATGCTTAAATAGAATGTTTTCTTCATCTTTGGCCAACGAATATGAATTAACATCCTAATTAGAGCTAGAAAATTTGGGAAGGACATTGGACACAAGTGGAATTGGAATTGGAATGAAATTTAAAATTGAAAACCCATTTTGGGTAGACTTGGTGACCAAGTAAGCATGAATAGAGCATTTTCGTTGATCGTCAATCTTGGAAAGTGACCTATCATGCCAATTCGAGTAAGAAAAGCTACGGATAGAGATTAAAAACAAATTGAATCAAAATTGAAAATGAATTAGAAGTCCAAAACACATTTTAGAGAGACTTGGCTGACAAGTATGCTTAAATAGAATGTTTTCTTCATCTTTGGTTTAAGAATGTGAATTAACATCCTAATTAGAGCTAGAAAATTTGGGAAGGACATTCAAAACAAGTGGAATTGGAATTGGAATGAAATTTAAAATTGAAAACCCATTTTGTGTAGACTTGGTGAACAAGTAAGCATGAATAGAGCATTTTTGTTGATCGTCAATCTTGGAAAGTGACCTATCATGCCAATTCGAGTAAGAAAAGCTACGGATAGAGATTAAAAACAAATTGAATCAAAATTGAAAATGAATTAGAAGTCCAAAACACATTTTAGAGAGACTTGGCTGACAAGTATGCTTAAATAGAACGTTTTCTTCATCTTTGGAAAAGGAATATGAATTAACATCCTAATTAGAGCTAGAAAATTTGGGAAGGACATTCAAAACAAGTGGAATTGGAATTGGAATGAAATTTAAAATTGAAAACCCATTTTGTGTAGACTTGGTGAACAAGTAAGCATGAATAGAGCATTTTCGTTGATCGTCAATCTTGGAAAGTGACCTATCATGCCAATTCGAGTAAGAAAAGCTACGGATAGAGAATAAAAACAAATTGAATCAAAATTGAAAATGAATTAGAAGTCCAAAACACATTTTAGAGAGACTTGGCTGACAAGTATGCTTAAATAGAATGTTTTCTTCATCTTTGGTTTAAGAATGTGAATTAACATCCGAATGAGAGCTTGAAAATTTGGGAAGGACATTCGAAACAAGTGGAATTCGAATTGGAATGAAATTTAAAATTGAAAACTCATTTTGGGTAGACTTGGTGAACAAGTAAGCATGAATAGAGCATTTTCGTTGATCGTCAATCTTGGAAAGTGACCTATCATGCCAATTCGAGTAAGAAAAGCTACGGATAGAGATTAAAAACAAATTAAATCAAAATTGAAACAGAATTAGAAGTCCAAAACACATTTTAGAGAGACTTGGCTGACATGTATGCTTAAATAGAATGTTTTCTTCATCTTTGGGCAACGAATATCAATTAACATCCTAATTAGAGCTAGAAAATTTGGGAAGGACATTGGACACAAGTGGAATTGGAATTGGAATGAAATTTAAAATTGAAAACCCATTTTGTGTAGACTTGGTGAACAAGTAAGCATGAATAGAGCATTTTCGTTGATCGTCAATCTTGGAAAGTGACCTATCATGCCAATTCGAGTAAGAAAAGCTACGGATAGAGAATAAAAACAAATTGAATCAAAATTGAAAATGAATTAGAAGTCCAAAACACATTTTAGAGAGACTTGGCTGACAAGTATGCTTAAATAGAATGTTTTCTTCATCTTTGGGCAACGAATGTCAATTAAAATCCTAATTAGAGCAAGAAAATTTGGGAAGGACATTCGAAACAAGTGGAATTGGAATTGGAATGAAATTTAAAATTGAAAACCCATTTTGTGTAGACTTGGTGAACAAGTAAGCATGAATAGAGCATTTTCGTTGATCGTCAATCTTGGAAAGTGACCTATCATGCCAATTCGAGTAAGAAAAGCTACGGATAGAGATTAAAAACAAATTGAATCAGAATTGAAAAGGAATTAGAAGTCCAAAACACATTTTAGAGAGACTTGGCTGACAAGTATGCTTAAATAGAACGTTTTCTTCATCATTGGGCCAGGAATATGAATTAACATCCCACTTAGAGCCAGAAAATTTGGGAAGGACATTGGCAACAAGTGGAATTGGAATTGGAATGAAATTTAAAATTGAAAACGCATTTTATGTAGACTTGGTGAACAAGTAAGCATGAATAGAGCATTTTAGTTGATCGTCAATCTTGGAAAGTGACCTATCATGCCAATTCGAGTAAGAAAAGCTACGGATAGAGATTAAAAACAAATTGAATCAGAATTGAAAATGAATTAGAAGTCCAAAACACATTTTAGAGAGACTTGGCTGACAAGTAAGCTTAAATAGAATGTTTTCTTAATCTTTGGTCCAGGAATATGAATTAACATCCTAATTAGAGCTAGAAAATTTGGGAAGGACATTCAAAACAAGTGGAATTGGAATTGGAATGAAATTTAAAATTGAAAACCCATTTTGTGTAGACTTGGTGAACAAGTAAGCATGAATAGAGCATTTTCGTTGATCGTCAATCTTGGAAAGTGACCTATCATGCCAATTCGAGTAAGAAAAGCTACGGATAGAGAATAAAAACAAATTGAATCAAATTGAAAATGAATTAGAAGTCCAAAACACATTTTAGAGAGACTTGGCTGACAAGTATGCTTAAATAGAACGTTTTCTTCATCTTTGGAAAAGGAATATGAATTAACATCCTAATTAGAGCTAGAAAATTTGGGAAGGACATTCAAAACAAGTGGAATTGGAATTGGAATGAAATTTAAAATTGAAAACCCATTTTGTGTAGACTTGGTGAACAAGTAAGCATGAATAGAGCATTTTCGTTGATCGTCAATCTTGGAAAGTGACCTATCATGCCAATTCGAGTAAGAAAAGCTACGGATAGAGAATAAAAACAAATTGAATCAAAATTGAAAATGAATTAGAAGTCCAAAACACATTTTAGAGAGACTTGGCTGACATGTATGCTTAAATAGAATGTTTTCTTCATCTTTGGGCAACGAATATCAATTAACATCCTAATTAGAGCTAGAAAATTTGGGAAGGACATTGGACACAAGTGGAATTGGAATTGGAATGAAATTTAAAATTGAAAACCCATTTTGTGTAGACTTGGTGAACAAGTAAGCATGAATAGAGCATTTTCGTTGATCGTCAATCTTGGAAAGTGACCTATCATGCCAATTCGAGTAAGAAAAGCTACGGATAGAGAATAAAAACAAATTGAATCAAAATTGAAAATGAATTAGAAGTCCAAAACACATTTTAGAGAGACTTGGCTGACAAGTATGCTTAAATAGAACGTTTTCTTAATCTTTGGCCCAGGAATATGAATTAACATCCTAATTAGAGCTAGAAAATTTGGGAAGGACATTGGACACAAGTGGAATTGGAATTGGAATGAAATTTAAAATTGAAAACCCATTTAGGGTAGACTTGGTGAACAAGTAAGCATGAATAGGTCATTTTCATTGATCGTCAATCTTGGAAAGTGACCTATCATGCCAATTCGAGTAAGAAAAGCTACAGGTAGAGATTAAAAACAAATTGAATCAGAATTGAAAATGAATTAGAAGTCCAAAACACATTTTAGAGAGACTTGGCTGACATGTATGCTTAAATATAATGTTTTCTTCATCTTTGGCCAACGAATATCAATTAACATCCTAATTAGAGCTAGAAAATTTGGGAAGGACATTTGAAACAAGTGGAATTGGAATTGGAATGAAATTTAATATTGAAAACCCATTTGTGTAGACTTGGTGAACAAGTAAGCATGAATAGAGCATTTTTGTTGATCGTCCATCTTGGAAAGTGACCTATCATGCCAATTCGAGTAAGAAAAGCTACGGGTAGAGATTCAAAACAAATTGAATCAAAATTGAAAATGAATTAGAAGTCCAAAACACATTTTAGAGAGATTTGGCTGACAAGTATGCTTAAATCGAACGTTTTCTTCATCTTTGGGTAAGGAAAATGAATTAACATCCCAATTAGAGCTAGAAAATTTGGGAAGGACATTTGAAACAAGTGGAATTGGAATTGGAATGAAATTTAAAATTGAAAACCCATTTTGTGTAGACTTGGTGAACAAGTAAGCATGAATAGAGCATTTTTGTTGATCGTCCATCTTGGAAAGTGACATATCATGCCAATTTGAGTAAGAAAAGCAACGGATCGAGAATCAAAACAAATTGAATCAGAATTGTAAAGGAATTAGAAGTCCAAAACACATTTTATACAGACTTGGCTGACATGTATGCTTAAATAGAATGTTTTCTTCATCTTTGGGCAAGGAATATGAATTAACATCCCAATGAGAGCTAGAAAATTTGGGAAGGACATTCGAAACAAGTGGAATTGGAATTGGAATGAAATTTAAAATTGAAAACCCATTTTGTGTAGACTTGGAGAACAAGTAAGCATGAATAGAGCATTTTTGTTGGTCGTCAATCTTGGAAAGTGACCTATCATGCCAATTCGAGTAAGAAAAGCTACGGATAGAGATTAAAAACAAATTGAATCAGAATTGAAAAGGAATTAGAAGTCCAAAACCCATTTCAGAGAGACTTGGGTGACAAGTACGCTTAAATAGAACGTTTTCTTCATCATTGGGCAAGCAATATGAATTAACATCCCAATTAGAGCTAGAAAATTTGGGAAGGACATTCGAAACAAGTGGAATTGGAATTGGAATGAAATTTAAAATTGAAAACCCATTTTGTGTAGACTTGGTGAACAAGTAAGCATGAATAGAGCATTTTCGTTGATCGTCAATCTTGGAAAGTGACCTATCATGCCAATTCGAGTAAGAAAAGCTACGGATAGAGATTAAAAACAAATTGAATCAGAATTGAAACAGAATTAGAAGTCCAAAACACATTTTAGAGAGACTTGGCTGACATGTATGCTTAAATATAATGTTTTCTTCATCTTTGGCCAACGAATATCAATTAACATCCTAATTAGAGCTAGAAAATTTGGGAAGGACATTCGAAACAAGTGGAATTGGAATTGGAATGAAATTTAAAATTGAAAACCCATTTTGGGTAGACTTGGTGACCAAGTAAGCATGAATAGAGCATTTTCGTTGATCGTCAATCTTGGAAAGTGACCTATCATGCCAATTCGAGTAAGAAAAGCTACGGATAGAGATTAAAAACAAATTGAATCAAAATTGAAAATGAATTAGAAGTCCAAAACACATTTTAGAGAGACTTGGCTGACAAGTATGCTTAAATAGAATGTTTTCTTCATCTTTGGCCCAGAATATGAATTAACATCCTAATTAGAGCTAGAAAATTTGGGAAGGACATTCGAAACAAGTGGAATTGGAATTGGAATGAAATTTAAAATTGAAAACCCATTTTGTGTAGACTTGGTGAACAAGTAAGCATGAATAGAGCATTTTCGTTGATCGTCAATCTTGGAAAGTGACCTATCATGCCAATTCGAGTAAGAAAAGCTACGGATAGAGAATAAAAACAAATTGAATCAAAATTGAAAATGAATTAGAAGTCCAAAACACATTTTAGAGAGACTTGGCTGACATGTATGCTTAAATAGAATGTTTTCTTCATCTTTGGGCAACGAATATCAATTAACATCCTAATTAGAGCTAGAAAATTTGGGAAGGACATTCGAAACAAGTGGAATTGGAATTGGAATGAAATTTAAAATTGAAAACCCATTTTGTGTAGACTTGGTGAACAAGTAAGCATGAATAGAGCATTTTCGTTGATCGTCAATCTTGGAAAGTGACCTATCATGCCAATTCGAGTAAGAAAAGCTACGGATAGAGAATAAAAACAAATTGAATCAAAATTGAAAATGAATTAGAAGTCCAAAACACATTTTAGAGAGACTTGGCTGACAAGTATGCTTAAATAGAATGTTTTCTTCATCTTTGGGCAACGAATATCAATTAACATCCTAATTAGAGCTAGAAAATTTGGGAAGGACATTCGAAACAAGTGGAATTGGAATTGGAATGAAATTTAAAATTGAAAACCCATTTTGTGTAGACTTGGTGAACAAGTAAGCATGAATAGAGCATTTTCGTTGATCGTCAATCTTGGAAAGTGACCTATCATGCCAATTCGAGTAAGAAAAGCTACGGATAGAGAATAAAAACAAATTGAATCAAAATTGAAAATGAATTAGAAGTCCAAAACACATTTTAGAGAGACTTGGCTGACAAGTATGCTTAAATAGAATGTTTTCTTCATCTTTGGCCCGGGAATATCAATTAACATCCTAATTAGAGCTAGAAAATTTGGGAAGGACATTGGACACAAGTGGAATTGGAATTGGAATGAAATTTAAAATTGAAAACCCATTTTGTGTAGACTTGGTGAACAAGTAAGCATGAATAGAGCATTTTCGTTGATCGTCAATCTTGGAAAGTGACCTATCATGCCAATTCGAGTAAGAAAAGCTACGGATAGAGAATAAAAACAAATTGAATCAAAATTGAAAATGAATTAGAAGTCCAAAACACATTTTAGAGAGACTTGGCTGACAAGTATGCTTAAATAGAATGTTTTCTTCATCTTTGGGCAACGAATATCAATTAACATCCTAATTAGAGCTAGAAAATTTGGGAAGGACATTCGAAACAAGTGGAATTGGAATTGGAATGAAATTTAAAATTGAAAACCCATTTTGTGTAGACTTGGTGAACAAGTAAGCATGAATAGAGCATTTTCGTTGATCGTCAATCTTGGAAAGTGACCTATCATGCCAATTCGAGTAAGAAAAGCTACGGATAGAGAATAAAAACAAATTGAATCAAAATTGAAAATGAATTAGAAGTCCAAAACACATTTTAGAGAGACTTGGCTGACAAGTATGCTTAAATAGAACGTTTTCTTCATCTTTGGAAAAGGAATATGAATTAACATCCTAATTAGAGCTAGAAAATTTGGGAAGGACATTCAAAACAAGTGGAATTGGAATTGGAATGAAATTTAAAATTGAAAACCCATTTTGTGTAGACTTGGTGAACAAGTAAGCATGAATAGGTCATTTTCGTTGATCGTCAATCTTGGAAAGTGACCTATCATGCCAATTCGAGTAAGAAAAGCTACGGATAGAGATTAAAAACAAATTGAATCAGAATTGAAAATGAATTAGAAGTCCAAAACACATTTTAGAGAGACTTGGCGGACAAGTAAGCTTAAATAGAATGTTTTCTTCATCTTTGGTTTAAGAATGTGAATTAACATCCTAATTAGAGCTAGAGAATTTGGTAAGGACATTCGAAACAAGTGGAATTGGAATTGGAATGAAATTTAAAATTGAAAACCCATTTTGTGTAGACTTGGTGAACAAGTAAGCATGAATAGAGCATTTTCGTTGATCGTCAATCTTGGAAAGTGACCTATCATGCCAATTCGAGTAAGAAAAGCTACGGATAGAGAATAAAAACAAATTGAATCAAAATTGAAAATGAATTAGAAGTCCAAAACACATTTTAGAGAGACTTGGCTGACAAGTATGCTTAAATAGAATGTTTTCTTCATCTTTGGGCAAGGAATATGAATTAACATCCTAATTAGAGCTAGAAAATTTGGGAAGGACATTCAAAACAAGTGGAATTGGAATTGGAATGAAATTTAAAATTGAAAACCCATTTTGTGTAGACTTGGTGAACAAGTAAGCATGAATAGAGCATTTTCGTTGATCGTCAATCTTGGAAAGTGACCTATCATGCCAATTCGAGTAAGAAAAGCTACGGATAGAGATTAAAAACAAATTTAATCAGAATTGAAAATGAATTAGAAGTCCAAAACACATTTTAGAGAGACTTGGCTGACATGTATGCTTAAATAGAATGTTTTCTTCATCTTTGGTTTAAGAATGTGAATTAACATCCTAATTAGAGCTAGAAAATTTGGGAAGGATTTTTTGAAACAAGTGGAATTGGAATTGGAATGAAATTTAAAATTGAAAACCCATTTTGTGTAGACTTGGTGAACAAGTAAGCATGAATAGAGCATTTTCGTTGATCGTCAATCTTGGAAAGTGACCTATCATGCCAATTCGAGTAAGAAAAGCTACGGATAGAGAATAAAAACAAATTGAATCAAAATTGAAAATGAATTAGAAGTCCAAAACACATTTTAGAGAGACTTGGCTGACAAGTATGCTTAAATAGAACGTTTTCTTCATCTTTGGAAAAGGAATATGAATTAACATCCTAATTAGAGCTAGAAAATTTGGGAAGGACATTCGAAACAAGTGGAATTGGAATTGGAATGAAATTTAAAATTGAAAACCCATTTTGTGTAGACTTGGTGAACAAGTAAGCATGAATAGAGCATTTTCGTTGATCGTCAATCTTGGAAAGTGACCTATCATGCCAATTCGAGTAAGAAAAGCTACGGATAGAGAATAAAAACAAATTGAATCAAAATTGAAAATGAATTAGAAGTCCAAAACACATTTTAGAGAGACTTGGCTGACAAGTATGCTTAAATAGAATGTTTTCTTCATCTTTGGGCAACGAATATGAATTAACATCCTAATTAGAGCTAGAAAATTTGGGAAGGACATTCAAAACAAGTGGAATTGGAATTGGAATGAAATTTAAAATTGAAAACCCATTTTGTGTAGACTTGGTGAACAAGTAAGCATGAATAGAGCATTTTCGTTGATCGTCAATCTTGGAAAGTGACCTATCATGCCAATTCGAGTAAGAAAAGCTACGGATAGAGATTAAAAACAAATTGAATCAGAATTGAAAATGAATTAGAAGTCCAAAACACATTTTAGAGAGACTTGGCTGACATGTATGCTTAAATAGAATGTTTTCTTCATCTTTGGGCAACGAATATGAATTAACATCCTAATTAGAGCTAGAAAATTTGGGAAGGACATTCAAAACAAGTGGAATTGGAATTGGAATGAAATTTAAAATTGAAAACCCATTTTGTGTAGACTTGGTGAACAAGTAAGCATGAATAGAGCATTTTCGTTGATCGTCAATCTTGGAAAGTGACCTATCATGCCAATTCGAGTAAGAAAAGCTACGGATAGAGATTAAAAACAAATTGAATCAGAATTGAAAATGAATTAGAAGTCCAAAACACATTTTAGAGAGACTTGCTTACAAGTATGCTTAAATAGAATGTTTTCTTCATCTTTGGTTTAAGAATATCAATTAACATCCTAATTAGAGCTAGAAAATTTGGGAAGGACATTCAAAACAAGTGGAATTGGAATTGGAATGAAATTTAAAATTGAAAACCCATTTTGTGTAGACTTGGTGAACAAGTAAGCATGAATAGAGCATTTTCGTTGATCGTCAATCTTGGAAAGTGACCTATCATGCCAATTCGAGTAAGAAAAGCTCGGGATAGAGATTAAAAACAAATTTAATCACAATTGAAAATGAATTAGAAGTCCAAAACACATTTTAGATAGCCTTGGCTGACAAGTAAGATTCAATAGAATGTTTTCTTAATCTTTGGCCCAAGAATATGAATTAACATCCTAATTAGAGCTAGAAAATTTGGGAAGGACATTCAAAACAAGTGGAATTGGAATTGGAATGAAATTTAAAATTGAAAACCCATTTTGTGTAGAATTGGTGAACAATTAAGCATTAATAGAGCATTTTCGTTGATCGTCAATCTTGGAAAGTGACCTATCATGCCAATTCGAGTAAGAAAAGCTACGGATAGAGAATAAAAACAAATTGAATCAAAATTGAAAATGAATTAGAAGTCCAAAACACATTTTAGAGAGACTTGGCTGACAAGTATGCTTAAATAGAACGTTTTCTTCATCTTTGGAAAAGGAATATGAATTAACATCCTAATTAGAGCTAGAAAATTTGGGAAGGACATTGGACACAAGTGGAATTGGAATTGGAATGAAATTTAAAATTGAAAACCCATTTTGTGTAGACTTGGTGAACAAGTAAGCATGAATAGGTCATTTTCATTGATCGTCAATCTTGGAAAGTGACCTATCATGCCAATTCGAGTAAGAAAAGCTACGGATAGAGATTAAAAACAAATTTAATCAGAATTGAAAATGAATTAGAAGTCCAAAACACATTTTAGAGAGACTTGGCTGACAAGTATGCTTAAATAGAACGTTTTCTTAATCTTTGGCCCAGGAATATGAATTAACATCCTAATTAGAGCTAGAAAATTTGGGAAGGACATTGGACACAAGTGGAATTGGAATTGGAATGAAATTTAAAATTGAAAACCCATTTTGTGTAGACTTGGTGAACAAGTAAGCATGAATAGAGCATTTTCGTTGATCGTCAATCTTGGAAAGTGACCTATCATGCCAATTCGAGTAAGAAAAGCTACGGATAGAGATTAAAAACAAATTTAATCAGAATTGAAAATGAATTAGAAGTCCAAAACACATTTTAGAGAGACTTGGCTGACATGTATGCTTAAATAGAATGTTTTCTTCATCTTTGGGCAACGAATATCAATTAACATCCTAATTAGAGCTAGAAAATTTGGGAAGGACATTCGAAACAAGTGGAATTGGAATTGGAATGAAATTTAAAATTGAAAACCCATTTTGTGTAGACTTGGTGAACAAGTAAGCATGAATAGGTCATTTTCGTTGATCGTCAATCTTGGAAAGTGACCTATCATGCCAATTCGAGTAAGAAAAGCTACGGATAGAGAATAAAAACAAATTGAATCAAAATTGAAAATGAATTAGAAGTCCAAAACACATTTTAGAGAGACTTGGCTGACAAGTATGCTTAAATAGAATGTTTTCTTCATCTTTGGTTTAAGAATGTGAATTAACATCCTAATTAGAGCTAGAAAATTTGGGAAGGACATTCGAAACAAGTGGAATTGGAATTGGAATGAAATTTAAAATTGAAAACCCATTTTGGGTAGACTTGGTGACCAAGTAAGCATGAATAGAGCATTTTCGTTGATCGTGAATCTTGGAAAGTGACCTATCATGCCAATTCGAGTAAGAAAAGCTATGGATAGAGAATAAAAACAAATTGAATCAAAATTGAAAATGAATTAGAAGTCCAAAACACATTTTAGAGAGACTTGGCTGACAAGTATGCTTAAATAGAACGTTTTCTTCATCTTTGGCCCAGGAATATGAATTAACATCCTAATTAGAGCTAGAAAATTTGGGAAGGACATTCAAAACAAGTGGAATTGGAATTGGAATGAAATTTAAAATTGAAAACCCATTTTGTGTAGACTTGGTGAACAAGTAAGCATGAATAGGTCATTTTCGTTGATCGTCAATCTTGGAAAGTGACCTATCATGCCAATTCGAGTAAGAAAAGCTATGGATAGAGATTAAAAACAAATTGAATCAGAATTGAAAATGAATTAGAAGTCCAAAACACATTTTAGAGAGACTTGGCTGACATGTATGCTTAAATAGAATGTTTTCTTCATCTTTGGGCAACGAATATCAATTAACATCCTAATTAGAGCTAGAAAATTTGGGAAGGACATTCGAAACAAGTGGAATTGGAATTGGAATGAAATTTAAAATTGAAAACCCATTTTGTGTAGACTTGGTGAACAAGTAAGCATGAATAGAGCATTTTCGTTGATCGTCAATCTTGGAAAGTGACCTATCATGCCAATTCGAGTAAGAAAAGCTACGGATAGAGATTCAAATAAATTGAATCAAAATTGAAAATGAATTAGAAGTCCAAAACACATTTTAGAGAGACTTGGCTGACAAGTATGCTTAAATAGAACGTTTTCTTCATCTTTGGCCCAGGAATATGAATTAACATCCTAATTAGAGCTAGAAAATTTGGGAAGGACATTCAAAACAAGTGGAATTGGAATTGGAATGAAATTTAAAATTGAAAACCCATTTTGTGTAGACTTGGTGAACAAGTAAGCATGAATAGAGCATTTTCGTTGATCGTCAATCTTGGAAAGTGACCTATCATGCCAATTCGAGTAAGAAAAGCTACGGATAGAGAATAAAAACAAATTGAATCAAAATTGAAAATGAATTAGAAGTCCAAAACACATTTTAGAGAGACTTGGCTGACAAGTATGCTTAAATAGAATGTTTTCTTCATCTTTGGAAAAGGAATATGAATTAACATCCTAATTAGAGCTAGAAAATTTGGGAAGGACATTCAAAACAAGTGGAATTGGAATTGGAATGAAATTTAAAATTGAAAACCCATTTTGTGTAGACTTGGTGAACAAGTAAGCATGAATAGGTCATTTTCGTTGATCGTCAATCTTGGAAAGTGACCTATCATGCCAATTCGAGTAATAAAAGCTCTGGATAGAGATTAAAAACAAATTTAATCAGAATTGAAAATGAATTAGAAGTCCAAAACACATTTTAGAGAGACTTGGCTGACAAGTATGCTTAAATAGAATGTTTTCTTCATCTTTGGCCCAGGAATATGAATTAACATCCTAATTAGAGCTAGAAAATTTGGGAAGGACATTCGAAACAAGTGGAATTGGAATTGGAATGAAATTTAAAATTGAAAACCCATTTTGTGTAGACTTGGTGAACAAGTAAGCATGAATAGAGCATTTTCGTTGATCGTCAATCTTGGAAAGTGACCTATCATGCCAATTCGAGTAAGAAAAGCTACGGATAGAGAATAAAAACAAATTGAATCAAAATTGAAAATGAATTAGAAGTCCAAAACACATTTTAGAGAGACTTGGCGGACAAGTAAGCTTAAATAGAATGTTTTCTTCATCTTTGGTTTAAGAATGTGAATTAACATCCTAATTAGAGCTAGAAAATTTGGGAAGGACATTGGAGACAAGTGGAATTGGAATTGGAATGAAATTTAAAATTGAAAACCCATTTTGTGTAGACTTGGTGAACAAGTAAGCATGAATAGAGCATTTTCGTTGATCGTCAATCTTGGAAAGTGACCTATCATGCCAATTCGAGTAAGAAAAGCTACGGATAGAGAATAAAAACAAATTGAATCAAAATTGAAAATGAATTAGAAGTCCACAACACATTGAAGAAAATTGAAAATG
>CM062357.1:9531308-9868864 GCA_031216115.1 Senna siamea | reverse complement strand
AGCATGAATAGAACATCTTCGTTGATCGACAATCTTGGAAAGTGACCTAGCATGACAATTCGAGTAAGAAAAGCTAGGATAGAGATTCAAAACAAATTGAATCAGAATTGAAAAGGAATTAGAAGTCCAAATCACATTTTAGAGAGACTTGGCTTACAAGTAAGCTTAAATAGAACGTTTTCTTAATCTTTGGGCTACGAATGTGAATTAACATCCTAATTAGAGCTGGAAAATTTGGGAAGGACATTTGAAACAAGTGGAATCAGAATTGGAATGAAATTTAAATTTGAAAATCCATTTTGGGTAGACTTGGTGACAAAGTAAGCATGAATAGAGCATTTTCGTTGTTCGTCAATCTTGGAAAGTAACCTATCATGCCAATTCGAGTAAGAAAAGATAGGATAGAGATTCAAAACAAATTGAATCAGAATTGAAAAGGATATAGAAGTCCAAAACACATTTTAGAGAGACTTGGCGGACAAGTAAGCTTCAATAGAATATTTTCTTAATCTTTGGCCCAAGAATGTGAATTAACATTCTAATTAGAGCTATGGATTTTCGGAAGGACATTAGAAAAAGGTCGAATCGGAATTGGAATGAAAGTTCAAATTGAAAACCCTTTTTGGGTAGACTTGGCGACCAAGTTAGCATGAATAGAGCATTTTCGTTGACCGAAAATCTTGGATAGTGACCTATCATGCCAATTAGAGTAAGAAAATATGCGGATAGAGATTCAAAAGAAATTGAATCAGAATTCAAACGAATTAGAAGTCCAAAACACATTTTAGTGAGACTTGGCTGACAAGTAAGCTTCAATAGAATATTTTCTAAATCTTTGGCCCAGGAATGTGAATTAACAGCCTAATTAGCGCTATAGAATTTTGGGAAGGACATTCGAAACAAGTGGAATTGGAATTTGAATGAAATTTAAAATTGAAAACCTATTTTGGGTAGACTTGGTGACCAAGTTAGCATGAATAGAGGATTTTCGTTGATCGTCGATCTTGGATAGTGACTTATCATGCCAATTTGAGTAGGAAAAGCTATGCATAGAGATTCAAAACAAATTGAATCAGAATTGAAAAGGAATTAGAAGTCCAAAACACATTTTAGAGAGACTTGGCGGAAAAGTAAGCTTAAATAGACAGTTTTCTTCATCTTTGTTTTAAAAATGTGAATTAACATCCTAATTAGAGCTATGGAATTTGGGAAGGACATTCGAAAAAAGTGGAATTGGAATTACAATGAAATTTAAAACTGAAAACCCATTTTGGGTAGACTTGGTGAACAAGTAAGCATGTATAGAGCATTTTCGTTGATCGTCAATCTTGGAAAGTGACCTATCATGCCAATTCGAGTAGGAAAAGATATGGATAGAGATTCAAAACAAATTGAAACAGAATTCAAAAGGAATTGGAATTTGAAAACACATTTTAGAGAGACTTGGCTGAGAAGTAAGCTTCAGTAGAATGTTTTCTTAATCTTTGGGCTAAGAATGTGAATTAACATCCTAATTAGAGCTAGAGAATTTGGGAAGGACAATCGAAACATTTGGAATCAGAATTAGAATGTAATTTAAAACTGAAAAACCATTTTTGGTGGACTTGGAGAAGAAGTAAGCATGAATAGAGCATTTTCATTGATCGTCAATCTTGGAAAGTGACCTATCATGCCAATTCGAGTAGGAAAAGACACGGATAGAGATTCAAAATAAATTGAAACAGAATTCAAAAGGAATTGGAAGTCGAAAACATATTTGAAAGAGACTTGGCTGAGAAGTAAGCTTCAGTAGAATGTTTTCTTAATCTTTGGGCTAAGAATGTGAATTAACATCCTAATTAGAGTTAGAGAATTTAGGAAGGACAATCGAAACAAATGGAATTGGAATTCGAATGAAATTTCAATTGAAAACCCATTTTGGGTGGACTTGGTGAACAGGTAAGCATGAATAGAGCATTTTCGTTGATTGTCAATCTTGAAAAGTGACCTATCACGCTAATTTGAGTAAGAAAAGCTACGGATAGAGGTTCAAAACAAATTGAATCAGAATTGAACAGGAATTAGAAGTCCAAAACACATTTTAGAGAGACTTGGCTGACAAGTAAGCTTAAATAAAAAGTTTTCTTCATCTTAAGGCTATGAATGTGAATTAACACCCTAATTAGAGCTAGAGAATTTGGTATAGACAATCGAAACAAGTGGAATCAGAATTGGAATGAAATTTAAAATTGAAAACCCATTTTGGGAAGATTTGGTGAACAAGTATGCATGAATAGAGCATTTTTGTTGATGGTCAATCTTGGAAAGTGACCTATCATGCGAATTCGAGTAAGAAAAGCTACGGATAGAGATTCAAAATACATAGAACTAGAATTGAAAAGGAATTAGAAGTCCATAACACATTTTAGAGAGAGTTGGTTGACAAGTAAGCTTAAATAGAATGTTTTCTTCATCTTTGGTTTAAGAATGTGAATGAACAACCTAATTAGAGCTAGAGAATTTGGTAAGGACAATTGAAACAAGTGGAATTGGAATTGGAATGAAATTTAAAATTGAAAACCCATTTTGGGTTAACTTGGTGAACAAGTAAGCATGAATAGAGCATTTTCGTTGATCGTCAATCTTGGAAAGTGACATATCAGGCCAATTCGAGTAAGAAAAGTTACGAATAGAGATTCAAACCAAATTGAATCAGAATTGAAAAGGAATTAAAAATCCAAAGCACATTTTAGAGAGACTTGGCTGACAAGTAAGCTTCAATAGAATTTTTTCTTAATCTTTGGGCTAAGAATGTGAATTAACATCTTAATTAGAGTTAGAGATTTTGGGAAGGACAATCGAAACAAGTGGAATCAGAATTGGAATGAAATTTAAAATTGAAAATCCATTTTGTGTAGACTTGGTGAACAAGTAAGCATGAATAGAGCATTTTTATTTTTCTTTAATCTTTGAAAGTGATTTATTATGCCAATTGGAGTACGAAAAGGTACGGATAGAGGTTCAAAACAAATTGATTCAGAATTGAAAAGGAATTGTAAGTCGAAAACATATTTTAGAGAGACTTGGCTTACAAGTAAGCTTAAATAGAATGTTTTCTTCATCTTTGGGCAAGGAATGTGAATTAACATCCTAATTAGAGCTAAAAAATTTTGCAAGGACATTCGAAACATGTGGAATCGGAATTAGAATGAAATTTTAAATTGAAAACCCACTTTAGGTAGACTTTGTGAACAAGTAAGCATGAATAGAGCATTTTCGTTGATCGTCAATCTTGGAAAGTGACCTATCATGCCAATTCGAGTAAGAAAAGCTACGGATAGAGAGTCAAAACAAATTGAAACAGAATTGAAAAGGAATTGGGAGTCAAAAACACATTTTTGAGAAACTTGGCTGACAAGTAAGTTTCAAAAGAATGTTTTCTTAATCTTTGGGCTAAGAATGTGAATTAACATCCTAATTACAGCTAGAGAATTTGGTATTGACAATCAAAACAAGTGGGATTCGAATTGAAATGAAATTTAAATTTGAAAACCCATTTTGGGTGGACTTGGTGAACAAGTAAGCTTGAATAGAGCATTTTTGTTGATCGTCAATCTTGGAAAGTGACCTATCATGCCAATTCGAGTAAGAAAAGCTATGGATAGAGATTCAAAACAAACTCAATCAGAATTAAAAAGGAGTGGATGTCGAAAACACGTTTTAGAGAGACTTGGCTGACAAGTAGGCTTAAATAAAATGTTTTCTTCATCTTTGGGCAAGTAATGTGAATTAACATCCCAATTAGAGCTCGAAAATTTGGGAAGGACAATCGAAACAAGTGGAATTGGAATTGAAATGAAATTTAAAATTGAACACCCATTTTGGGTACACTTGGTGAACAAGTATGCATGAAAAGATGATTTTTATTTTTCGTCAATCTTGGAAAGTGACCTATCTTGCCAATTCTAGTAAGAAAAGCTGCAGATAGAGATTCAAAAGAAATTGAATCAGAATTGAAAAGGTAGTAGAAGTCGAAAACACATTTTATAGAGACTTGGCTAACAAGTAAGCTTAAATAGAATGTTTTCTTCATGACTGGCCTAGGAATGTGAATTAACATCCTAATTAGAGCTAGAAAATTTGGGAAGGGCAATCGAAACAAGTTGAATCAGAATTGGAATGAAATTTAAAATTGAATACCAATTTTGGGTAGACTTGGTGAACAAGTAAGCATGAATAGAGCATTTTCATTAATTGTCAATCTTGGAAAGTGACCTATCATGCTAATTTGAGTAAGAAAAGCTATGGATATAGATTGAAAACAAATTATAACAGAATTGAAAAGGAATTAGCAGTCGAAAACACATTTTAGAGAGACTTGGCTGACAAGTAATCTTAAATAGAATGTTTTCTTAATCTTTGGGCTAAGAATGTGAATTAACATCCTAATAAGAGCTAAAAAATTTTGGAAAGACATTCGAAACAAGTGGAATCAGAATTGGAATAAAATTTAAAATTGAAAACCCATTTTGGGTAGACTTGTTGAACAAGTAAGCATCAATAGAGCATTTTCATTGATTGTCAATCTTGGAAAGTGACCTATCATGCCAATCCGAATAAGAAAAGATAAGGATAGATATTCAAAATAAATTGAATCTGAATTTAAAAGGAATTAGAAGTCGAAAACACATTTTAGAGAAACTTGGCTGACAAGCTTAAATAGAACGTTTTCTTAAACTTTAGGCTAAGAATTTGCATTAACATCCTAATTAGAGCTAGAAAAATTAGGCTGGACAATCGAAACAAGTGGAATCAAAATTGGAATAAAATTTAAATTTGAAAACCTATTTTGGGTGGACTTGGTGAACAAGTAAGCATGAATAGAGCAGTTTCGGTGATTATCAATCTTGGAAAGTGATCTATCATGCCAATTCGAGTAAGAAAATCTATGGATAGAGATTCAAAAGAAATTAAATCATAATTGAAAAGGTAGTGGAAGTAGAAAACACATTTTAGAGAGACTTGTTTGACAAGTAAGCTTAAATAGAACTTGTTCTTCATCTTTGGGCAAGGAATGTGATTTAACATCTTAATTAGAGCTAGAGAATTTGGGAAGGACAATCAAAACTAGTGGAATCAGAATTGGAATGAAATTTAAAATTGAAAACCCTTTTTGGGTAGACTTAGTGAACAAGTAAGCATGAATAGAGCATTTTCGCTGATCGTCAATCTTGGAAAGTGACCTATCATGCCAATTCGATTAAGAAAAGCTATGGATAGAGATTCAAAATATAACATCCACTCCTAAATTTTGAGAGATGTTTGTTAATTTCAATTACTTGCTTGTGTTTGTTACATTTATGTTATATTAGCTTGCATATAGTTGGATGAGTGCAAGAAGTGGACTAGAAATGAGTGAGAAATTTGACTAGAAAGAAGAAAAGGACTAAACTAAAAAGTGAAAGAATTTAGGTATGAGAATTGTAATTTTGGCCAAAATATTTACTGTAGCAACAAAATTTTGAAAGCTTTCCGCCAGCGAGCTAAGGACAAAATGATAAATTAACATATAGTTAGAAGAATTATCATTTTAGACTGAATGGTCGGGAATTAAGAGCGAAATTGCAAAGGGCCGGACTGCCTATAAATAGGCCAATCCTTCAGACCCTTCAATTGATTCCTGAAAGTCTAAATTTTAGAGAGAGAAAAAGTGGACAATCTAGAGAGAGAAGGAAAAGGAATTGTGAGCAAACAACTTTATTTCAAGTTTACTATTCATATTACTGAAATTTGTGAAATTGAATTTGTTTGAAAGAAAGAGGGATTACAAACTAAATTTTTATTGTTTTTAATCACTATTGGGTGTTTTTAACCGATTGAAAATACTTGTGCATGCTTAAAATGATTTCTGAAAATTGGGTTTTTCAACTTGAACAAAAATGAGTTTTAATCTCAGATTTGGACAAGATTACATGATGTTTTGGACTATTTTCTTGTGATAAATGTTGCTAAGGAGTTTATCTTTAGTTCATCAATTTCAAAATGGATTTAGAAACAAGTTTTTGGATTGAAATTTTGGGTCAATGGCAATTTACAAAATAGAGCAGGACGCAACAGCTAACTGCTCTGGTGCAGTAGTCAACTGTCGTGCTCTTGAGATGCCCAGAATCATATATAGAATGCTAGCGTCGGCTACCAGGCACCTGGAAGTCGACTGCCGCGTTCTTCAATTTTTCAGAAATGCCCAAGAACAGAGCAGTTGACTACCCCGACCCAGCAGTCGACTATCGGGCCCCACAATAAGCTAGCAGCCGACTGCCAGCTCTCTGTTTGGAAATTTGAAAATTTAGACATAATGCAATCAGTCGACTTACAGCGTGATACCAGTCGACTGCCACCTTTTGTGATGAAAAGATGAACTTAATGATGTATTTGGATGATATCTAGCCCAAAAACTAAATCCAAACTAGAGATTAAACTCAAATTGCAAGCAAGGTAACATATACTTTGAATGTGAACAAGAAAGAGCATGGAAGTGATCAAAGTTAAAAGGAAAGATCAAGAATGCATAAGAGAAATGAAAAATTGTATTCTTAATATATGTATTTGTGGTAGATATATTCATATCTGAATGATTGATTGCTGGTATGGGACGGTGATCGAACATTCCGCGATTATTGTGATAGTTGTGAATTGTAAGTTAGTGACTTAATGGCCAATGTAAATGAAAAGTCACATACTTAGAATTTACAGAACTATAGTATGCACCGATTCACCCATATATATATGTTTATGAATAGCATTTTGAGGACCCCAGTATGTACTTAATGTGTGGGACCCAGAGTTGGGAACCTTATGGTACTTGGATCCATTAGAGGATGGTCCAGAATGTACACAATGTTATATGCAGTCGAGGACTGCCAGGCAGAGTTGCTACAGTACATATGCGAAGACATGGAGTGGTGCACATGTTGCCCCTCTAGATTTCTCTTATTATGCAATTATATGATGATGATTATGATGATGATTGGCAAAGACCAATGTATGATGATTGGCAGAAGCCAATGAGAAGTGCTCTTGTTTCCTTATTGCTCTTTATTTTATAATGAAAGTTATATGAATGATGTTATGTTAATTATATGTTTCGATGAGTTTATGTGATGTATACTACGAGATGAACATATATAATAAGCAATGCATACAAGTACAAGTATGAATGTTAAATGAAATGTTATACAGGATCACCTAATAGATGTATTGTTTAGTGAAAAAGAATGTAGAATTTCTGTATGAGTTTATAGTGGTACAAACTAGCTGTTTTGAAACATGGTTATTAATGCTACTGGGATTTATTCTCATAAAAATGCTGGTTTGTATCAGATGCCTAGGTTCCAGATAGTACTAGAAGTGGAGGTGGAAGTGGTGGATATATCCTTCCTAGGGTATTTTCCAGTTATTCATGAAGTGTGGGTTGTGTATATATGGGAAGTTCCTCCCACACCTTGAGGATGTAATGTTATAGGAAAGTTTTGGTATGCCCCATACCTTGAATCCTTGTGATGTTTTGGTAAAAGGATCAGGAGAATAGTTTCGATGTATAGGATAAGGGCATATATGTATTAGGATATGTGAGCTAGGAATCCACTAGCTATTTTTGTTAAATGGGTATGAGTGACAAGTTTGTTGTCTCCTTACCCTAGCTAACACTCTCACATATCCATAGATATATGTCTAATGAATGATATGTATACACTGTAAATCAATGTTTATGTATATGAATATATGTATGCACATGTATGTTATTTTAACTAATAGGTTTTTTTTTATTTTCGTTGCGTAACGTGTGAGATCTCGAGTGTAGTAGCCAAACCAATAATACTAATTATGCCATTTGGTAAATAAATAAGAATTAACTCGAGTAAGGGAAGTAGTAATTCACCAATTTTATAGTATATTATTTAATCAACTTAAAAGGAACTATAGGATTGAGAGGTTACACTGAGTTGGTATCAGAGCACTACTACCACGGCTAGTTAGAATTGGCTCGGTAGTGAAAGGGTAGATTCCTCAAGATAGAGACTAATGCAGGGTAGTTAGCTGAGCCATGGCAGTTGACTGGCTTGTATTATGTTTTGACTTGAGGAATGAAGTATTAGGTTTGGGTATATGATATTTCTAATTGGTGCCATATGATCTCTTATGAATAATATGTCATTGAGACTGATCACCTCGGTAATGTTTGTTTTGTAGAGTGAATTATGGCCCCACCTAGGAGAAATACTGGGAAGGAAAAGGAAGGTGAGACCAATATGGAAAGAGTAATGCAAGTCATGATGGGAGTGGCAGAGGCTATGAGGGAACAAAGTTACTACTCGCTTAACAGTTATCTTTGCTACTCAACAAGCCGCAGGCTACTGGCCAAGCACTTAGGAAATTTCAAGAGAATAGATCGGTGAATCCCCATCCAAATCCTGAAGTTGGACAAATGAGAAACCAAGCCTATAACAGTTGGTCTAAATTTCAAAGAAATAATCCTCCTTCCTTTAGGGGTGAGTTTAACCCACAGGCAGCTAAAGAATGGTTGAAGAGATGGAAAAAGTGTTTGAGGTCGTAGGGAATACGGACGAACAGAAGGTATTGTTTGCTACACACGTGCTTATTGGGGAAGCAGAATATTGGTAGAGAGGAGCGAAACAATTACTGGTAGCTCAAGGGACCCAGTTCACCTGGGAAGTTTTTAATAGAGTGTATTTGGAAAAGTATTTCCCTAAGAACGTGAGAAACCAAAAGGAAATTGAATTCATGCAGTTAAAGCAGGGTAATATGACTTTTGAGGAGTATTTAGCAAAATTTGAGGCACTGTCTAAATTCTCTTCTTATTTAGAGCATCATCCAAATGAGACATGGAAAGCATTGCATCTAGAAGCTGGGTTAAGATCGGAGTTAAAGAATGTTGTTGCTCCATTTGAAATTAGAAACTTTGCGATGTTAGTGAACAAGTGTTGCATTGTTTCTCAGAACCTAGCTGACACAGAGAAAGAAAGACATAGGGCCAGTTTTTTTAAAAGAAAATAACCTGGATCCTTTAGAGGAAGGGATAATAGAAATGAGGGAAACCAGAAGGGGAAGACACCTATGGTGAGTCAGGCAGTATCTAATGCTTGTCCAAAG
Organism: Senna siamea; assembly: GCA_031216115.1. Lineage (NCBI taxonomy): Eukaryota > Viridiplantae > Streptophyta > Magnoliopsida > Fabales > Fabaceae > Senna > Senna siamea. Next base: position 9,859,714 of record CM062357.1, on the reverse strand, counting down.
TGTGGGAAAAATCATGGCAGACCTTGTAGATTCTAGTCGAGTGTATGTTTTAAGTGTGGAAAACCAGGTCATTTCATTAAAGACTACCCTGAGTGGAAGAAGTCAACTGAGCCCACAAGATCTCCTACTATGGGAAGAGTTCATACTCTCAAAGGTAAAGAAGTGGTCCAGTCTGATGATCTCATAAAAGGTAAATGTTTGATAAATGGTATATCTTTAATTGTACTATATAATTCTGGCGCCACTCATTATTTCATTTCCTGTGAATGTGTGGAAAGATTAAATTTGCCTTTATTTAAATTGCCCCATAAGTTATCCATTTCTATTGCTACGGGAGAGCAGGTATTAACTTCTTTGGCTTGCTTAAATTGTCCTCTTGTTATTGAAAATAAGCCTTTCTTTATTGACCTCATTTGTTTACCTTTGGTGGGATTGGATGTTATTCTTGGGATGGATTGGTTGTCTGCGAACAATGTAGTCTTGGACTGTTCTAAGAAATCTGTGACTTTTATATATGTCATGCAGGTAATTAGGAAAATTGAGGAAGAGATCCAAGGAACTAGTTTTATGTGTTCTTTTAAAGTCAAACTTCAGCATAAACTTAATGTTATTCCAGTAGTTTGTGAATTTCCAAATGTCTTTCCCCATGAAATTTCAAGCCTTCCACCTGAGAGAGAGATAGATTTTTCTATAGAATTGATTCCTAGCACGGGACCAATTTCTATAACACCTTATAGAATGTCTCCCTTAGAATTAACTAAATTGAAGGTGCAGATAGAGGATCTTTTGGGGAATCAGTTTATTAGGCCCAGTGCTTCACCTTGGGGAGCACCAGTTCTGTTTGTAAAAAAGAAAGATGGAAGTATGAGATTATGTATAGACTAGAGACAACTGAACCGGGTAACTGTGAAGAATAAATACCCACTTCCTAGGATAGATGATTTGTTAGATCAATTGAGAGGAGCTACTGTATTTTCCATAATCGATTTGAGGTCGAGATACCATCAAATCAGAGTCAGAACAGAAGACATACCTAAGACAGCCTTTAGAACCAGATATGGACATTATGAATTTCTTGTAATACCATTTGAATTGACGAATGCTCCAGCTATTTTTATGGATTACATGAATCGTATCTTTAGACCCTACCTTGATCAATTCGTGCTAGTGTTTATTGATGACATTCTTGTATATTCTAAGAGTAGTGAAGAGCATGAACATCATCTTAGAATTATATTACAGTTGCTTAGGGAAAAGCAATTGTATGCAAAATTAGAAAAATGTGAATTCTGGTTGGAAGAGGTGAAATTCTTAGGTCATGTAATCACTAAAGATGGAGTAATAGTAGATCCTAGTAAGATAGAAGCTATAATTAGTTGGGAGAGACCCACAACAGTGACTGAAATTCGAAGTTTTCTTGGATTGGCAGGGTATTATAGGAGATTTATTCAAGGGTTCTCACAAATTGCGTTGCCTTTGACTAGACTGACTAGGAAAAATATTCCTTTTGTGTGGGATCACAAATGTGAAGATAGTTTTCAAATTTTAAAGGAAAAGTTGACCACAACACCTGTCTTAATAATCCCTGATCCCTTAGGAAATTTTGAATTATATTGCAATGCATCCAATAAGGGCCTAGGATGTGTCTTGATGCAGAATAGGAGAGTTGTCGCATATGCCTCTAGACAAATAAGGTCTCATAAAGAAAATTACCCTACCCATGATTTAGAATTAGCAGCCATAGTGTTTGCTTTAAAAATCTGGTGACACTATTTGTATGGGTCAAGGTTTGAGGTATTTAATGACCACGAAAGTCTCAAATATCTCTTTGACCAAAAAGAATTAAACATGATGCAAAGAAGGTGGATGGAATTCTTAAAGGATTATGATTTTAAATTAAAGTACCATCCAAGAAAAGCCAATGTAGTGGCAGGTGCACTAAGTCAAAAATCTCTCCACATGGCTCAACTAATGATAAATGAAATGAGCCTGATAGAGAAATTTAGAAACATGAGCTTATCCACATTGGTGTTACAAGATAGGATATACCTGAGTGAGTTAAAAATCGAGAATAATCTTAGAACTCAGATATTAGAAGCTCAAAGAGAGGATGGATTCTTAAAGTCCCTAAAGGACCCAAAAGAATTCAAAAGAGGTGTCGATGAGGTAGTGACTTTCCAAGATAGAATTTATGTCCCAAACTTAGGAGGACTGAGGGATATAATTATAGAAGAAGCCTATAAGAGAAACTATACTATTCATCCTGGTGCTGCCAAGATGTATCAAGATTTGAAGAAGAAATTTTGGCGGCCAGGTATGAAGAAGCAAATAGCTGAGTATGTTGCTAGATGCCTAGTGTGCCAACAAGTGAAAATTGAACATCAGAAACCTGCAGGACTATTACAACCTCTTCAAATCCCCTGAATGGAAATGGGATAAGATTTCTATGGATTTTGTTGTAGGTTTACCAAAAACTCAATTGGGAAATGATGCAATCTGGGTGATTGTAGACAGATTAACTAAATCTGCACATTTCCTACCCATCAAAATAAATTTCTCATTAGATAGATGAGTTGGCCTAATTGTATATACGAGAAATAGTAAGACTCCATGGAGTTCCTATTAATATTGTATCTGATAGAGATCCTAAGTTTACTTTTAGATTATGGAAAGCCTTGCAGGAGGCTTTTGGTACTAAACTTAGCTTCAGTACTGCTTATCATCCACAAACTGATGGGAAGACTGAAAGAATTATTCAGACTTTAGTAGAATTTGCCTATAATAATATTTTTCACTCCAGCATAGGGACGGCTCCTTATGAAGCTTTGTATGGAAGAAAATGTAGGTCACCTTTATGCTGGTTTGAAGTGGGGGAGAGACAACTATTAGGGCCCGAATTAGTTCAACAAACAATAGATCAAATTAAGATGATTAAGGAAAAGATGGCTAAAGCCCAAGATAGGCAGAAAAGTTATGCTAATAAAAGGAGAAGACCACTAGAATTTAATGAAGGAGACCATGTTTTCCTTAAAATTTCTCCTATTACTGGTATTGGCAGGGCTATTAAGTCCAGAAAGTTGAGACCAAGATATAGGACCCTTCCAAATCATGAAAAAAGTTGGCCAATCTGCTTATCAAATTTTTTTACCCCCATTTCTATCCAATCTCCATGATGTGTTTCATATTTCTCAACTTCGAAAATATCTTCCCAATCCTTCACATATTCTTGATGCCAGAATAGTACAATTAAAGGATAATTTAACTTATAATCTTAGACATTTAAGAATCATTGGGACTGAAATTAAACAATTGAGAAGCAAGACAATTCCTCTGGTAAAGTTATTATGGGATCAGTCATCGCCCCAAGAAGCTACGTGGGAGAAGGAAGATGATATGAGAAGAAATTTCCCAGAGTTATTTGTATAGGTACGTATAAATTTCGAGGACGAAATTTTTTAAAGGAGGGGAGAAATGTAACACCCACTCCTAAATTTTGAGAGATGTTTGTTAATTTCAATTACTTGCTTGTGTATGTTGTATTTATGTTATATTAGCTTGCATATAGTTGCATGAGTGCAAGAAGTGGACTAGAAATGAGTGAGAAATTTGACTAGAAAGAAGAAAAGGACTAAACTAAAAAGTGAAAGAATTTTGGTATGACAATTATAATTTTGGCCAAAATATTTAATGTAGCAACAGAATTTTGAAAGCTTCCCGCCAGTAAGCTAGGGACAAAATGGTAAATTAACAAATATTTAGAAGAATTATCATTTTGGACCGAATGGTCAAGAATTAAGAGCGAAATTGCAAAGGCCCGGACTGCCTATAAATAGGCTAATCCTTCAGACCCTTCAATTGATTCCTGAAAGTCTGAATTTTAGAGAGAGAGAGAGTGGACGAGCTAGAGAGAGAAGGAGAAGGAATTGTGAGCAAACAACTTTGTTACTTGGATTTAAGCATTCTAGAAGCTAGGAAATCACTCCAGGACACTTTCCAATCAACAATCACCGATAAAAAACAAGCAAATAGGTAGCATAATAACCCAATCCCTTTATTTCGGAGTTTACTGTTCATATTACTGAAATTTGTGAAATTGAATTTGTTTGAAAGAAAAAGGGATTACAAACTATATTTTTATTATTTTTAATCACTATTGGGTGTTTTTAACCGATTGAAAATACTTGTGCAAGCTTAAAATAATTTTCGAAAAATGGGTTTTTCAGCTTGAACAAAAATGAGTTTTAATCTCAGATTTGGACAAGATTACATGATGTTTTGGGCTATTTTCTTGTGATAAATGTTGCTAAGGAGTTTATCTTGAGTTCATCAATTTCAAAATGGATTTAGAAACAATTTTTTGGATTGAAATTTTGGGTCAATGGCAATTTACAAAACAAAGCAAGATGCAACAACTGACTACCCCGGTGAAGCAGTCGACTGTCGTGCTCTTGAGATGCCTGAATCAGATATCTGAATGCTAGCAATGATCGTTGGGCACCTGGAAGTCGACTGTCGCGTTCTTCATTTTTTCAGAAATGCCCAAGAACAGAGCAACCGACTGCCCCAACCCAAAGATCGACTGGCCCACAAAGAAGCTAGCAATGATCGATGGCACCTAGCGATCGCCAGCTCTCTGTTTGGAATTTTGAAAATTTAAACAGAATGCAATCAGTCGACTTGCAACGTGATACTAGTCGACTACCACCTTTTGTGATGAAAAGATGAACTTAATGATGTATTTGGATGATATCTAGCCCAAAAACTAAATCCAAACTAGAGATTAAACTCAAATTGCAAGCAAGGTAACATATACTTTGAATGTGAACAAGAAAGAGCATGGAAGTGATGAAAGTTAAAAGGAAAGAGCAAGAATGCATAAGAGAAATGAAAAATTGTATTCTTAATATATGTATTTGTGGTAGATACGTTTATATCTGAATGACTGATTGGTGGTATGGGACGGTGATCAGAAATTCCGCGATTATTGTGACAGTTGTTGTGAATTGTAAGTTAGTGACTTAATGGCCAATGTAAATGAAAAGTCACATACTTAGAATTTACAAAACTATAGTATGCACCGATTCACCCATATATATATGTTTATGAATAGCATTTTGAGGACCCCAGTATGTACTTAATGTGTGGGACCCAGAGTTAGGAACCTTATGGTACTTGGATCCACTATAGGATGCTCCAGAATGTACACAATGTTATATGCAGTCGAGGACTGCTAAGCAAAGTTGCCACAGTACATATGCGAAAACATAGAGTGGTGCACATGTTGCCCCTCCAGATTTCTCTTATTATGCAATTATATGATGATGATTGGCAAAGGCCAATGTATCATGATTGGCACAAGCCAATGAGAAGTGCACTTATTTCCTTATTGCTCTTTATTTTATAATGGAAGTTATATGAATGATGCTATGTTACCTATATGTTTTGATGAGTTTATGTGATGTATACTACGAGCTGAACATATATAATAAGCAATGCATACAAGTACAAGTATGAATGTTAAATGAAATGTTATACAGGATCACCCAATAGAAGTATTGTTTAGTGAAAAAGAATGTAGAATTTTCGTATGAGTTTACGGTGATACAAACTAGCTATTTTGAAAAATGGTTATTAATGCTACTGGGATTTATTCTTATAAAAATGCTGGTTTGTATCAGATACCTAGGTTCCAGATAGTACTGGAAGTGGAGGTGGAAGTGGTGGATATATCCTTCCTAGGGTATTTTCCAGTTATTCATGAAGTGTGGGTTGTGTATATATGGGAAGTTCCTCCCACACCTTGAGGATGTAATGTTATAGGAAAGTTTTGGTATGCCCCATACCCTGAATCCTTGTGATGTTTTGGTAAAAGGATCAGGAGAATAGTTTTGATGTATAGGATAAGGGCATATATGTATTAGGATATGTGAGCTAGGAATCCACTAGCTATTTTTGTTAAATGGGTATGAGTGACAAGTTTTTTGTCTCCTTACCCTAGCTAACACTCTCACATATCCATAGATATATGTCTAATGAATGATATGTATACACTGTAAATGAATGTTTATGTATATGAATATATGTATGCACATGTATGTTATTTTAACTAATAGGTCTTTTTTTTATTTTCGTTGCGTAACGTGTGAGATCCCGAGTGTAGTAGCCAAACCAATAATACTAATTAAGAATTAACTCGGGTAAGGGAAGTAGTAATTTACCAATCTTATAGTATATTATTTAATCAACTTAAAAGGAACTATAGGATTGGTGGGTTACACAAAACAAATTGAATCATAATTAAAAAGGAATTAGAAGTCGAAAACATATTTTAAAGAGACTTGGCTAACAAGTAAGCTTAAATAGAACGTTTTCTTAATCTTTCGGCTAAGAATGTGAATTAACATCCTAATTAGAGCTAGAGAATTTTGGAAGGACATTCAAAACAAGTAGAATCAAAATTGTAATGAAATTTAAAATTGAAAACCCATTTTGGGTAGACTTGGTGAACAAGTAAACATGAATAGAGCATTTTCATTGATTGTTAGTCTTGGAAAGTGACCTATCATGCCAATTCGAGTAAGAAAACCTACGGATAGAGATTCAAAACAAATTGAATCAGAATTGAAAAGGAATTAGAAGTAGAAAACACATTTTAGAGAGTCTTGCCTGACAAGTTAGCTTAAATAGAACGTTTTCTTAATCTTTGGGCTAAGAATGTGAATTAACATCCTAATTAGAGTTAGAAAATTTAGGAAAGACATTTGAAACAACTAGAATTGGAATTGGAATAAAATATAAAATTGAAAACCAATTTTGGGTAGACTTTGTGAACAAGTAAGCATGAATAGAGCATTTTTATTTTTTGTCAATATTGGAAAGTGATTTGTTATGCCAATTCGAGTACAAAAAGCTATGGATAGAGATTCAAAACAAATTGAATCAAAATTGAAAAGGTAGCAGAAGTCGAAAACACATTTTAGAGAGACTTGGCTGACAAGTAAGCTTAAATAAAACGTTTTCTTCATCTTTGGTCATAGAATGTGAATTAACATCCCAATTAGAGCTAGAAAATTTCGGAAGGACATTTGAAACAAGTGGAATTAGAATTGGAATGAAATTTAAAATTGAAAACCAATTTTGGGTAGACTTTGTGAACAAGTAAGCATGAATAGAGTATTTTTATTTTTCTTCAATCTTGGAAAGTGATTTGTTATGCCAATTCGAGTACGAAAAGCTATGGATAGAGATTGAAAATAAATTGAATCAAAATTGGAAAGGTAGTGGAAGTCAAAAACACATTTTAGAGAGACTTGGTTGACAAGTAAGCTTAAATAGAACGTTTTCTTCATCTTTGGGCATGGAATATGAATTAATATCCCAATTAGTGCTAGAAAATTTCGGAAGGACATTCGAAACAAGTGGAATTGGAATTGAAATGAAATTTAAAATTGAAAACTAATTTGTGGCAGACTTGGTGAACAAGTTAGCATGAATAGAGCATTTTATTTTTTGTCAATCTTGGAAAGTGATTTATTATGCCAATTCGAGTACGAAGAGCTACATATAGTGATTTAAAACAAATTGAATCAGAATTTAAAAGGAATTGGAAGTCGAAAACACATTTTAGAGAGACGTGGCTGACAAGTAAGCATAAATAGAACGCTTTCTTCATGATTGGCCTAGGAATGTGAATTAACATCCTAATTAGAGCTAGAGAATTTTGAAAGGACAACCGAAACTAGTGGAATCGGAATTGATATGAAATTTAAAATTGAAAACCTATTTTGGGTAGACTTGGTGAACAAGTAAGCATGAATAGAGCATTTTCGTTGATCGTCAATCTTGGAAAGTAACCTATGCCAATTCGAGTAAGAAAAGCTATGACTAGAGCTTCAAAACAAATTGAATTAGAAATGAAAAGGAATTAGAAGTCGAAAACATATTTTAGAGAGACTTAGCTGACAAGTAAGCTTAAATAGAACATTTTCTTAATCTTTAGGCTAAGAATGTGAATTAACATACTAATTAGAGTTAGAAAATTTAGGAAGGACATTCAAAATAAGTGGAATCAAAATTGGAATAAAATTTAAAATTGAAAACCCATTTTGGGTAGACTTAGTGAACAAGTAAGCATGAGTAGAGCAGTTTCCTTGATTGTCAATCTTGGAAAGTGACCTATCATGCCAATTCGAGTAAGAAAAGCTACAGATAGAGATTCAAAAGAAATAGAATTAGAATTGAAAAGGTTGTGGAAGTAAAAAATACATTTTAGAGAGACTTGGCTGACAAGTAAGCTGAAATAGAACATTTTCTTCATCTTTGGGCATGGAATGTGAATTAACATCCCAATTAGAGCTAGAAAATTTTGGAAGGACATTCGAAACAAGTGGAATCTGTAACATCTACTCCTTTTACGCCTTAAAGAAATGTTTGTTAATTTTAATGAATCAAATGCTTGTGTTTGTTGCATTAGGCTGCACGTTGTTGCATTGGAATAAGAGATTTAAAGAAAAGGAAAGAATAGGGGCCAAATTGAAAGGAAAAAGATAAAGTGAGGACAGAGATGTGAAATTCCAAAACCTCAAGGCAATAGACCATAATTTTAGCCAAATGATTTACAGTAGCAACAGAATTTTAAAAAATTTCCCGCCAAGCAGTTAGGGACGAAATGGTCATTAAACATAAAGTTGGAAGAATTACCAATTTAGGCCGAATGATCGGGAATTAGGAGCACAATTACAAAGATTCGGATCACCTATAAATAGGTGAAGCCTCCAAAGCTCTTCATTTGCATCCTGAAGTCTAAACTTTAGAGAGAGAGAGGATGAGCTAGAGAGAGAAAGAGCAGAAATTGTGAAGGAAGTAAGCTGCTGTTAGACGCATTTAAGCCTTTCTGGAGTTAAGAAAACTTACCAGAACATTTTTCAACCATCAAATACTGATTTGAAATCAGCAAAAAGGTAGCAAATCACCTATCTCCCTTGTTTTTCGAAATTACTGTTTATGGCTGGAAATTCTAAGTTTCATGATTTTAAACTGAAGGGAGATTAAAACCCTACATTCTTAGTGTTTTTGATTGCTATTGGATGTTTTAAAATGCTTGAATATACTTGTGAATGCATAAATGTAAATTTGAGAAATGAGTTTTTCTGGTTTTTGAAAAAGAGTTTAAATCCCAAATTTGAGCGTGAATAATCAGTGGTTTGGGCTGTTTTCTTGTGGTAAATAAAGCTCGTGTGCTGTTATTGAGTTTTAAATCATTAAAACCATTTTAAAAACTTGTTATTGGTGTAAAAATATGGGTCAACGAGCTTTCAAAAAATAGAGCATAACGTAGAAGTTGACTTGTAGGCTCTACCAGTCGACTATCGTGTTCCTGAGTGGCTCAGAATCGTATCCAGAATGCTAGCAGTCGATTGCCAGGGGCTGGAAGCCGACTGCCGTGTTCTTATTTTCCAAAAATTAGCCAAGAACAGAGTAGTAGACTGTCGAGGTCCTGGAAGTTGACTGATTGCTCACTGTTTGAAACATTTTTAGGGCAGCAAGCTGGAAGTCGACTTGTAGCTCTCTATTTTTGGACAATAGACTCAATAACCTATTTTTGTACACAATTAGCCCAATAGTTCGCTCAAATGTAGGATTTAATCTTGACTGGTAATGGGTAACATGAGAAATGCGTAGCTTGAGAAATCATGAGAAAAAGAAGAGAAACATGAGAATTTTAATGAGCATAAACCATAAATGAGAATGACTGCAAATGGTTGATTTGTGAGAATAGATGCATTTGGTTATACTGCGAGAATGGATGCATTTGGTTATTCCGCGAGAATTGATGCATTTGGTTATTCTGCGAGAATGGATGCAATTGGATATACCATGAGAATAGCTGCAACTGGCTTTAATCCAAGAAAATTTTTGCAGACGGTTAACCTGAGAATAATTGCTGACGGATAACTTGAGAATAAATGCTGACAGATAACCTGAGAATAAATGCTGACAGTTAACCTGAGAATAAATGCTGACGGTGAAACCCGAGAATGATTGCAGGTGGCTCATGACCACGAGAAAACTCATTTATGAATGAAAATGTTTTTAAGAATTATTTTATGATGCTTTTGATTTTGACCATATCAAATTACATGAGTTCTTTGTTTATGCTCTTTACTCTGTACTGATATGAGAATATGATGCATTGCCATTACAGTTTGAGAAGATATCATGTGTGATGAATATTTGTTGAGGTGCAAAGATATTCATAAGTATATGCATGAAACATTTATATCATCTATGTACATTACTCCAATAGCATAATGTTTGAATTATTATGAAGAAGAATGTAGTGGATTTTTGTACTGCATTTGGTACAAGTCGTGATATTTAAATTACAGGTGATTATTGCTACTGAGAAATATTTCTCATTAAAGCTTATTTGTATCAGATGCCTAGGTACCAGGTGTTGATGGAGATAGAGATAGAAGTAGTGGAGCCTATTTGTATTTAAGTTATCACCTTCCCCCAGATTGCATACATAACTAGGATTTTATAGTATTTAGACATGCTGTGTAGATAAGGAAGGCATATATGTATTAAGATATGTGAGATGGAGAGTTTTACTTAAAACAGGGTATAAGTGGCAGGCTTGTTATCTCCTTACGGCTCAGGCTCGTATATCTATAGATATATGTTTGGCACAAACTATTGTATATGTATGTATAAATATTATGTACAATTAAGTGTGAATGTGAATATATCTATATCTATCTATTTCATTTAAATTACTTTATTTATTTTCGCTGCTTAACATGTGAACCCGAGTGTAGTAACACAAACTAGTGGCACTCAACTTTTTAACTTAGAAAAAGTTAAAAATTATACTTAGGTAGAGGTAGTAGTAAGTCACCAATCCTATATTATATTATCTTATTACCTAAAAGGAATATATATTTGGGAGTGTTACACTGAGTTGGTATCAGAGCACAGTTACCATGGCTAGTTAAGTACTGGCTCAGTAACACAGTGTAGATTCCTCAAGATAGAGACTAGTACAGGTTAGTTAGCTGAATCTAGATAGTTCACTGACTTGTATTCAATTTTGACTTGAGGAATGGAGTGCTAGGTTTGGGGTAGACAGTATTTCCTATTGGTGCCATATGATCTCTTAGAAATATTATGTTATTGAGACTGATCACCTCGGTAATATTTGTTTTGTAGAGTGAAATATAGCTCTGCCTAAGAGGAATAGTGGAAAGGAGAAAGAAGGAGAAGGTAATATGGAGAGACTAATGTAGGCCATGATGGGCATAGCAGAGGCTATGAAGGAGTAGGCAGCTACTACTAACCATGTTATGAGAGAGCAGGCAACTGCTACTACTCATGTCCTTAGGCAATTTTGGGAACAGGGGAATAACCCTAATAACCCTAACCCTCAAGAAGGATGAGCAGAAAATACGGTCTATCATGGTTGGTCTGAATTCCAAAAGGCAAATCCTCCTTCTTTTAGGGGTGAGCTTGACTCGAAATTGGTCGAGGAATGGTTGAAAAGGATAGAAAAATTATTTGTGGTTCTTGGTACAACTGACACTCAGAAGGTCTTATTATCCACCTATGCTGGATGGAGAGGCAGAATATTGGTGGAAGGGAGTGAAACAACTAATGGAGGCTGAGGGAATCAAAATAACTTAGGATTCATTCAAGGAAGCATTTATTGAAAAGTATTTTCCTCGAAATGTGAGGAATGAGAAAGAGATTGAGTTTATGCAGATCAAGCAGGGTAATATGAAATTTGATGAATATCTGGTAAAATTTAAGGAATTATCCAAATTTTCCTCCTATCTGAGACTTCAACCAGATGAAGCGTGGAAGGAAATGCACTTAGAGGCTGGGTTGAAGTCTGAGTTGAAAAATGTATTGACTCCATTGGAAATACGAGATTATGCTACATTGGTAAACAAATGTCACATAGTTTCCAAGAATCTAGCGGAGATTGAGAAGGAAAGACAAAAGCGTAACTTCTTTAAAAGAAAACAACCAGGATCTTTTTAGGGGAGAGATGGTAGATTTGGTAGAGGTCGGGAAGGAAAAAGGCCTATGGGGAGATCAGTGATGCTTGATGTTTGTCCTAAATGCCATACAAGTCATGAGGGACCCTGCAAATGGCTATAACCAAAGGTACAACAGGGTGTATGTTATAGATGTGGGAAAGAAGGACACTTCATTAGAGATTGTCCACTATGGAAGAGACAGGGTGATATCACTAAACCTTCTACTACTGGAAGAGTCTATACTCTCAAGGGTAAAGAAGTGGCTCAGTCTAATGATTTAATGAAAGGTAAATGTCTAATTAATGGTATATCTTTAATTGTACTGTTTGATTATGGTGTTACTCACTCATTCATCTAGTTGGAATGTGTGAAGAGATTAAATTTGCCTGTGACTAGTTTACCTCATCCATTGTCTATTTCTATTCTAGCTGAAGAGCAGGTTTTGACTTCTTTAGCCTGCTTGAATTGTTCTATTGTTGTTAAGAGCAGATCATCTATTGTTGATCTTATTTGCTTACCTTTAGTGGATTTGGACATTATTCTTAGGATAAACTAGTTGTCTGTAAACAATGTAATCTTAGATTGTTCAGAAAAGTCTGTGACTTTTGTAGATACTATACCGGTAAACAAGAGTACTGAGGAAAAGAATGAGAGAAAGCATTTTCTATGTGCTTCTGAGATTAAAGTTCAGCATAAACTTGATGCTATTCCTATAGTGTGTGAATTTCTTGATGTTTTTCCTAAGGACATCTTAAGTCTTCCACCTGAGAGAGAGATAGAGTTCTCTATAGAATTGATTCCAAGAACAGGACCAATTTCTATAGCACCTTATAGAATGTCTCACTTAGAATTAGTAGAGTTGAAAGTACAGATAGAAGACTTATTGGAGAAACAATTCATTAAGCTAGTGCTTCGCCATGGGGAGCACCGGTATTATTTGTGAAAAAGAAAGATGAAAGCTTAAGGTTCTGTATAGACTATAGATAATTGAACAGGGTAACAATAAAGAATAAATATTCACTTCCTAGGATAGATGATCTGTTGGATCAATTAAGAGGGGCTACTGTGTTTTCTAAGATTCATTTGAGTTCGAGGTACCATCAAATCATAGTGAGAAAAGAAGACATACCTAAGACAGCTTTTAGAACCAGATATAGGCATTATGAATTCCTTGTGATGCCATTTGGATTAACAAATGCTCCGGCTATTTTCATGGATTACATGAATGGTATCGTTAGACCTTACCTTGATCAATTCTTAGTAGTGTTTATCGATGACATTCTTGTATATTCTAAAAGTAGCGAAGAGCATGAACATCATCTTTGGATTGTGTTGCAGTTGCTTAGAGAGAAGTAATTGTATGCTAAACTTGAGAAGTGTCAATTTTGGTTAGAAGAAGTAAAATTCTTAGGTCATGTAATCACTAGAGATGGAGTAGCAGTAGATCCTAGTAAGGCAGAGGCGATAGTTGGTTGGGAGAGACCTACCACAGTGACAAAGATCCGTAGTTTTCTAGGATTAGCTAGTTACTATAGGAGATTTATTCAAGAGTTTTCGCAGATAGCGTTTCCTTTGACTAAATTGACTAGGAAAGATGTTCCATTTGTGTGGGATATTAAATGTGAACATAGCTTCCAAACTCTGAAAGAAAAATTGACAACCACACCTGTCTTAATTATTCCTGATCCATTAGAAAATTTTGAAGTGTATTGTGATGTATCCAATAAGGGCTTAGGGTGTGTCTTGATGCAAAATAGGAAAGTAGTAGCATATGCGTCTAGGAAATTGAGACCCCATGAGAAGAATTACCTTACCCATGATCTTGAATTAGCAGCCGTAGTGTTTGCCTTAAAGATTTGGAGACACAATCTCTATGGATCTAGATTTGAGGTATTTAGTGACCACAAAAGTCTCAAATACATTTTTAATCAAAAAGAGTTGAATATGAGACAGAGGAGGTGGATGGAATTTATTAAAGACTATGATTTTGAATTAAGTACCATCCTAGAAAGACAAACGTAGTGGCCGATGCTTTAAGTAGGAAATCTCTTCATGTAGCTCATGATGGTGAGTGAAATGAATTTAATTGAGAAGTTTAGGAATTTGAGTTTGTCCACTCTGGTATTACTAGATAGGTTATACCTGAATGAAATGAGAATTGAGAATGATCTTAGAACTCAAATCCTAGAAGCCCAAAAGGAAGATGAATTCTTAAATTCTCTAAAAAATCCAAAAGAGATAGATGTTGTAGTAACCTACCAAAATAGGGTGTATATCCCAGAGTCAAGAGTATTGAGGGATAAAATTTTGGAAGAATCCCATAAAAGCAACTATACTATTCATCCTGGTGCCACTAAGATGTACCAAGACTTGAAGAAGAATTTTTGGTGGCCAGGTATGAAAAAGCAAATAGCTGAGTATATTGCTAAATGTCTAGTGTGCCAGCAGGTGAAGATTGAACATCAAAAACCTGCCGGAACTTTACAACCTCTAGAAATTCTTGAATGGAAATGGGAGAAAAATTTCATGGATTTCGTAGTAGGTTTGCCTAGAACTCAGTTGGGAAATGACGTAATCTAGGTGATTGTAAACAGATTAACTAAATCTGCACATTTCCTACCTATTAAAATAAATTTTTCATTGGATAAATTGGCCCACTTGTATATACAAGAAATAGTAAGACTTTATGGAATACCTACTAGTATAGTATCAGATAGAGATCCTAGGTTTACTTCTAGATTATGAAAAGCCTTGCAAGAGGCATTCGGTACTAAGTTGAACTTCAGTACTGCTTATTACCCTCAAACTGATGGGCAGACTGAAAGGACAATCCAGACATTAGAAGATATGTTTAGGGCTTGTATATTAGAACAGAAAGGTAGTTAGGATAAAATTTTGCCTTTGATAGAGTTTTCCTATAATAATAGGCTTCATACCAGCATAGGAATAGCTCCTTATGAAGCCTTGTATGGGAGAAAATTTATATCACCCTTGTGTTGGTTTGAGGTAGGAGAGAGACAAATTCTAGGACCTAAAATAGTTCAACAGACGACTGATCAAATAAAAATGATTAGGGAGAAAATGGCTAAGACCCAAGATAGACAAAAGAGTTATGCTGATAAGAGGAGAAGGCCATTAGAATTTGCAAAAGGAGATCATGTTTTTCTCAGAGTATCTCTAATTACTGGTATTGGTAGGGCTATTAAGTCTAGAAAACTGAATCCTAGATACATTGGACCATACCAGATTCTGAAAAGAATAGGTTCATCTGCTTATCAAATAGCATTACCACCATTTTTGTCCAATCTCCACAATGTTTTTCATGTTTCACAACTTCGTAAATATATTCCAGATCCTTCTCATATTCTTGACGCTAGTATTGTACAATTGAAAGATAACTTGACTTATAACCCTAGACCTTTAAGAATCATTGGTACTAAAGTCAAAAAATTAAGGAATAAGACAATTCCACTGGTAAAGGTATTATGGGATCAATCATCACCGCAAGAAGCCACGTGGGAAAAGGAAGATGATATGAAAAGAGTTTACCCAGAGTTATTTATTTAGGTACGTTTAAATTTCGAGGACGAAATTTTTTAAAGGAGGGGAGAATTGTAACATCTGCTCCTTTTACGCCTTAAAGAGATGTTTGTTAATTTTTAATTAATCAAATGCTTGTGTTTTTTGCATTAGGCTGCATGTAGTTCCATTAGAATAAGAGATTTAAAGAAAAGGAAAGAATAGGGGCCAAATTGAAAGGAAAAAGATAAAGTGAGGACAGAGATGTAAAATTCCAAAACCTCAGGGCAATAGGCCATAAATTTAGCCAAATGATTTACTGTAGCAACAGAATTCTAAAAAATTTCCCGCCAGGCAGTTAGGGATGAAATGGTCATTAAACATAAAGTTGAAAGAATTACCAATTTAGGCCGAATGATCAGGAATTAGGAGCAGAATTGCAAAGAGCTGGATCACCTATAAATAGGTGAAGCCTCCAAAGCTCTTCATTTGCATCCTGAAGTATGAACTTTAGAGAGAGAGAGGTGGAGCTAGAGAGAGAAAGAGCAGAAATTTTAAAGAAAGTAAGCTGTTAGACAGATTTAAGCCTTTTTGGAGTTAAGAAAACTTACAAGAACATTTGTCAACCATCAAATACCAATTTGAAATCAGCAAAAAGGTAGCAAATCACCTATCGCCCTTATTTTTTGAAATTACTATTTATGGCTGGAAATTCTGGGTTTCATGATTTTAAACTGAAGAGAGATTAAAACCTTACATTCTTAGTGTTTTTGATTGCTATTGGATGTTTTAAAATGCTTGAATATACTTGTGAATGCATAAATGTAAATTTGAGAAACTAGTTTTTCTGGTTTTTGAAAAAGAGTTTAAATCCCAGATTTGAGCATGAATAATCGGTGGTTTGGGCTACCCCATGTGGTAAATGAAGCTCTTATGCTGTTATTGAGTTTTAAATCATCAAAACCATTTTAAAAACTTGTTCTTGATGTAAAAATCTGGGTCAATGGGCTTTCAAAAAACAGAGCATAACGTAGCAGTCAACTTGTAGGCTATACCAATCAACTGTCGTGCTCCTGAGTTGCCCATAATCGTATCCAGAATGCTAGCAGTCGACTGCCAGGCGTTAGAAGTCAACTGCCGTGTTCTTATTTTCCAAAAATTAGCATCCACACGGCAAGGAAAAGGAAAGAAGAAGCAAGTGCAGCGTCACTTTAGGAATAAGTAAATCCAAGTTGGAATTTTTAAGTGTGAGAGAGAATTCAACCCACACGTGAAGAAAGAAAGAAAGGAGGAGTGTGGTGTAACACCCCTTATCTTATCTTAACAACGTCATAATGCTATATCAGATAAGTGGTTACATTATCTTTAGCTTTTAATTACATTAATTTTTCTTGAGCATTTAATCCATCATAATTTTAATTACAATTAGGTCTGGCTTCTTTTGCTCAGGTAAACATGCTTTGCCACAGCGGAATAAAAATACATACACCACAACAGAATATATAAAAACTTTTCCACTATACATTTATTATCATAACTATTTGGTACATTGTTCTGTATACATATACTAGGATAGATGAAGTACCCATCCTTAAGGAGTAAGGAGACAACAAGCCTGTCACTCAAAATCCTTTTTCAAAATATCAAGGATGGATAGGTCCTTCACATATCCTTATACATATGCCCTTTTCCCCTATGCACAACTAAAAAAATAATAGTCTTAATTCTAACCCAAAAAAAAACTATATAGAATCAGGACTAAAAAGAAAGGGCTATGACTACATGTTTAAGTATCTAATCTAATCCAGAGGAAATTCAAAAATAGATTTAACATAGATATCTTTTATAATAATGAAAGTCTCTAGAAAGGGAACTTCCACAGTGGCCAGCTCAATCACCATTATTAGGTAGTATCTAGGCATCTGGTACATATTAGTATAAAAATGAGAAATATATTCCCAGTAGCTAAACAAACCAGTTTATTTAAAATAACTGATATGTACCACTGTAATACTACAGAAAACACCTCTACATTCAATTAAAATTTCAAACTCATTTCATATAGACCTTTGGGTATGATATATGTGAAACATGTGTGTATGCATCTATATACATGAGATATGTAGCAAATTATATCATTCATCGAATGGATAACAAACTTTCAATGTTTATATGTCTAAATCATATTCACAACAGTCACGTTCATGTAATACAACTTATGGCTACACAGAAATGCTTTACTTTGGAAAGGTATACACCAGATCATTCCCTTCCACATCATGATGTTCTTTGGAGGTTTACACCAGATCATTCCTCCTACATTTTATCCCTTAGGAGTATACATTAAATCATTCCCCACAAGGTAACTTACTATAGAGGTATACATCAGATCATTCCTCCTTATCATTTTGGTCTTAGGAGGTATTCACCAGATCATTCCTCTTTGATCTTTAACTTTAGCATTCATTCTTGCATTTAAGCATTTTCATGCTATTCAATCACTTTCACATGAATTTAGACATCTTGCTATCAATGGCAACAATTTCATGCTATTTACTATTCATTCTTGACCATTACATCGTTTTCCCTCTTGTCACTTAACATAGGCCAATTTTGATGGCACCTTAGGCTATTTTCAATCAACATATAAGTTTAGCCATTCTAGGGAAAATCACACATAACATTCGGCCAAGGCAAGGAAATCATGAGAAATTGGCATTTTTAACTCATTATGGTAACAATTCCCATAATTATGCCTAACACTTTCTCACACCTCAAAATTTGGTAAGTGCACTTTAGGCCATCCTTTTTCCCATTTTCCTAGCTCACTTTCCATGCCAAATGTGATAATGCACAAAATCTCACAACTTCACATCTTTATGCACACTTTTAAGGTGAAATGGTAATGCTTCAAATTGGTAAAATTTTTAAAGCATAAAATTTACCATAATTTTCTCTCTCTTCCTTTCTTGGAACTAAATTTGTATGGTTTTCTAAGCCATCTTTAAGAAAAATTTCAGCACCACTTGCATAAATTTGGCCAAAATGAGTAAGTCACACATTCATGGTTAATGGTGAAATTAAAAATTGGGAAAAATGCTTAAACACTAACTTACCTAGATTTTCTCTCTCTTACCATTTTCTAACACTTTTTCTAACACCAATTTAACCAAATTACACCAAATTTCAGCACCCTTACACAAGCAACAATTCTGCCAAAGTGAAGAATGCAAGGAAATGGAGTTATTTTACCATCTAGCTTACTACATCATCATATTCAAGCAAAAACCATGCAAAAACATCATTTTCTCACTCTATACAATACTATTTCAGCCTTGGTATAGGTTAGGGTTTTGCAAGACTACAATAATAGTAGCAACGTCATCATAAAAATGCAAGTATTAGGAGTGGATGTTACGTGTGGCGTGAAGGTAAGGGAAAAGAAATATCCACAAGCAATGATTCTTAGTAATAAACAAGACATAAAAAAATAATAATAAATGAAAAAGGTTCTGCACTAGACCACACGTGAAGGAGGAAAGAGAATTAAAATTGGAAGTTTTATTCTTACAAAGAGGCATGCACACATGACCCAAAGAAAAGGGGCAAAAGGGAGGTGAGAACTTCATTTTCATACATGCAACACAACCACACTTGAAAAGAGAGAAAGAGAGAAAAGAAAAAGAGAGATTTTTAAGGAAAGGAGGGAGCACGTGAAGCACCACAATTGTGAGGAGGAAGAAGTGAAGGTGATCAAGAAGAAAGCAAAGGAAACAAAGAATCAAGAGGAAGCCAAGGAAACCATCTTAGAACACCAAAGATGTAGGTTAACAATTCCAACAAAATCATGTTCCATATTGTAGTATGTGTAACTACCATACTTTCATAAGCCTTCCATGAAGCATGATGTTAGTTCTCTACATTCTTGATAAAATACATGCTTTATTGTCTAAGCTTGTATGATAAGCTAATGTGATGAAATGAGTATTGTATTATGTTAAAGTGATATAAATTTAATAACATGCTCATAATGAACTAGGCTTGAGTATGAGAAAAAGGGAGGTATGATTTTGAGAACCATTATTTTCTCATGGAATTCCTTTTTGGCCGAATTGAAGATAAGATTTGATATAAAATTGGTGTTGAACTATTGTGGTGATTGGGTCAAAGAATTTCCCTTAAGCCAAAATTATTCTTGAACTTGGTAGACTTTCATAAGAAATGATATTAACATTATTATTCAAGAAAGGAAATTATTCTTGAACCTAGTAGAATTTTTCTAAGAGATGATATTATTATTCCTCAACAAGGGAAATTTATTATTAAAATGTTAAAATTTCATAAGACAAGTATATCAATATTAATCCCCAAGGAAGGAGAATTTATTCTTAAGGACATTGGAATTTTATAAGAAATGTACATAAAATTTAATTTTCAAGAAAGGAGAAATTCTTCTTGAAAATATTGGAATTCTTAGAAACAAATGTACAATTAAAATTTATGTCCAATAAAGGAGGAATTATTCTTGAAATATTAGAATTTTTCATAAGAAATATATATTTACATTAATTTACAAGAAAGGGGAAATTATCCTTGGAATTAATAGAATTTTCACAAAGGAAGTACATTAATAATAAATTCCAAGAAAGGGACATTTTATCCTTGAAGATATCGAGATTCTAAAAGGGGATGTACACTAGTAATAATTTTCAAGAAAAAGAAAATTTCCTTTAATAATTGACAAAGAATTTTTAAGGTAGCCAAGTGTTCACATGTGCCCAAGTGTGCATAAAGAATTTTTAAGGTGGCCAAGTGTCCACAAGTGCCCAAGTGTGCACCAAGATTTTACAAAGGTGGCCAAGTGTCCACAAGTGCCCAAGTGTGCACAAGAGATTTTTATAAAGGTGGCCAAGTGTCAACATAATGCCAAGTGTGCACAACCATTACATAAAAGTAAGTTTTAAGGATGAAAAATATAAATGGTTTTGTTAATTTTGCAACAATGCGTTTTATATTATGCAAAGATGTTTTATTTCAGATGAATATTATCTTTATCATATTGACATTTAAATGGATCATACATTACTTGCCAATTTATGTTTATGCACGATGCTATGTTTATTGCAAGAATGTAGAATTAAATATTTTGGTACTTGCACCCTGATACATATTAGTTGTTTATTTAAAACTCAAATTGTTAAGCTACTGGGAACTTGTGTTTCTCATTATATGCTAATATATATTAGATGCATATGCTTAACAGGGCTGAGAGATAGAAGTTTCTATTGGGTTTAAAGAAAATTTTTGTACCCCTATTTTGGGTCATAGTCTAGACATATTGTTTGGAATTAGGATGATTCTTTTCACTGTATAGGAGATGTTCATGGGAAATCCCTGGGGATGAATATGAGAAGGACCAGTGCATCCTTAGAAATTGTAAAGGAGTCTGAGTGACAGACCTGTTGTCTCCTGACTTCTGATGGACGGGTACTTCATCTATCTGGGGACATGTTTATCAGAATATAATGGACATTATTGGACTTGTATTATTTGAATTACATGAAAGTTTAAATTTTCGCTATGTAGTATAGTATTTCTTTTATTTCGCTGTGCATACGAGTTTTAATCTAAGCAAAAGATCCCGAACCTAATTCACTTAATGAAACTTAATGGTTTAACTGCTCAGACATTAATTAAATAAAAGGATAAGAATAATGTATCAAACCTATTTATTTGCATTGGAGGAATTGTAATACTAGATAGGGGCGTTACAGATAGAGGATGTAGGATAAGATTTATGATTAATTCTATGCACTTGAGTCTTTAATTGTCTTTTGAGTATGTATGATTCAGTGATGAATGGGTAGGCATTATTTCTCATAGTGCATGTTAGAAAGCAGTATCAATGTCTAATGCATTTTTTACCACGACTGGGTCATACCAGTGTTGCTTAATTATTTTTCAAATTTTTCAATTTTGATTTAGGATGTTGATAATGCAGTTTGCATGCACTGCTTGATTGGTAATTCATATGGAAATATTTGAGAACCATATACAATTTAGCCACACTTCAAATGTGAGATTTGAGCCTAAGATAAGCATTCATTATAAATCTGCTCCAATTTTTTTTTGAGTGTGTATTTCACTTGATTATGCCCCTAGAACTTGCTCTATAATACTTGTTGAAGTTACATGAACTTTTTAATATTAGATGATTTGGGCAACTTAGGATACACTATTTTTGGCCAAAAATTCTACCCCATGCGTTTTCCTTAGTTCACCACTATTGGGCCTTGATTTTCCTTCATCACATACATTTTACACCTCGTATTTCCTTTCTATACACTGTCTTCTTTCTTCACTCCATTTGCTGAAATTTGTGTGATTTACTCTTTATACAGGGATTGAAATGCATTGCCTTAATTGGTGATAGTACACTAAGTTCTTTTTATCATTCTAGATGCTCCCTTCAATCCAAAAGTGTAAGCATGCAGACTACATATGAAAAAAATGAAAAGAAATGAAAAAAAAAGAGAGATAATAATAAGACTAGTCTATCTGTTGATATTGTATTCTCTAAGCATCACTAACTTCATTGAAAACTTAGTAAGAATTGTTATGTTCAGCATTTGTTACATTTAATCCTTTAATCCTTCATGATGCTTAAATTGTATGAATTTTCAGTATATATGCCACGCCACTTCTACCAAAAATTTCTTTCCTACCTTCACTTTAACCTCATTACAACCTTGTTAACGCTTGATTTTGGTATTCAATTTTTAGCAGTAACAGAGATGAGATTTATAAGAAAGCATATAGTAGGCATATTCTTGTGAAGTTGCTTAAAGGATTTATACCATACCAGTATACACTTTGAGTGATTTGAGTAATCTCTGAGAGGCATTGATTCTTAAATAATTGACATTGAATTGTTAGCTAAGTTGTGTATTCATCATTATTATCTACATTCTGCGTCACGATTTTGTAATTTGGTCTATGATTAAGTTTCATGGGGGATGTGTTAGGCATTATTAATTGTAGACTAGGTATGGACTTTGACAAATTGTTACTATTTGTTTAAAGACTAAGTTAGTGTTTTCTTGAGGATAAGCAAAAACTTAAGTGTGGGGTGATTGATATGTCTTATTTTACACAATTTTACCTAATATTTTCTGTCTATTGTATATGTATTTTGTGTATTTTTATTCTAAGAATCGCCTAAATTTGTATCTTATTGCATTTCAGGGTTTTATCAATCTATCATGCTCAAACGAAGCTTTTCTAGAGTAAAAACACCCATTTTAGGCCTTTTGGGCGTCAAACCATGTTGGGCCGCACAATACACTAGTAATGGGCCTTTTGGGCATCCAATCCATGTTGGAACGGGTTAAGCATGGAGTGTCTGTGTGAAGTCCATGGGGGAAAGGAGTCTGAGTGAGGAAAAGAGGAGGTTGCGTCATCCTGGATCGTGTGATTTTAGGGAAGAAGAGATCTATGACAGAGAAGCTCAGTTCTGCTAGGGCACGTGATTTCTGACCAGTAGCGGCAGTGAGACGACCTTCGTGACCAGGGGACGATGAGCGAGACACTGCCATCGACGTGAGCCACCAAATCGCAACTGTCTATGGCATTTTGGCGACAAAACTACACGACCTGAGATAGCGACCCATTGGAGATTCGCGGACCATTTGGTGTTTTCAGTTTGGTTTGCCATCAGCGACTAACCGTCCATCCTTCGGCGACTCACCTGTGACCTTTCCATCTGATCTTTGGCTGTTATCAGCGTTGTTTCCTTTGGGTACCTGAGAACCCAATATGCAATCCTGTTGGAATTTCATAATCTATTGACGTTTTCTGTTGGGTTTTCTGTGGTGCTTGACTAGTCACCGATCTCAGATTAGCCATCTCTGGTGTTCGCTAGTTCTTCGACCTTCTGTTGGTGTTGTTTCTGTCAGGTACTCGCTAACCCGCGACCAGACCTGTTTGTAACCCATGGAGCTTTCTGGACAGATTTGAAATTAATTTTTTCGGTCCTTTTTCGGCAACTTTTTGGCGACTATTTTGCTCTGTTTCATCCAATGTTCGAGAGAAGATGGACGAATATGATTTTTACTTTTTTATTTCTCTAAATTATGGATTTTTTGGACTATTGGATTATGATTATGTGTGGCTAAACTTGTAAAACATATTGGGGTTCTGAACTATGTTAATACTTTGAGTTTAATTTGCATGGATAATTGAATATTGGTTATGTGATCTCCGTTACTTTTATGAATGAATGCTCATGTTTTCATTGAGAAGACATTGTAATGAAAGTTCTTTAGATTTCTGTTAGTAATCGATAGATTTTAATTGAAATTGGACACCTAATTGTAATGGACAATTTGTTATCACTTAGAACTAAGGTTAATAAATTGTTGGATTAAGAAGTAACGACTCTTAATAGTAGTGAATTAGAAAGATAATGCTAATTTAAAATCAACCATCAGGAAGAACCAACTAGTAGTAGGTTTGTAGGTCTAAGAAATTCATTTAGACTGACAAAGAATTTGAATTTAAATTAGAATTCACTCACAGGTAGTATAATTAGATTCAGTAATGCATCACCTTTTTTGTGTTTACCAACTAGTGTAGGTCTCCATTGGTTTTACTTTTTTGTCTTGATTGATTCCTCTTGCCAATTATCGCAGACTAGTTATTATTGCATTTAATTTAGTTATTAGTTTAATTAGAACACAATCACATTGAATCATAGGCTAGATAACAGAGAACAAGTAGTAAATCTGGGCTTTCCTATTCTCGTAGGATACAACCCTGATACTCACAATTGCACTAGACTACATTGATAGGTTCATTGCCTTAGGTGTAGTTGCATCAGTAGAGGCACATCAGCAACTAATTTTAAAAGTAATTAATCTGTAAATTGCTCTATTGGGATTTATAAAATCTCATTAAGTTGTTTGCTCAGATGACTAGGAATAGGGGATGCGTAGGAGATAGCTAGGCTTGAGAGTGGATGCCAAGGCTACCAGGAAATGCCAGAAGAATTGTATAATCCTATGTTAGAGCTGTAGTAGACTGAAGTTTTTGCATATATATTAATAACGAATGTCTTAGATTTTGAGTTATATGACAGATTGTAGATTAAATTGTGGATGTATGTATGAATTTAGTATTTATGGCATAGTATATCTCAATTATCTCTAAATGGCTGCTAGAATTTATATCCCAGAGTAGTATATGATAATATATTGTGTTATTAGAATTGATACACAAGTTTTAGGGTTGAGTGGAAACTGAATAGACTATGAGAAAAGTCTATTTGGGTTACACTCAACCAATAGCGGCCCTTTGACGTTCCTTAACATGGGAAAAGTGAAAAATTTATTCAGAATATTGTATGCTTTCGCTATTCTGATAGATCAATGCATAGTATGATTAAGGTGGTCGTTACATCATCAGTCAATAGCAGAGGGTCAGATACTTGCTTACCAGACGTCGGGTTGATAGCATTGCAATCCTCCCTTGGTTTAGACTCTGTTGTGCTAGGGAATGTCTCTGGCTATGTTTCATCTAATATCTTAAAACTCTATCCTGCTTGATATTATATGTTCTAAATGGAGGCTTGTTGATTTCTAAGGATTGTGTCTGTCTTAGACATAAATTTCAAGTGCATTTCCTCTAGATTAGACTCCTCCTATCCTTGAGGAAATTGATCGAAAGTGATTTATTGTTGGAGTTTCTGCTGGTAAAGCCATTGAGAATCTTGTGGACCCTGAGTATTATTGATCCATCTGAAATTTGGATGGTTACCCCACCCAGAGTTGTATGAATTGTTGTAAGGATCGTTTTGCTAACTTAGGGCATTTCCCATATAATCGACGTGTTCAAAATCAATAGAAATAGTGTAAGGAGAAAAGAGAGAAGTGGAAGGGTTAGCAAACATACCTTTGGAATTATAGTGTTCACTATAATATGGGTCACCACAGAACTCACAGCTAAACTATGCTGCCTACCTTGGCATCTAGCATTGGTAAATCTGCTGGGCTAGAAGCTCCTTTTGTAGTATTTGAGCTACCAAGACTGAAGCAGAATTCATGGTCATAAATTACCTAAAACCAATGATGGCCAAAAAAGCCAACAACTAAATCAAAGAGTAATAAATAAAACAAATAAAATAAAAATAGCTAAAGTAACAAATAACAAATTCACTCTAGTTTTCACAAACAAGACCTTAGCAATAGTGCCAAAAATTTGATGTGTGCTACCAATATAGCTACACTTAAGGCATTGAACTTATCAAAGTAGTCTAGTGCAATGGTGAGTACCAAGGTCGTATCCCATGGGAATGAGAAAGCCTAGAGTAACTACTTAATCTCTGTCATCTAGCCTAGCAATTAAAGTGATTGATTTTTAACTGAACTAATAATTAACTAAGTGCAATAAACAATAACTAGCAACAAGGAATGAAAAAGATAATATATCAAGGCAAGAAAAGCAAACCCATTGGGGACCTGTACTAGTTGGAAAACACATAAATGGTAATGGACTATTGAATCTAATGATGCTACCTGTGAGTGGATTCTAAATTAAATTCAACTTCACTGTTGTTACAATTGAGTTTTTTAAACCTAAGAACTTACCACTGGAATGTCTTCCTAATGATTGATTTTAGATAAGCATTACTGTTTTAATCAAATACTATTGAGGGTCATAAGATGTTTACATCTTAATCCAATAATTAATTAACCTTATCTATAAGAGAAAATTAATTGTTCTCTACGATTAGGTTCCAATTTCATATATCATCTCTCAATCTCAAAAAGAAATCTAATTAGCATTCATAGCGACATCTCATAATGAAAACTTAAACAATGCATTCATAATCGCAAAGAAGATTACATAATTAGAATCAACAATTCATAAAATTTAAAACAGAATACCAACACAATTAGGAATAATAATGGGTTTTACATATCTAGCTACACATATTCACAGGCAATTCCATCAGATATTCCATTAGAAAATAAATTATACAGGAGATAAAAATAGTAAAAATATGCATGGCCCTGTCTTCTCAAATGCCCAATGGTAACTGTACAGAATGGTCACCAAAAAATCACTGGAAAATCATCAAAAAACTACCAAAAAAGTCATATTCTCTTACTGCCTAGTTGATGCCTTGTGGTCGAGTCAATTCCTTAGATACCCTGTAGAATACAACTCCACAGACCACCAATGAGCGGGTAGAAAGTCGCAGACAAGTCTTTGAAGGATGGGCAATCGGTTACTGGAAGTAGACCAGGCAAAAAATGCCAAATGGGTCATCAATCTCATTGAGTCACACACTCTCAAGTTCTCGGGTACCCGATGGTAAGGGTTATGCATGTTTGTAGATTCATTGATGGGGTTTTGAGTGACAGGGATGTTGCCTCCATACCCCAATAGTTAATTTAAAATTAACTAACAAGTAATTATGCATGTTTGTGTAAAGTTATCTAAAATATATTATATGTATGGATGATATGTTATTCCACTGCGATCCTTGAGTGAGAACCTGAGTGTAGAACAGACCCCAAATGGCACTTAATTAATTAACTTGGTAAAAGTTAAAATCTACTCGGGTATAAGTAGCTTTTGGATCCCCTACTGGGTGCTTGCTGGGCTTTTTAGCAGCAGTTTTATCTGTAGCTAAAGTTTGTTTTAATATTATTGCAATGAATATTATTGTTGCTATAAATTTATTTAAATAATTAATTTAACAAAAGTTATAGTGACAATAATATTTGTTGCAAAAAACTTTAGCAATAGAAAAAATCGCTGCTAAAACGCCTAGTAGGCACCTAGTAGGAAACTCCCAACAGAGAATCCAGAAGTGTATAAGTAATAGTAACACCGTTCTTATGATATTTATATATTATACCTTTTAAATAACTAAAAGGAACCATCAACTAAGAGGCGTGTTACATTATAAAAGTTTACCATATATGCTAGTTCAGCATCATGAGTATAAAACATTTTCATTCATAAATAGGAAAATAGTCATCATTCATAAGGAAAACAATCATTGGCTAAAAGCCATAATCCATATAAGAGAAACTTAAGAGTATTGGGAGAGTCACCCAGTGGACCCTCTGCGTACTACTACTTACATGAGTGAGAAATTTTTTCTCTATCTATAATGTGACAATTTTTTCACTGGTATTATCTGAGGTGTCCCCTTGTAGATCCAAGTACCTATTCATTTAATGGTCACTACCTTTTGGCAGATCAATAATATTTTGAAAATTAAGCTCATGGGATCACTGTCACCTCTAGCCAGATCATTTCCTCTCTACTTTTAGGCAGATCATGATGCTATGAAATCACTACCCTTTTCTAGTGGATCACATTCCTAGTACTCTATTTCCCATATATAGACTAAGATGATTTGGTTTGTACCCATGATTATGCTAAATTCTAAGTAAATGTCCCCTCTTTATTGGCCACCTTAGGTTATACTAATTTAGAATTTGCAATCAACACTATATTCTCACACTTTTGTGGAATTCCTAACTGTTGTCCTATACTAACAATTGGTCATTCGGTTAAAAACCTATCTATCCTAGAATATACATTAGAAATACTTCCTCTAAGTTCTCTTCTTTTCCATTATAAGTTTTCCTTTCCATTCTATGTTTCCCTTTCTATTTATGTATTTCATTTCTTTCCTTTCTTTCACTTATCATGATACTATACTCTCATTTAAAACATAACCCCTATGTGTTTGCTAATACTTTCATGATTGAATTTTGTAGACATGGGAGGTCATTTATTCCTTTTAAGCCATTTACAACATACATTTGCAAAATCCTATACCTTAACCATCCACATTTCTCTCCTTGAAATTGGTTTACATAATATCTTTAACATATTCCTTTACAATGCCATTACTAAAATTCAACCCATTTCAAGGCAAAATAAGTGGATGGGTTTCGGCCAAGGGAGGAAGATAAGGGAAAAGTGAGGCTTTCATGCCATACATTCCCTTTTTCCCATCCTTTGTGTCATATAAATACAATTACATCACTTTTCTTATAACATCCACTCCTAAAATAATCAAAAGATGCTTGTTAGTTATTAATTTAAGTTTAGTGCTTGGGTATATTGCATTAATTACATGTAGTTGCATTAGTACAGGGACCTAGTTGAAAGGAAAGAAAGCTGAGTTAAAATATGACTCAGGACTAAATTGAAAGGGAAAAACTGAGTGAGGCCAAAGTCACAAAATGGCCAAAGACAAGAATGTAAATATGGAGATTAGATAATTTAGAAACCCTAACCCTAACCCACATAACTCACACTTCAGTAGATTTTTAGAGAGAGAAGGAGAAGGGCAAGTGTAACAACCCCAACCCTATATTCCTTTTTAGGGATTAAATAATATAAGGTGATATAATATAGGATTAATGAGTTTACTACTGCCTCTACCCAAGTATATTTTTAATTTTTTTCTAAGTTAAATAATTGAGTGCCACTAGTTTGGGTTACTATACTCGGGTTCTCATGTAACGACCCCCTAATACGTCATACGCGATGCTCGTCTGATTAGCGGAAGCATATGTGGCATTCTGAATGTTTATTCCCTATGTGGGAACGTCAGGGGATCGCTACTGGTTGAGCGTAACCCAAATAGATTCTCCGTTATCCATTCAGATTCCGTTCAACCCTGATTCACACGCAGCTAACTAAATACACATACATATATCATCAATAATAACTCTGGAATGAAATCTAAAACTGATATACATGTCTCATTATACATTCATACACATTTCAATTCAAATCCATAAGTTTATTTTGTAAGTTCTACCGAAAATCCGGCAGAGTTTCCTCTGTAATTTGGTCATATCCCAAGTACAGAATCACCTGTTTAAAACGTAACAACCAGTCCAATAACAGCAGTAAACATACTAATATAAATCCATACACCGTAACATTAATTCATCGCTACAATCCATACATCTTTATCAAACGTCATATATACATTCAGCCTAGTCCATACATAAGTTACAAGAAATAAAATCGATAATTAACGGTGTCATCAAAGTATATGTACAAACGATTCAAGCCTAAGCTAAATAATCCTCTGTACATCCTCAAAAGTCGGCCCTCGGCTATAAATCAGGCTCCTGCCCCTGTCCCTGTTCATCTGAGTACACAACCTAATGAGATATGAATCCCAGTAGAATAATTTACAATTTAAATATCATTCAAAACCAGTTGAATACTCAGTGGTGCGAACGAAATCGTCTTCCGAAATCGATTCAAAACGATGGAATACCTTATCTTTAAAATCGTTTAAACACATGGAAATTGCGGCAATATATCACAATCTGGAAATCTGTTTCTTTTAAAATCAGTCATAAAAATCAAATGAAATCCCATGCCTTGTGTATCTCAATCCACGTTGGTTACAAATCCTTTATGCTTAGAATCTAAATCATCTTCTAATTGCACGTAGTCTAGAGAGAATACCTCTCTTATCGTTGGGTGTGATCCGTAACACCAATCACCGAATCAAGCCTATATTGTGAGTGTGATCCGTAACACCAATCACTCACTCAAGGACCGGGTGAGAATCAACATCTAGGGCGTCCCCTAGCATGTGCACATACGCCAATTCTCATCCTCATACAGTCTATTCGAACTCACATGCACTCGGTCGGCTATTCCTCAGGGTTCTAGGGTATCACGCCTAAATCACAACGTTTCCTAGTGTAGGTTATCCACCCTTATACTCCCTAAACCTTTCTTAGGGTCGCCCTGGTTTAACGCGCAATCCCTAACTCAAGTCTGAGTTAAATCGATAAAAATAGTTTAGTTTAAAAGCTTCTGTCTGAGGGATACTTAAGTAGTCCCATACCGGCTATCAAGTACCCAACCCTAAGTAAATCCGCCCTAAAGGCATCTAAACTCGATAAACAAGGTGTCTAACATGCAATTAGGGTTTTCAGCACACAGGCATGCAATTTTATCCCATCGAAAGCAGCACGCAATTCCATACAAATCGTCTAAATCAGTTAGGTATTCACTAAATCAATTCTAGGGTTCGGAAGTGTAAATTATCCTACCTGGCCTCCGGTCGCTTCAATTCAAATCAGGACTCCGTGAAATCTCGGTTTCTGAGCCCAATTAATTCCCTGGACATGAAATTGAATATTTAGATTCGTCACGTCATCCAATTTTCAATCCTAAACCCGTTACGATTACCTAGGTTAATTAATTGCCTAATTACGTTCGTGACCATTTCAATCATATAACATCAGTTTTTGGGAAATCAGACCTTACCACTGTGCTCGGATTATGTAATTCTACGTCCCGGTGATCTCAGTTTCTCGGGATGCACGTCCCAGAACTCGACACGGCGGCCTGGCGGCGCAGCGGCGGTGCAGCGGCGCGCAGCGGTGAGGTGCGGTTTGTCTCGAAAATCACACCGCGGTGAAGCCCGTAAGCTCGAAGTCCGAATACGGTGGTGGCCGCGGTTCACGGCCGTTTGAATGGTGTTTCGGCCACGAAGAGTC
The DNA here is from genome assembly GCA_031216115.1 of Senna siamea. Lineage (NCBI taxonomy): Eukaryota > Viridiplantae > Streptophyta > Magnoliopsida > Fabales > Fabaceae > Senna > Senna siamea. The sequence continues at coordinate 9,828,591 of CM062357.1, read as the reverse complement.
TCGCCACGTGACGGCGTTTTACCTCGATCCGGCGCGTCCGGCCTCCTTCGGCGGCCGAGCTCTTTGAAGCGGTGGCGGCTCGGGCTACGGTGGTGGGGGCGGTGGCGGTCAACGGCGTCGGACGGCGGCATCGGCCGGGAAATTGCGCGATGGAGGTGGCGGCGTTTTTCGGCATCTCCGGCGGCCGTTGGTGGCGATGGTTGGTTCTTTGGTGGTTGTGGGGCGATGGTGTCGGTTGGTACCCTTGGTGGCGGCCCACGGTGGGTGTGTGGTGGCTGTTCACGGTGGAGGAAGGTGGAGAGAAAAGAGAAGAGAGAGAGAGTGTGGTGAGGAGAGAGTGAAATGGGAGAAATGGCGGGCTTCGCGTAATTTAAAGCCTCCAGGGCGATCCCGACTTTTCCCAGGCCACCGGGGATCTTTTAGGGTGTCGGCATCCCTCCAGGACGTTGGCACGCATTTCCATGCGAAAGTCTTGGCCTCAGTCAGCGAAAGTGGCCTGCGAAACTCCTTCCGTCGATTCGATCGTCGGATTACATTTCTTTCTGTTTGATCGTGTTTACGCTGGCGACCTTACGTGTCAAGTCATTATCCTCAAAATACGTGTCAGGCTTCGTTTGATTGGGATTAGGGTTAAAATCAAGTTTTATCTTTTAAAATTCTTTAAAAATTCTTTCGAATCATTCAGTTGTTACATTCTCCCCTTAAAAGAAATTTTGTCCTCAAAATTCATACACAGCTTGATTCTGGATATCTTTGTCTCATTTCATCTTCTTTCTCCCACGTCATTTCCTGCGATGCGACATCCTGCCAAAGTACCTTAACTAAAGGGATCATTTTACTTATTTGTTTAGTCTTATAGTCGAGGATTTGAGCAGAGTAGATTCATAAGTCAAATTTTCCTTTAATATTATCGGTTGATTCTCTAATACATGCAGGATGGGACATACTTACGAAGTTGGGAGGCGTGGAAAACATCATGTAGGTTGGACAAATGGGAGGTAACGCAATTTGGTAGGCAACGGGACCGACTCTTTGTAAAATTTGGAATGGTCCTAGGAATCTAGGACTTAGCTTCTTAGTTCTTATCTGTCTACCAATACCCGTGGTGGGGGACACTCTCAGAAATACGTGATCTCCCTCGTTAAATTCCAAAGGCCTTCTTCTCTTGTTAGCATAAGATTCTTGCCTCTGTTGGGCAGCTCTCATCATTCACGATCATTTTAATTTGATCAGTGGTTTCTTGCACCATTTCAGGTCCCAACAATGCACTTTCCCCCATCTCTACCCAACTTAAAGGTGACTTACAACTCCTTCCATACAGAGCCTCATACGGTGCCATGCCAATGGTAGAGTGATAACTGTTATTGTATGCAAACTCTATCAACGGCAGGTGTTTATCCCAACTTCCTTTCTGTTCAAGCACACACGCCCTCAACATGTCTTCTAGGGTTTGAATAGTCCTCTCAGGTGCCGTCGGTCACGAGGATGGTAAGGCGTGCTAAATTTAATTTGGGTTCCTAAGGCTTCTTGTAGGGATTGCCAAAATCTCAAGTAAACCTAGGGTCTCGATCGAGATACTATACTGACGGTATTCCATGTAGTCTTACAATTTCCATAAGGTATACTTCGGCTAATTTCTCCATGGAGTAACGCACCTTAACAGGCAAAAAGTGTGCAGACTTGGTCAACCTATCCACTATCACCCAAATGGCATCAAATCCTGCTGGTGTTCTAGGTAATCCAACCACGAAATCCATAGTGATTTGATCCCATTTCCTCTCAGTATCTCCAATGGCTTAAGTAGCCTTGGTTTCGATGCTCTATCTTAACTTTGTTGACAAGTTAAACAGGCATTCACGTAATCCGTGATATCTTCCGCATACCAGGCCACCAAAAATTTCTCCTTAAATCCTGATACATCTTGGAAATACCGGGGTGGATAGTGTAATGGCTTATGTGAGCTTCTGCTAACACTTTTTCCTTTAATTCTTGATGGTTTGGGATTACTATTCTCTTTCTAAACATTAAAACTCCATCAGGTGCTAATCCAAAGTCGGGTTGGTCTGCATATACCTCCAAGGATTCATCCTCAAGTTGGGCTTGTTTAATTAATTCTCTCAGTTCGCAGGTTATCAAAAAGTCACTCATCACTAATCTTTGCGGAAATGAGATTACGTTGAGGCTAAGGTTCCCAAAATCCTCAAGTAATCTCATCTCACTAATCATTATAGCGGCTAGTTGTAGTGACTTTCGGCTTAATGCATCGGCCACAACATTTGCTTTCCTGCATGATATTTCAATTCAAAATCAAAGTCTTTCAAGTATTCTACCCACCATGTTGCCTCATATTTAATTCCTTACGATCAAATAAATACCTAAGGCTCTTATGATCACTATATACCTCGAATACCGCGCCATACGAGGTAATGTCTCCAAATCTTTAGGGCAAACACAACTGGCAGACTAATTCTAAGTCATGGGTGGGATAGTTCTCCTCTGCGAGTTTCAATTGTCGCGATGCATAAGCCACAACTTTCCCATCTGCATCAAAAACACAACCTAGGCCTCTCAAAGATGCATCTGTGTATCTGATAAGGGTTCTAGGGGTTTGAATAATTAGTACAGGAGGCGGTGGTCAATTTCTCTTCGAGAATCTGAAAACTAGTCTCACACCGTTCGCTCCATTCAAAGTCTACCCCTTTCAGGAGTTAACCGGGTCAATGGCACAGCTATCTGTGAAAATCCTTGAATGAATTTCCGATAATAACCGGCCAAACCCAAGAAACTCCTAATCTCGGTGACCGTTCTAGGTCCATCCCAATCTAATACTGCTTCAATTTTCTTTGGGTCGACCGCTATCCCTTTTCCATTTACCACATGTCCTAAAAATTTCACTTCTTCTAACCAAAACTCACATTTCTCGACTTTGCATCTGGTTGTTTCTCTTCCAGTATCTGTAACACCGTGTTAAGATGCTGGGCATGCTCTTCGTGAGTCTTGGAATATACTAAGATATCGTCAATAAATACCACAACAAATTGATCTAAATAGGGCCTGAAAATTCTGTTCATATAATCCATAAAGACAGTGGTGCATTCGTCAATCCAAGCGGCATCACTAAAAACTTCGTAATGGCCGTATCTTGTCTGAATCTTTGTCTTGGGAATATCCTCCTCTCTAACCCTAATCTGGTGGTATCCTCGACCTTAAATCTATCTTAGAAAATACTGATCGCCTTGCAACTGATCAAACAAATCGTCAATACGTGGCAATGGGTATTTGTTCTTAATGGTCACCTTATTCAATTGTCGGTAATCAATACACAGTCTTAAACTCCGTCTTTCTTCTTTACGAATAAGACCTGAGCTCCCATGGTGATACACTTGGCCTAACGAACCCCTTCTCCAACATGTCTTGATTTGGACTTTTAATTCTCTCAATTCTGCGGGGGCCATACGATACGGGGTCATAGCTATTGGACCCGCTCCCGGAATTAGGTCAATGGTGAATTCTATCTCTCTAGGTGGTGGCAGTTTACAAATTTCCAAAGGAAATACCTCCGGAAAGTCGCTAACAATCGGGATTTGACTTAATCTATCTGCAATTCTACCTCGAGAGATTGAGGGACATATCACCTATCTCACAAGCTCTGTCATTACCACGCTGCAGTGCGTTATCTAGATAAGTAATTGTCCCTTCGGAACAATTCAACAAGACCCGATTCCTAATCAACCAATCCATTCCCAAAATAACGTCGATCCCTGACAATGGTATACACACTAAGTCCACAAGAAATAAGGTATCTTCAATGGTTAAAGGGCAATTTAGGCATATTCGTGGGGACATAGTGGCTTCTCCCAAGGGTGTGGATATGTATAGGTCACAGGGCAAGGTTTGAACAGGTAATCTCATTCGTTCTACGCATGCATCAGCAATAAAGGAGTGTGTAGCACCCGAATCAAACAATACTATCAAAGAAAAATTATAAATTTTACCTCTACCCTGCATCAAGCCCGAGGACACATCGGCGTTGGCGGCATTCATGGTAAAAACTCTCCCTGGAGCTTGTGGTCTTGACTACGGATGTCGGTGATTCAGTGGAAGGCGATGTCGGCCATGTGTCCTGTGCCTCCACATCTATAACACTGGAGGGGAGTCTGATGCCAGCAGGGTTGATTTGGATGTCTGGTACCACACTTCTGACAAAGAGTATTATCAGGTCGCCTCCCACTGCTACTAGAAGCCCTTGGTTGCGGTTTAAACATACCGCTTCTTACATTGATTTACGGCGCTTATGCGGGCGGTTCCTGTCTGTTGTGTCATATTTTGAGCTGTTCGTTCTAAATTCTTGCTCGAGTGCACTTATTCACCTGTGTGGCAAAGTCTCGAATCTCCAGGGTAGCCAACTGAGTCTTCATAGGTAGATCGAGGCCTTCTTCTAGTTGTTTCGCTTTCCAAGCCTCATCGTAATGCATTCGCAGGTAAGTAGAGTACCTTGATAATTCCTCAAACTGTTTCAGATACTCGTCAAGCGGCCTGCCTCCCTGGGTGAGCTTGAGGCTGAGCTTCCTTTGCTTGTTTCACGCTCTCGGGGATATCTTGATCCATGAAGACTCTCTTGAAAGATTCCCAGTCGATGGGATGCCTCGGCTCTCCATCAATTCTTTGTGCATCTGTCCACCAAAGTTGACCGTCCTTGGCATATATGTTGCATATGTGACTTTACGTTCTTCGTCGCCTTTGCAACAACCTGAAAATCTTTTTCAATTCCTTTTATCCAAGCTTCCACACGGTGGTTCGGAGGCACTGTGAGCGGAGATGGACTGCTCTCTGGAATTCAATCCATCCACGATATAGTGGATTCACTGTTGGGTGGCTCGTCGTTTCTCGTCTGTCTATCATCTGCTTCTTTGTCTCATTGCATTGGCGCTGGTAGTGGCCTGGTCTCTCATGGCATCGGCCATTAATCTGATAGATTCCATCATCTCACGCATGTCAACCTCTGTCTCCATGCTACCACTACCTGACGCACCGGCCGTGCGCTTGGCCTTCCCTAGGCCTACGTGTGGCATCCTGCTAGATCTCGCCATGTTTATCCGTCTGAAACAAACAGATCAGTCCACACAAAGAATAATTAATAAGTACATCAAAATCATTAGTTCATTATCAATTCAAATCGGTCCTATCATGCGAGTCAAATCAATCAAAATCCTAAAGCCGCAAGCAGAAGATTTAAAGTCCTAAGTCCACTAAACCAGGAAGATCCGACAAGCCAGGGCTCACGATACCATAATTGTAACGACCCTAATACGTCATACGCGATGCTCGTCGATTAGCGGAAGCATATGTGGCATCGAATGTTTATTCCCTATGTGGGAGCGTCAGGATCATTCTTGGTTGGCGTAACCCAAATAGATTCTCAGTTATCCATTGATTCCGTTCAACCTGATTCACACTTGACTAACTAAATACACATACATATATCATCAATAATAACTACGGAATGAAATCTAAAGCGATATACATGTCTCATTATACATTCATACACATTTCAATTCAAATCCATAAGTTCTGGTGTAAGTTCTACGAAAATCTGGCGAGTTTCCTCTGTAATTTGGTCATATCCCAAATGCAGAATCACTGTTTAAAGCGTAACAACGATCCAATAACGGATAAACATACTAATATAAATCCATACACCGTAACATTAATTCATCGCTACAATCCATACATCTTTATGCAAAGCGTCATATATACATTCAGCCTAGTCCATACATAAGTTACAAGAAATAAAATCGATAATTAACGGTGTCATCAAAGTATATGTACAAGCGATTCAAGCCTAAGCTAAATAATCCCTGTCTACATCCTCAAGTCGGCCTCATTATCGTGCGAGCTCGCCTTTGTCCCTGTTCATCTGAGTACACAACCTAATGAGATATGAATCAGTAGAATAATTTACAATTTAAATATCATTCAAAAACAGTTGAATACTCGGTGGTCACGAACAGAAATCGTCTTCCGAAATCGGTTAAAACAGTGGAATACCTTATCTTTAAAATCGTTTAAACACATGGAAATTGCGGCAATATATCACAATCTGAAATCTGTTTCTTTTAAAATCAGTCATAAAAATCAAATGAAATCCCATGCCTGTGTATCTCAATCCACGTTGGTTACAAATCCATCATGCTTAGAATCTAAATCATCTTCTAATTGCACGTAGTCTAGAGAGAATACCTCTCTTATCGTTGGGTGTGATCAGTAACACCAATCACGAATCAAGCCTATATTGTGAGTGTGATCCGTAACACCAATCACTCACTCAAGGACCGGGTGAGAATCAACATCTAGGCGTCCCTAGCATGTGCACATACGCCAATTCTCATCCTCATCTGATCTATTCGAACTCACATGCACTCGGTCGGCTATTCCTCGGGGTTACAGGGTATCACGCCTAAATCACAACGTTTCCCAGTGTAGGTTATCCACCCTTATACTCCCTAAACCTTTCTTAGGAGTCGTCTGGTTTAACGCGCGATCCCTAACTCGGTCTGAGGTTAAATCGATAAAAATAGTTTAGTTTAAAAGCTTCTGCACGAGGGATACTTAGCAGTAGTCCCATCTGGCTATCAAGTACCCAACCCTAAGTAAATCAGCCCTAAAGGCATCTAAACTCGATAAACAAGGTGTCTAACATGCAATTAGGGTTTTAAAGACAGGCATGCAATTTTATCCCATCAGCGACGCAATTCCATACAAATCGTCTAAATCGGTTAGGTATTCACTAAATCAATTACAGGGTTCGGAAGTGTAAATTATCCTACTTGGTCTCCGTCGCTTCAATTCAAATCAGGACACTGTGAAATCACGGTTGCTAAGCCCAATTAATTCCCTGGACATGAAATTGAATATTTAGATTCGTCACGTCATCCAATTTTCAATCCTAAACCGGTTATACGATTACCTAGGTTAATTAATTGCCTAATTACGTTCGGCGACCATTTCAATCATATAACATCAGTTTTGGGAAAAGCGGACCTTACCATTGTGCTCGGATTATGGAATTCTACGTCCGGTGATCTCGGTTTCTCGGGATGCCGCGTCCGAGAACTTCCGACGCGGCGGCACCGGCGGTCTGCGGCGGCGCCGCAGCGGTGAGTGCGGTTTGTCTCGAAAATCACACCGCGGTGAAGCGTGCTTCGGAGTCCGAATACGGTGGTGGCACGGCGGTTCACGGCCGTTTGAGCGGTGTTCCGACCACGAAGAGTCTCGCCGCGGTGGGCGGCGTTTTGCCTCGATCCGGCGCGTCGGCCTCCTTTCGGCGGCGAGCTCACGAAGCGGTGGCGGCTCGGGCTACGGTGGTGAAGCGGTGGCGATCATGGCGTCGGACGGCGGCGTCGGTGCAGAAATTCGCGCGATGGAAACGGCGTTTTCGGCGGCTCCGGCGGCCGTTGGTGGCGATGGTTGGTTCTTTGGTGGTTGTGGCGATGGTGTCGGTTGGTACCCTTGGTGGCGGCCCACGGTGGCGTGTGGTGGCGTTCACGGTGGAGGAAGGTGGAGAGAGAAAAGAGAGAAGGGAGAGAGAGTGTGGTGAGGAGAGAGAGTGAAATGGGAGAAATGGCGGGCTTTCGCGTAATTTAAAGCCTCCAGGGGTGATCCTGACTTTTCCCAGGCCACCCGGGGATCTTTTAGGGTGTCGGCATCCCTCCAGACGTTGGCACGCATTTCCATGCGAAAGTCTTGGCCTCCGTCAACGAAAGTGACGCACGAAACTCCTTCCGTCAGTTTCTGATCGCCGGATTACATTTCTTTCTGTTTGATCGTGTTTCTGGCTTCAAGCGACCTTCTGTGTCAAGTCATTATCCTCAAAATACGTGTCAGGCTTCGTTTGATTGGGATTAGGGTTAAAATCAAGTTTTATCTTTTAAAATTCTTTAAAAATTCTTTCGAATCTTTCCCGTTGTTACATCTCACACATTACGTGGTGAAAATAAATAGAGAAATTTAAATAAGATAGATAGATATAGGGATATTTACATTCACATTCAACTATACATAATATTTATACATACATAAACATTAGTGTGTGCAAACATATACCTATAGATATATAAGCCTAAATAGGGTAAGAAGACAACAAGTCTACCACTCATACCTAGTTTTATCCTATCTCACATATCTGCATACATATATACCCTTCTTACTTACCTTAAAAGTCATTCACCTGGTCCTTACAAAATATGTATAAGGATTCAGGGTAGTAGGCATGTCAAAAACCTATTATATATTCCTAGTTATGCATACATTTAGAGGGTGGGTGGTAATTGAAATACAAATAGGACCTATAGTCCAGTGATCACAGGAAAATACCCCAAAAAGGGTTTCTCCACTACCTCTATCAGCACCTGGTACCTAGGCATCTAATACAAATCAACATTTAATGAGAAATATTTCTTAGTAGCAATAATCACCTGTATTTAAAAATAGTCTTTTGTACCACCGTACGGATAAGAAAATCCATTACATTCTTTTTCATAATAATTTAAAATATTATGCTATTTGAATAATGTACATGGATTCTACAAATATCTCATGCATATACTTATGATTACACATGCACTTCAATAGATATTCATTACACAGGATACATTCTCAAACTGTAATGGTAACAAATCATATTCTCATATCAATATAGAGCATAAACAAAGAAATCATACAATTTGATATGGTTATAGTCAAAAGCATTATAAAATAACTCTTTCAAAATTTCCATTCATAAATGAGTTCTCTCGTGGTCATGAGCCACCTGCAATCATTCTCGCGATTTTCACCTTCTGATTCATTCTCGTGGTTAACCGTCAGCATTAATTCTTGTGGTTAACTGTCTATAAAAATTTTCCTAGATTATAGCTAGTTGCAGCTATTCTCACGGTATAACCAATTACATCCCTTCTTGCGGTATAACCAAATGCATCTCTTCTTGCAATATAACCAAATGCAGTTATTCTCATGGATCAATCATTTGCAGTTACTCTCATTTATGGTTTATGCTCAGTTAATATCTCTTATTTCTCTACTCTTTCTCATAATTTCTCAAACAATCTCATTTCTCATGTTACCCATTACAATTCAAGATTAAATCCTACATTTGAGTGAAGTATTGGGCTAATTGTGGATCAAAATAGGTTATTGAGCTAAATTTCCCAAAACAAAGAGCTACAAGTTGACTTCCAACCTTCTGGCAGTCGACTTCCAGCCTGCTATCCATAAAATATTTCAAACAAAGAGCAATCAGTCAACTTCTAGGCCCTGATAGATGATTGCTCTGTTCTTGGCTAATTTATGGAAAATAAGAACAAGGCAGTTGACTTTCAACCCGTGGGAGTCGACTGCTAGCATTCTGGATGCGTTTTTGGGTAACTCAGGAGCACAATAGTCGACTGGTAAAGGTTACAAATCTACTTCTACGTTATGCTCTATTTTAAAACTCGTAGTTGACCAATTATTTTGGCCCAAAAATATGTTTTTAAAATGGTTTTAATGATTAAAAACTCAATAACAGTATAGAGGCTTCATTTACCACACAAAAACAGCCCCAAACCATTTTTTATTCATGCTCAAATCTTGGATTTAAACTCTTTCTCAACAACCATAAAAAGAACCTATTTTTCAGATTTACATTCATGCATTCACAAGTATATTCAAGAAGTTTAAAACATCCAACAGTAATCAAAAACACTAAGAATGTAGGTTTTAATCTCCCTCTTGGTAAAAATTATAAAAACTCAGAATTTCCAACCATGAACAATAAATTTTGAAAATAAGGGAGATGGGTGATTTGCTACCTTTTTGCTGATTTAAACTTGGTATTTGATGATGGTAAGGTGTTATGGTAAGTTTCCCTAGCCTCTGGAATGCTTAAATCCAATTAACAACTTTCTTCCTTCATAATTCCAACTCTTTCTCTCTCAAGCTTGTCTTCTCTCTCTCTCTAAAGTTCAGACCTTAGGAAACCTAATGAAGGGTCTGAAGGTTTGGCCTATTTATAGGTAGTCCAACCCTTTGCAATTCTGCTCTTAATTCCTGACCATTTGGCCCAAAATGATAATTCCTCCAACTTTATGTTAAATGACCATTTCATCCCTAACTCACTGGCAAGAAGTTTTCAAAATTCTGTTGCTAAAATAAATCATTTGGCTAAAATTACGACTTATTGCTCTGAAGTTTTGGAATTTTCCACCTCTATCCTCACTTCATATTTTTCCTTTCAATCTGGTCCCTATTCTTTCCTTTCCCTTAAAACTCTTATTTTAATATATTTTAATGCATCTATATTCTATTTAATGTAACAAACACAAGCATTTAATTTTTTTAAAATCAACAAACATCTCTAAATGTGTAGAGGGAGTAGATGTTATAGCGAGTAGAGAGAGAGTGTGCAAAGTTAAGGGAAAGGGGAAGGTATTTGCCGAAAGAATGATGAATTTAAGGCTAGGCATTGATTCTACAACAAGAGAAGGATCATTAGAGCATAGTGTATATGCACAGGAAAATCTAGGTAGCAACTCTGTAACATCTGCTCCAAACATTTGCAATTTTATGATAACGTTGTTACTATTAGTATTTAGTAGTATTATTTATGTAGTTTTTTAGTATTATTTTTGGAGTGTTAAGGATGATTAATCAAAGAGTTAGAATGAACATTTTTATCATTATATAATCACTTTTGTGATAAAAGAATGAAATTGGAACTTTGGTAATAAAGGGCAAAATAATAATTTTACCATGACAGAAAAGAATTAATTTAATCCTCTTATTTCATGAAATTATAGCAAAGGATTCTCATTAATTTCATTTAAGAGAGAATAAGAATCTAGTTATGTAAGAGATCACTTGTATTTGATGTCAAAAAGCAATTTCCCTCAGGAAGGGAAAAACTGTAATTTTACCTTAAGGGCATATTAGTGATTTTACATAATGTAGAAAATTTAAATTTATCTTAAATATTTTAGGAAAATAGAAATTTGGAATCTTTACCCATTTATGCTCACAAGAAGGAAGAAAAGGGTGAAAATGGTAACCTTGGCATAAAGGGCAAAATTGGTAATTTTGCCTTAGGGGAAAAATTGTAATTTTTATAAAATAAGGGCAAATTGGTAAACTCATAAAAATAATTTTTATGAAATTTTATTTAATTAATTTTAACATAATAAAATCGAAAGGAGTGAAAGTGGAGCAAAAATGGCCAATTTGGACTGAATGGCAAAATGGCAATTTCCTTAGGGGCTTATTTGTAATTTTTGAAAATTTGAGGGACCACTCTACAATTTTAAAATTCTTGAGGGGCAGAAAAGTCTCAACCCATGGAAGTTTCACAAAATTACACATCCAAGGAGAGACAATGCCATTGTTGAAAAAGAGAAGAAGAAGGGACAAATTGGACATTTTCACACTAATGGCATTTTTGTAAATAACCTAAATCCTAAATTTCAGCCTTCTTCTTCCTCCAAGTGCTAGAAGTGTTGAAGAAGAGTGGAGAAGGAGAGAGAGGCCGAGTTGCTTCATAGGCAAGGAGAAGAAGAATTTCTCACCAAAACAACTTGGAAATTACACTTGTGTTGGCTTTTCAAGGTAGCTAAACATGCCTATGCCAATCTTTTCTTGTTCTATAGTGTGTTTATGGTGTTTTCAACTTTGCAAGAATGATGGCTTTTTCTCTCTCTACATTCTTATGGTTGATTTGCATGGATAGGTGTGAAATATGTTGAAAACTACTTATGTTTATGGCTATATTCATGTTGGAAAGCTTGAATACCTAAAGGATGGTGAAATTTCATGGATGGAACCTTTGTCTTGAGAAACCCTAACTTATGTCAAGGCTGAAATGGAGTCTTTAAGAGTGAGAAAATAATGTTCTTGCATGGCTATTGCTTGAATATTCTTGTATTGTAAGCAAGATGGTGAGATAACTTCATTTTGCTTGATTTCTCTCTTTGGCCGAAAGATAGGGTTTGTAATGGTGCTGAAATTTGGTTCAAATTTGTGTTAGAAAGAGTGATAGAAAGTGTTAGAAAATGGTAAGAGAGAGAAAATCTAGTTAGATTTATATTTAGATACTTTTTCCATTTTCTAACTTCACCATTAACCAAAGGAATGTGGCTTACTTACCTTGGCTAAATGGGTATATGAAAATGGTGTTGAATTTTTCTTGAAAATGGCTAGAAAAATCTTGCAAAGGTTACCATAAGAAAAGAGGAGAGAGAAAATTATGGTAAATTTTATGCTTTAGAAATTTTACCAATTTAAAGCATTACCATTTCACCTTAAAAGTGTGCATTAAAATGTGAAGTTGCGAGATTGTGTGCATTATCACATTTGGCATGGAAAGTGAGCTAGAAAAATGGGAAAAAGGATGGCCTAAAGTGCACTTACCAAATTTTGAGGCGTGAGAAAGTGTTAGGCATAATTATAGGAATTGTTACCATAATGTTTAAATGGTAAGAAAAAGACTAGAAATGAATCAAATGAGTTAAAAAATGTCATTTTCTCATGATTTCCTTGCCTTGGCTGAATGCTATGTATGATTTTCCCTAGAATGGCTAAACTTATATGTTGATTGAAATTAGCCTAAGGTTCCATCAAAATTGGCCTATGTTAAGTGACAAGAGGGAAAATGATGTAATGGTCAAGAATGAATAGTAAATAGCATGAAATTTTTGCCATTGATAGCAAGATGTCTCAATTCATGTGAAAGTGACTGAATGGCATGAAAATTCTTAAATTCAAGTATAAATGCCAAAGTTAAAGATCAAGGAGGAATGATCTGGTGAATACCTCATGAGACCAAAATTATGAGGAGAAATGATCTGATGTATACCTCCATAGTAAGTTACCTTGTGGGGAATGATCTAATGTATACTCCCAAGGGATAAAATGCAGGAGGAATGATCTGGTGTAAACCTCCAAAGAACATCATGATGTGGAAGGGAATGATTTGTTGTATACTTTTCCAAAGTAAAGTATTTTTGTGTGGCTATAAGTTGTATTGCGTGAATGTGATTTTTTGTGCATATGATTTAGACATATAAGCATTGAAAGCTTGTTGTCCATTCCATGAATGATATAATTTGCTGCATATCTCATGTCTATAGATTTATACACACATGTTTCACCTATATCATACCCAAAGGTCTATATGAAATGAGTTTGAAATTTTAATTGAATGTAGTGTATTATTACAGTGGTACATATTAGTTATTTTAAATAAACTGGGTTGTTTAGCTACTGGGAATATATTTTTCATTTTTATACTGATATGTATCAGATGCCTAGATACTGTCTTATAATGGAGATCGAATTGGCTATGGTGGAAATTCCCTTTTTAGGGACTTTCACTATTATAAAGGACGTTTATGTTATATCCATCTTTGAATTTCCTCTGGAGTAAATTAGATACTTAAGCATGTAGTCATAGCCCTTTCTTTTTGATCATGATTCTATATAGTCTTTTTGGGGATAGAATCGGGACTATCATTTTTTGGCTGTACATAGGGGGAAAAAGGCATATGTATAAGGATATGTGAAGGACCTATCCTTCCATGATATTTTGTAAAAGGAGTATGAGTGGCAAACTTGTTGTCTCCTTACTCCTTAAGGATGGGTACTTCATCTATCCTAGTATATGTATACAGAACAATGTACCAAATAGTTATGATAACATATGTATAGTGGAAAAGTTTTTATATATTCTATTATGGTGTATGTATTTTTATTCCATTTTGCCAAAGCATGTTTACCTAAGCAAAAGAACCCATACCTAATTGTAATTAAAATTATTATGGATTAAATGCCCAGGAAAAAATAATGTAATTAAAAGCTAAAGATAATGTAACCACTTATCTGAATAAGCATTATGACGTTGTTAAGATAAGATAAGGGATGTTACAAACTCAACCTAAACCCTATTTTTTGAAATGTTTAGCTTTTTGCTGGAAAATGTGATTTATGAATGTTTTCAGTTAATTTTGGGATTTAAACCTACATTCCATACGTTTTTAACTATTATTGGGTGATGCTTGCTAAATAGTTATGCTCATTTATGCTTGTCATTGACTATGAATGTGGGCTTATGCCCTAAGTGCGCAAATATGGTTTAATCTTAGTTGGAGTGCTATTAAGCTGAGTTTTGGATCTGTTATAGAGGCTAAGTGATGTCTAAGGATTGGTGTTGAGTTTATGGCTTGAGAAATTATCTTGAAAACATGTCTTTAGAGCAAAAAATTGGATTTAACAGTGATTTTTATAGTATATAAAACACCAGCAGCAAACTGCCAGACCTTGGAAGTCGACTACCGTGTTCTTCATTTTTCAGAAAAATGTTCTTGAAAGCTAATAATTGACGGCTCTGCTCTAGTAGTTGACTATCAGTCCTATTTTTCGTTAGTAGTCAACTGCCAAGTCTTTAGCAGCCGACTGGTAGCTCTTAGACAAGACAGGGTAGGGAGGATACTGCCAGTATAGGATCAGTCGACTGCCAACCTACTATTTCAGATAGTAAACTCAATGACCTATTTTAAGAGATAAATAGCCTAAAATCTCACTCAAAGTAAGGATCTAAACCTAGGATGTGGCGGATAACATGTAAGATGTAAGATTTATATGTCACTAGGATGAGAGGATCCATGTGACAGTGAAATGAAGAGAGAAAAAAACATAAAGAAAGGAAAGAGGACAATATTCTAAGCATATGCATTAGTGGTAGATAGGCTCATGATCAAGTAACCGATTGTCAGAATGAGACGATTGTTGGGCATTCCATAGTTGTGCCATGAATTAGGATGGTTAAACATCCACATGAACATAGATTATTTTGAAAACGCCATGATGGTTGTGAACTTTAAGTTAATGTCATCTTCCAAAGGCCAATTAAGAAACACATATTTAGAGTTATGCATAACCTTGGACATGAACGGAATCACCCTAGTTTATATGTTGGAGAATAACGTACTAGAGTGTAATCCATCGAAAGGATGGTGATTCCATAGCTCATGCTCTACGTAAGCAGAGTGGATGAGACCTGCCTAAAGTTGGATAGTGATCCCATGAGTTGACATACTAGCCCCCTATAACATTCGCTCTTAGTATGATTAAAGAGATATTTGCTAGTTGTTAATTTAATCTTAATTCTTGTGTATGTTGCATTAATTTCATAAAGTTGTATTATCATAGCGGCTTAATCGAAAGAAAATAAGTGAAGGTTCAAGAGGTGGCTAGGGACTCAATTGAAAAGTAAAAAAGTGAGTGCTTCCAAGAGTGCAAAATAGCTCAAGGACTAAGGAGAAATTACCCAAATTTCTCTTAATCCCTAACTGAAGCCCTAAACCCCTATACACTTTCACCCATCAGTATTTTAGATAGAGAGACAGAAGGGGCGAGTAGAGCGAGAAAGGGGCGAGCAAAGGCTAGAGGAGGGAATTTTACTAAGGAAGGAACATATTTAAGGCTAGAAATCAGTCCTACAATAAGAGGGGATCATGTCTACACATCATACACACACATTTCAGCAAGGAATCAAGGTAGCAATTCTTCCTAAACCCTATTTCCAAAATATATAGAAAATTTAATGATAAATGTGATTTTTGGAATGTTTTAAGTTAAGTTTGGGGTTTTTAAAACCAACATTCTATGTGTTTTAACTACTATTGGGTAATGTTTGCTGATTTACCTTGATCATTTATGCTTGTGAATGATTTTTAAAGTTGGGTTCTTGCCTTAACTGAGAAAGATGTGGTTTGATCTTAGTTTGAATATGTTAAGCTATTTTATGGGCATTATATGAATGAGAAATAATGTTGAATATTGGCATTAAGCTCAAGATTTAAGTGATTTAAGAACATGTTTTTGGGACAAAACTATGGATAAAACCATAATTTTTCAAGTAAATCGAACGCCAACAGTTGACTGCCAGCTTTGAAAGTTGATTGTCGTGCTTATCCACTGCCTAGAAACGCATGATAGAACACTAGCAGCTTACTGCCAAACCCCTGGAAGTTGACTGTCATGTTCTTTATTTTTCAAAAAGTTTCTAAAAGGCCAATAGCCGACTGCTAGACCCTTGGAAGTCGACTGTTGAGGTTAGCAGCCAACTGCTAAGCCCTAGCAGCTAACTAATAACTGTCGTCCAGAAGCAAAAATGTTATACAGTAAGCTAGCAACCGACTGCCAGAGAGAGGTAAGTGGACTGCCAGCTCTCTGATGTGTGTAATGAGCTTAATTGACCAATTTAAGAGGAAATTAGCCTAGATTTTAACTCAAACTAAGGATATAAACCAGGGATGTAGTGGGTAACATGCATAAGATAGAGTTACAAATCACTTTCTCATGATAGTGAAATAAAGAGAGAGTAAAAAACATAAAAGAGGAAAGAGGAAAGTATTCTCATTGTATACCTTAGGGTAGATAGGCTCATGATCAAGTGACCAATTATTGGTATGGGATGACCATTGGGCATTCTACAGTTGTGCCATAAATTGGGATGGTTAAACACCCACTTAAACTTAGACGATTTTGAAAATACCATGATGTTTGCAAACTCTAAGTTTGTGTCATCTCCCAAAGGCCATATGAGAAACACTTAGTTAGAGTTAAGCATAACTACAGGCATGGGCCGATTTACCCTAAAGTATATGTAGAGAATAGCATACCGGGAGTGTGATCCACCTTGAAGGAATGGTGGTGATTCCATGGTATCATGATCCATCCAAAAGTAGAGAGGAAGTGATCCGGGTAGAGTTGATGGTGATCCAATAAGTTTATACCAGCCCCGTTTGGGACAAAAAGGAGGAAATCCTGCTAGTTAGGGATGATCTACTGGAAAAGGGCAAGGACCATTAGGGAACTTGAATCCACTGAGGGATGCCTCAAAATGTAAAAAAGTTAAGGTATGACTAGATAGCCATGTGCTCATTCATATAGACAATGGTACATAGAGTTATTGCTAAGCGACTCTCCTGATTACTCTTATGGTGTGCTATTACTCACAGGTTATGGAAATGAAATGATGGCATGTTTACTACCCCAAATATGTTTTATATGAAAGTGATGATGAGATTGATGATGAATGAACATCCCATGCTTTGAAGATGATATGCTTAAATGTACATGCATAAATTCGAGCATATGTTTGAAAGTATGATTGCATACATTACACCCCAATAGTATATGCTATGTATTATTTTTTATAATGAAAGAATGTAGAGACTTTTTATGCAAGCACGGTGGTACAGGATGGTAATTTTAAAGACAGGTTTCATTGCTACTGAGATTGATTTCTCACTTTAGTGCTGGCATGTATCAGATGTGTAAGTCCTTCAGTTGGACTGAAAGGTAACATGGGAAGAAGTACCCTCCTTAGGGTATATGACAGTAGTTAATTGGATGCCATTTCTCCTCCTTATTCTTAATTATTATTATTATTACATTTACTTGCACTCTTACATTACTCACTCGTCACGCTAAAGGAAAGGAGAGAACTCACGCAGCTTCATTTCTCATGCAAAACATACGGCTCATCACTCTCTTACCAAATGTCATGCCGTGTGTGTGCATACATGTATGTTAAAAATGCAATTTCAATTTCATTTCCCTCTTGTCTATTGTCCATTCGGGTAATGGGATGCTAATCGTCTTTCTTATTTTTAATCATTATTATTCACTAGCCACATGTGTTTTAAGTACAATTCTCATTGCTTTCAAGTTTGGTAATCCCACTAGGCTACGTTGATGGAAGGAAGGAAGGAAGTCGCCAGCTTCATGCTTACACACATGGGTAAAGTTCACGTAAGCCACTCCCTTAACGCAAGACTCATACATGCATATTTAATACTATCACTTGGTAGTGCCAAAGGAAGGAAAGAAAGGAATTCACGTGAGTTCTATGATTCACGCTGCAAGCCTTACTTGAGTGCTGCACTTTCTTTTGTCTCAAGTACCTTACTCTCATCTCTTGGTGGCCTTGTATATGGACAAAGAGAAGGAAAGAGGGAAGGTAAGTGCCACATGCCTCTTTCCTCTCTTGCATTCTTGCTTCACGGATACCTACATGTATCTTTTATTTTAAATAAATTTTTCACTCTCCTTCCTAATTGCTGCATGCATATATATATGTATATTTACTCCACCTATCTCATGATTACTTTGTTATCTTAAAGAAAAATTCAAGGGAAGGAAAGGAATGTACTCACGCAAATTTTTTATGCTAGTATGGTACCTTTATACATATCTATTTTCTCTTTATATAGGCTTTTTTTATTGAAATAAAATTTACACTCTTGCATTAGCCACTTTCCTTTTGTATATTTTATCTATTTAATTGGCAATTATTCAATTAGGATGAGGCAAAAGGAATGCTAGGAAGAAGGAAAGAGTGACATTCCCACACATCTCTCCCTTGCTTCCATTTCACTCCACCAAATGCATGTGTATTTATATATGCTTAATGGATGGTAACTCTTTTCCTTCCCTTCACCAATTGCACGTGCATGTATATGTAATTTGTTATACTCTTCTCTCCTTTGGTAATTCTGTTAGGAAAAATGAAAATTAATTCAAGCATGTTAAATGTATCAAGCTCCTCAAGCATCTAACTTTTGTTCGGTGTTTTCCTCCTGTTCTCATGATAATTCGATTACACAAGAAATTGAAAGTGTTACCCTTTAGCACCTTTATTCTAACCATTAAATTACTCAAGCAATTCACCATACTTTATGGCAACTTATCTAATTAATTAAGAAAACATAAATTTGAATATAACCAAGAGAATATGGGGTGTTACATTCCTCCCCTCCTTAAAATAATTTCATCCTCAAAATTTATACTCACCTCATAGGAATAATTTTGGATATGCTCTGTGCATGTCCTCCTCTCTTTCCTAGGTGGCTTCTTGTGGCGATGTGCGATCCCACAAGATCTTTACCAGGGGAACAATCTTATTCCTTAGGTCTTGACCTCAGTACTGATAATTTGTAAAGGCTTTGGTTGATAAGTTAGATTATTTATTAATTGTAGAGTACTGGTGTCAAGTATATGGGAAGGATCAGGTATGTATTTTTTGAGCTGGGATACATAGAAGACATTATAAAGGTTTGACAAGTAGGGTGGTAAGGCTATCTAGTATGCTGATGGACCTACTCTCTTCAATATTTGGAAAGGTCCAATGTATCGGGGACTTAGCTTCCTAGTCTTCATAGCTCTACCAAGACCAATAGTCAGGGATACCTTCAGAAAAACATGGTTCCCTTCCTCAAATTCTAGGGTTCTTATTTTGTCAGCATAGCTCTTTTGTCTATCCTGAGCCTTTTCCATTTTCTCTCTGATTATTTTAATTTGATCAGTTGTTTATTATACTAACTTAGGACCTAGCAGTTGCCTCTCACCCACTTCATACCAACATAATGGGGACCTACACTTCCTTCCATATAGGGCTTCATAGGGTGTCATACCTATGCTAGAGTGGAAACTATTATTGTAAGAAAACTCAATCAATGGTAGAATCCTATCCTAGTTTCCTTTATACTCTAAAACACAAGCCCTAAGCATATCCTCTAAGAACTAAATGGTTCTCTCTATTTTTCCATCTACTTAAGGATGATATGTTGTATTGAAACTTAATTTAATCCCAAAAGCTTTCTACAAGGCTTCCACTAGATGCTAATGGGTACACTATGAAGCCTTACTATCTCCTAAATATATAGTTGTGCTAATTTATCTAAGGAATAGTTAATCTTAATGGGTATTTTGGTTAACCTATCCACTATTACCCAAATAGCATCATTCCCTAATTGGGTTCTCGATAAAATTACCACAAAATCTTTTGAAATCTTGTCCCACTTTCACTCAGGAATGTCTAAGGGCTGCAACAACCCAATAGGTTTTTGGTGTTCAATCTTTACCTACTGACATACTAGGCACTTAGCTACATGCTCCGTTATCTGCTTCTTTATACCTAGCCACCAAAACCTCTCCTTCAAATCTTGATACATCTTAGTGGCTCTAGGATGAATAGTATAATTACTTTGGTGAGCTTCCTCTAATATCTTATCCCTCAATTCACTTGCCTTAGGAACATAAATTCTATTCCGGAAAGTTACCATTCCATCCCCCTCTCTTATGAACTCCTTTGAATCCTTTAGGGACTCTAGGAATTCATCACCTTCTGAGCTTTTAAGATTTGGGCCTTAAGAGTGTTTTTAATTCTTAATTCACTCAAGCAGATTTTATTAAGTAACACCACAGTAGATAACTTCATGTTCCTAAATTTCTCTATTAAATCCATTTCACTCACCATCAGTCGAGCCACATGGAGAGACTTCCTACTTAATTCATCTGCCACAATGTTTGCCTTGCCTAGATGGTAATTTAATTTGAAATCATAATCTTTAATGAATTCCATCCACCTCTTTTTCCTCATATTCAGCTCCTTTCAGTCAAAGAGGTACTTGAGACTTTTATGGTCACTAAGTACCTCAAACCTAGATCCATAAAGGTAATGTCTCCAAATCTTCAAGGCAAATACTATGGTTACTAACTCTAGGTTATGGGTAGGATAGTTTCTCTCATGCAGTCTTAACTTCTTAGAAGCATAGGCTACTACTCTCCCTCCTTGTATCAGGACACACCTTAACCCCTTCTTAGATGCATCATAATACAATTCAAATTTCTCCAAAGGGTCAGGGATAATCAAGATAGGTGTAGTGGTCAACCTCTCCTTCAATTTTTGGAAACTTTGTTCGCATTTTGTGTCCCACACAAATGGAACACCCTTCTGGGTTAGCTTGGTCATGGGTATCGCTATTTGCAAAAATCCCTAAATAAATGGTCTATAGTATCCTGTTAACCCGAGGAAACTCCTGATTTCAGTTACAGTATTAGGTCCTTCCTAGTTTACTACTGCTTTAGTCTTACTGGGATCCACTGACACACCCTTCATAAAAATCACATACCCTAGAAATTTTACTTCTTCCAGCCAAAATTCACACTTTTCTAGCTTATCATACAACTATTTCTCCCTAAGTATTTGTAGCACTATCCTGAGGTGATGTTCATGCTCCTGTCTATATTTAGAGTACACTAATATGTCATCGATAAACATTATTATGAACTGGTCGAGGAAGGGTCTAAAGATGCAGTTCATGTAGTCCAAAAAAATAATTGGAGCATTTGTCAGGCTAAAGGGCATCACAAGAAATTCATCATGCCCATACCTAGTCCTAAAGGCAGTCTTAGGTATGTCCTCATTCCTAACCCTGATTTGATGATACCCCGATCTCAAATCAATCTTAGAAAAGATAGTGGCCCCTCTCAACTGGTCTAACAGGTCATTGATTCTAGGCAGTGGATACTTATTCTTCACCGTCACCTTATTCAATTGCCTATAATCTATACACATCCTTATACTTCCGTCCTTCTTCTTGACAAATAACACAGGTGCTCCCCACGATGACACACTGGGCCTGATAAACTGTTTTGCTAGGAGGTCCTCTATTTGTACCTTCAATTCATTTAATTCCATTGGGGACTTCCTATAAGGTGCTATAGAAATTGGTCCTGCCCTAGGGACTAGCTTTATGAAAAACTTTATTTCTCTCTCTAGTGGGAGACTGGTGATTTCCTCGGGGAATACATCAGGAAATTCATTGACTATAGGAATCATTTCTAGCTTTTGCTAATTTTCCACTTTTGAGGAACACAAGAAACCCATTCTCTGATTTTTCCTCTTTATCCCCATATTTACTAATTTAGTATCTATGAAAGTCACAGAATTAGCTAAACAGTCCAAGATGACATTATTTGAAGAGAGCCAGTCCATACCAAGGATAATGTCCAGTTTAATCATGGGTAAAAAGATAAGGTCTACAATGAAGGTTCTGTT
The DNA here is from genome assembly GCA_031216115.1 of Senna siamea. Lineage (NCBI taxonomy): Eukaryota > Viridiplantae > Streptophyta > Magnoliopsida > Fabales > Fabaceae > Senna > Senna siamea. Next base: position 9,806,660 of record CM062357.1, on the reverse strand, counting down.
TTCAATCACAATTGAGTAGTTCAAACAAATCAATAAAGTAGACACATATTCATTAGTAGGTACTTCTATGGAAAGTTCATAAGGCAGGATGGTTGTGGGCAATTTCAATTTCTAAACAGAGTCTACTAAAACAAAGGAATAGGTGGTGCCAAAGTCATACAATACAATTAAAGGAACATCTTTAATAAAACACGTACCTTTCATCAGATACTTGGACTAGGCCACTTCTTTACCCTTTAGGGTATACACCCTTCCCTTGGTAACAGGTCTTGCGATTTCCTCCGGTCTCTTCAAGGTAAGACAAGCCCTAGAGATATGCCCTGGCTTCCCACAACTATAGCACACATTTTGTCCCATCAGGCACGACCTATCTCCATGATTCTTACCACATCTTGAACAGTTGTCCTGAGAAATGGGAATATTCATCTACCTCTTCCCTGTTTAGCTTGTCAAAAACTTTCTATCATAATACCTGTTGAATCTAGATAGGTTCTTCCTTTTGAGAAACCAAAATTCTTGCCTTCCCTTCTTCAGTGCTACCAAGGATATAGAGGCTATGCGGCACTTGTTAACCAATGTTGGGTAATCCCTTATCTCTTGGGATGCCATCTCATGATATAGCTCTGGGTTCAGGCTGTTCTTCAAGTGTATGGCTTTCCATGCCCCGTTTGGTCTCTACTTCAGGTACGAAAAAATTTTTGATAACTCTTCAAACATGGCTAAATGTTCTTCAAATGGTCTGTCACCCTGTTTAATCTATATAAATTCCCCCTTCTTGGTATTTCTCTCACTCTGGGGAAAGTACTTCTCCAAGAAGGCATCCTTAAAATTCTTCCAAGTAATCTGGGTCCCCTAGGCTTCCATTAGCTGCTTCATCCCCTTCCACCAATATTTAGCCTCCCCTTCTAGCTGATATGCTGCAAAGGAGACCTTTTATGGCTCGGCGTTCCCCAGTACCTCGAACAACTCTTCCATCTTTTGGACCTATTCTTCGGCCTTCTTTGAATTCATCATGCCATTAAAGAAAAGAGGTTTGGCTCTTTGGAATTTGGTCTAGCCTCTACCTACTTGAGTCCATATTTGTTCAGCCTCAGCCTAAGTATCCTCACTTCAATCAATCTAGACTTGGCAGAGTGCTTCGGCTGCGACTGCGACCTATTCTCTCATAGCCTCAGCCATACCCCTCATTGTCTGTATCAACTCATTCAGATCCACCTCTATATTTTGGGCCTGTGATCTTCTTCTCTGTGTCAGTGCCATACTGTCACTCTATAAAATAAGTATTATAGAGGTGATCAGTCTCAATAACAAATTATCAAGCAGGTAATATATAACACCAATAGGAGCTTCTGTCTTTCCAAACCTAATGCTCCATTCCCCAAGTTTAAAACAAAATACAAGTTAGCCAACCGCCTAGGTACAATCGACTAACCTGAACTAGTCCCTTCCTTGAGGAATCTACCCTTTCTTAACCTAGGTAGTTGTACTCTGATAATAACTAATGTAACACCCTTATCTAGTATTACAACTCCTCTGAATTAAATAGATAAGTTCGATACATTACTCTTAACCTTAATTATTCATTTGCAATGTCTGAGCATTTATACCATTAAGTATTTTCATTATGGATTAGGTTCAGGTTTTTTTACTTAGATAACCATACTTTATGCACAGCAAAAATTAAATTCAATATATCACAGCAGAATTTATGAAACTTACATATAATACAAATAATAAATGTCTAAAAATGAATGTCCATTACGTTATTCTGTGATCATATACCAAAATATATGAAGTAACCATCCATAAAGAGACAAGAGACAACAAACCTGTCACTCAAACACCTTTTAGAAAATACTGGGGATGAATCAGTCCTTCATATATCCTTTCCGCAATGATTACCCTTTTTCCATTTTCTATATACAATCAAAGTAATAGTCCTAATTATGACCACAAAAACACGTATAGAATTAGGACCCAAAATAAGGAATTACAAAATACTTTCAAAAATTTATTATTTTAAAATGAACTAATTTGTACTAAGGTGCAAGCACCAAAACATTTTCCTCTAAATTCTAGTTGTTTAAAACATAGTCTCGTATATATATATATATATATCAATTGGCAAGCATTGCATGATTATTTGAATTGTCAATGTCATAGAAGTAGATATTCCCTTACAGGTAAAATATCTTTTCATGAGATACATGTCAAAGCTAAATAGACAAAAATCATTTATGCATTTCATTCTTAAAACTTACCTTATCTCAAACTGTGGACACTTGGCCACCTTTATCATTACGAACACTAGGTCATGGGTCGATCACATCTCACTAGGTCACTTGGAAGGGACATTGGGCCACCTTTATCATTGTGAACACTAGGTCACAGGTGTAAAGCACCTTCAGTCACACCTCACTAGGTCACCTGGTATGGACACTTGGCCACCTTTATCATTGTGAACACTAGGTCACGGGTGTGAAGCACCTTTGGTCACACCTCACTAGGTCACATTGTGGACGCTTGGCCATCTTTGTCATCATGAACACTAGCTTACGGGTGTGAAGCATCTTCGGTCATACCTCACTAGGTCACATTGTGGACGCCACGTTTATCATTGTGAACACTAGGTCACAGGTGCGAAGCACCTTCGGTCACACCTCACTGGGTCACATTGTGGATGCTTAACCACCTTTATCATTGCGAACACTAGGTTATGTGTGTGAAACACCTTTGGTCACACCTAACCAGGTCACCTAGCGTGGACACTTGGCTACCTTTAAGAATTAATTGTGTTGCAATTGTCTATTGGTATGTGGTCTTAAATTAGCCATCCATAATCTCTTAAATTTTTTAACATAAGAACATTAATGTCATAAATTGGAATAAATTGCCATCACCCTTCCTTTAACTCTGACTTTCTTATTTTCCCTTGACTTTAGCCATTATAAGACATTATAATTCATTATTATTTGCATATGCATTTGCCCACTAGAGCTAAAATGGGGGATTGTGTTCGACCAAATGGATAAGTTAATAATCCCTAAGTTTTTTCATGCCACATTGTCAAATTTCCCCCACCTTTCTATACTTTACACTTAATGAGATCATGCATTAAATTCTAGGATACTTTCTTCCACATTTAATTAGTGTAGCCATTACTATTAATAATTTATTCCCCTTGCTTTATTGGTTCATGCTACACACTAAATTTTTAAGGTTACACACCTATTTAAATTCGCACATTTTAATAATAATCTGGGCTTTATTATGTGCAAAAAGGTTAAATAATTAGCTATACTTTAATTAACCATATTTCCTTTCTTTCTCTTGGCCAATACTGAAGTGTAATTTCTGTTAAACAAATTTTCATCAAGCCAATCATACCAAGACAACAAGAAAAAATGTCATAAATTGTAAACTAAATTCTAGCTAGCAACCTTCATTTTGATGTTTCTAGCTTAAAACTCATACTAGTCATGCAAAAATACAAAATTTCAGCACTATCTTATGTGACAGCTTTCTATCATGCATGCTGAATTTTTCTTGCAACCATAATTATTCCATAAACAACAATATCCATTTTAGCACATCAACTAACATACCATTTTATCATATAAGCTTAGCCAACATGACATTCATTTCATCAAGCACTACAAAAAATATGACTTTTTAGTGGCGACAAAAAAATTTGCCACTAAAAGTCCTCTTTTAGTGGCGAATTTTTGTGTCGCCACTAAAAATTTTTAATGGCAACAAAATGTGTCGCCATTAAAGACCTCTAGTGGCGACATTTAAAAATTCGCCACCAAAGAGTTTCAGTGGTAACATTGAAAATGTTGCCACTAGAGGTTTTCAGTGGCGACACATTTTATCGCCATTGAAGATCTTCAGTGGCAATGATTGAAATTTCACCACTGTAAGGGGTTTCAGTGACGACGTATATGTCGCCACTGAAAGTATTTAGTGGCGAATTTTTAAATGTCGCTACTAATGCATAAAAAAAAAGCTAAAAAATTTTGAAGTTAATTTTTCGTTTTTTCTTCTCCCTCTAACACTTTTCATCATAAATTTCATATTCCCTCCTTTTTTTTTAAATTCCTTCCTATATCTCCTTTCTCTTTTCTTTCCCTCCTTTTTCTAAATTTCCTAAGTAATGAAACCCATACATTTAAAACTTATTTCATGTCTCTCTCTCTCTCTCTCTGGAATCTTCATCTTTTTCCTCCTTAATTTCCTTCATCTTTCTTCCACTTTTCCCTCTTTCTCCAACTTAGGTTCACTTTCTACCACCACTACCACTTACTAAGGTCGCCATCAGTCAATCACCGGCTATCCCCACCACCATCCATCATTCAAGAAGCACACAATAGCGTTCATTTGCTGCAGAATGGAGGAACTCAAAGTTCCAATGGCTGGATCTTTTGGGCTGCGAAAATGAGGTAAAGTTTAGGGATTTTGTTATAAAATTGGTAAGTAGTTAAAATCTTTCATATATTTTGTGTTTTACATTTGTTTGAGTGAGCCTTGTATCTCCATTGTTGCTGAAAAATTACAGAAGAGAGAGAGAGCCATAGGTAGAGAGAGAAAGTGCAGTAGAAAGCACTTAAAAGGCTCAAAAATGAAGAAAAATGCAAGTAAAATGAGCTCCTTTGATTTACACATTTTGAATACACTTTGCTTCTTTTTCTTTCCTCTCATTTATGATTTGATGACTGTAATGGGAGTAATTTTAACATTTAGAATGCCCAAAAAACTCAAAGGAAGCTTTGTATACTTCAATATAAGCTTAGAAGACCATTTAGAGGCACTTTATGAAATTTGGACTAATCTGAAATTTTTTGAAATTGCTGAGGTGTTGTTGCAACCTCTGAAAATCTAATATGTTGTTAGAAACAATGGAAATGATGGGATAGAAGTGAAAAATGGTAGAAAAAAAGTGCAAAACCATTATTTGAGAAGAAAGGGAGTAAACTTTAAATTTTAAAAATTCTAGGTAATGAACTAAAATTCCATAAATTTTGATATTTTCTATGATATTGAGTTACATAGAGGCTCTCATATAAATTAAGGAGACTTTTGAGACCTTTAAGGACTACTTTCAAGACTAGAAAAATTTTAAGAACCAAACTGAAAAGATTCTTTTTATTTTGTTTAAGAAGAGAAAACCCTATAATTTTGAAATTGAGTTAGGTCAAGTTTATTTAGTCTCCCAAAAGTATCATAATGATCCTAAGCAGGGAACTGAAATACAAGTTGTAAACTACAATACAAGCTTTTTATTTATTTGACCAAAATTGAAATGAAAGTTAACTTCTTAGACAATATTGTTCATGATTTTGTTCCATTAGAAGAAATTCAAGGAAGGAACATATATATAATAGGTTAGAGATTGTTGCTTTAATTATTCAAGTTTATAAATTAGTATTTAGTGTGCATATTGTCTTGTCTTTTGTTGATAATATATATTATGTTTTTTTCTATAATTTATGACTCTTGTAATTTAATTTTATTATCTTGAGACAAATTATACTTATCCTTAATGTTTCTATTTTAAACAGGGATAAAATTCAAGAATGAATAATAATTCTACACGACAATGATGCTTTGAATGTTTTATATTTTATTCCAATTAGTTGTGTAATTATTATAAATTATTTCATTATTGATAATTGTAATATTAATAATTATTGACAACAATGTAACATTACTTTTGTGTAATATAATAGTATTTTCTTTTATAATTTTCTTTTGTAATACTCTTAAGATCACAAGAAATATAAAAATAAAAAAATATAAAAAAAAATAAATGTACAAAACAGATGATTCAGTGGTGACATAAGAAAGTTGCCACAGAAAGGGGCTTCAGTGGCGACATACAAAAGTCGCCACTGAAGAAGGATTTAGTGGCGACATTTTCTGTCGCCACTTAATCTTAAGTTTCTGTGGCGACTTTTGGCTTTTAAATTTCAACTTCTGTGGTGTCAAATTTCATTTTTCAGTGGTGACAAATGTCGCCACTATATGTACTTTTAGTGGCGACATTTTTTATTGCCACCAAAGACCTTCAGTTGCAGAGGTTTCAGTAGAGACAAGTGACAATTATTTTGTCACCACTAAAAAAATTTAGTAACGACTTTTCTACTTGTCACCACTAAAAGCAAAAATTTTTGTAGTGAGAATGTAGAGAGGAAGATCATGTTCCATAAAAGCTTGGAAAACATGGTGAATATGTACAAAACCATGGAAAAAAATTAAAAGAATTTCTGACCGACGTCAAGGAGGAACTAGGATGAGATTAACTTGGGTTTCCTCTTTGACTTTCTCCCTTTGCCCTTTCCCTTCTCTGCTAGGCTTGACCTCCCTCACAAAAGCTTTTGGGTTCTCTCCAATCTTCATGCTGCTCTTTCTCTTTTTCCCCTTGCCGCATGTGTATCTCTATGTTTTTAATGAAAACCCCTTTCTTGTGTGTTACTTAATCCCCTTAATTGGATGCCACTTCTCCTCCTTATTCTTAATTATTATTATTATTATTAAGTACCACCCATTTACTTGCACTCTTACATTAACCTCTCGTCATGCTAAAGGAAAGGAGGGAGAGAAGTTACGCAGCTTCATTTCTCTTGCAAAACATATGGCTCATCACTCTCTTACCAAATGTCATGCTGTGTGCATGCATACATGTATGTTAAAAATTCCATTTCAATTCCATTTCCCTGTTGTCTATTGTCCATTCGGGTAATGGGATGCTAATTGTCTTTCTTATTTTTAATCATTATTATTCACTAGCCACATGTATACTTTTAATTACAATTCTCATTGCTTTCAAGTTTGGTAATCCCACTAGGCTGTGTTGAAGAAATGAAGGAAGGAAGTCACTAGCTTTATGCTTACATAAAAGGGTATGATTCACGTAAGACCCTTGAACGCTGCACCCTCCTCTCCTCTTCTCAATCTTCTCTTGCCGTGTGGCATTATCGAATGGAATTGTGAGGTTATCCTGCTACATGCACATATATATTTAACTCCACCTCTTGCTGTGACACCCCATATTTTCTTAATTATTTTAAATTAATGTTTTACTAATGTAACAATATAAAAAGATGAGGAAATTACTTTGGCCAATGTTTAGAAAAGAAAATATAACAAGGGAAAGAATGGAATTGATGAAAATGATGGATGCCTTGCAATGTAGGAACTTTTGTTTCTCTTAGTCTTACTTTAGCCGAATAATTAAAAGTGAATGGAAGGAAAGCCCTATACATATTAGTGTAAATCATTAGGATGGAATAAAAGAGAATACTTGGCCACGAAAAACAAAAAAAGTAAAGTATTTAACTTCTTTTCTTTTATTCCCTAGTTTAGTTGAATGATAAAAGCAAGTAGGAGTAGATAAAAGGATTTAGAGTTTATTTAAACTTATATAACCTTACAGCAAAAATAAAAGAGAAGAGAGGAAGTGATACATAAATAAATTAAGTGAGGTGACTTCTTCTTTCCCAAATAATTAGTGACATTTGGGAAGAAATCAAGAAGATTTAAATGGGAGAGTGAATCAGTAATGCATGAGAGAAAGAAAAGAATAAAGGCAAAGAGACGTATCATGGTGGTTTTCTTCCTTTTCTTCCCTTGCATCTTATTTTAAGGTAATTGAGGTGGCATTTAAGTAAGGTACATGACTCCATTCTCCTTTTCTTTGGGCTTAACCGAGAGAGTGAATTATAAATAAGTACAAGGTTGCAAGAAAAATTGAATTGAATTGACTACATGTGTAGGTAGGGAATAATAGCAATTGAGAATAAAAGAATAGTGTAATCATGAGTGATTCGGTGATGGAGAAAAGAAGGAAAGAGGAAGAAATGTATACTAATTGTGTTGTTTCTATTCTCATTTGATTCATCACTTTAACCAATCGTGAAATGAGGATAAAAGAGAGCATACGGTGAAGAGGTGGAAAGAAGAAAGAGAGACATGTGCTATTGGTATTCTTTCTTCTCTCCCTTGCATTAGAATTCCCTTCCAATGTGATGTGATGAATAAGATGCTTGAATCCCCCTTTCCTTTTCTTTCCTTGTTGTCTTAAATCCAATAAAGTTGAGAGATAAATGAGGGAAAATGGTTATGCGAAATTCATCCCTTACTTGCTTTTAGGATGACCAAACAAGCATTAAATATGTATAATTAAATATAAATATATATGCATATAGCACTTAAAGGAAGTAGCTTTATAATTATACAATATAAGGAGTCATTTGGTGGTGCTAAGAAGTAAGAGTAAGTGAAATTTTAATTAAAAATTCACACACTTCATTCAATCTTAGCCGAATTAAGACAATAAGGACTAGGTGGCTAAGAGTAAGTGAGAAAATAAAAAGAGATCTAAAAAAGAACGCGGAGAAAAAGAAAGAAAGGAGCTTAACCGAAGGGAGCTTAACAATTTACTTGCATCATTCTTACAATTGCAAGGTAGCTTAGCAATTCCCTTAGCTTTGTTTTATTGTATGAGATATCTTCATAATGCTTTTAAACTTTGGATGGAACGTGAATTTTCTCCCTATATTCTTGAAGATATAAACGTCCTTTGATTGAGTTGTGTGATAGCTTGGAATATAGATTGGAATTATACACATCCTTTGATTGAGTTTGTGTGATAGATTGGAATATAGATTGGACTTGTTTATTGAAGTGTTAAACAGATATGGTCATCTTCATGGAAGAAATGTTGTGGGGAAGAATTTATCATATATAATGGAAAAACCTAACTAAATATAATGCTGAAAAGTTGTATTTTCATATAGTTAGTATAGGTTTTAAGTTATAGAAAATAAAGAATAGAATTCTCATTAGTAATGGATGTAAGATTTAGAATTTACAAAAAGGGAAAAGGCTTTTATAAGATATGAAATTAATTGTTGAAATTAGAGTAAGAAAGATGGGAAATTGGTTAGCTAATGAAAGAAGGAAAATTGTGAAAAATTAGAATGTAGAAAAATTAGTTCTTGACTAATAAGAATCCACATTGTTATTAGAATATAAGAGTAACTAAATACAGCTAGTCTTAATTATATTATGTAATTTGAACTAAGAAGGCAAGTATAATAACTTGTTAAGGGTAACCAATACCTTATTTCTAGTATAGTGGCCGAATCATTATGCCAACCATAAATACATTAGAATGTATTTTATGATAGTAAATGCAAAGAAGATTGAATGACAAGAATGATAGTAATTGTAGTTGCTATGTATATGTATAAGTGACCAAGTGTTCACTAATCTCATGAAAGTGGCCAAGAGTCCACAACGTGACCAAGAGTTCACTAATCTCATGAAAGTGGCTAAGAGTCCACAATGTTACCAAGTGTCCACATTTATTGTAGGATGACTAAATGTATGTTACATATGCAAGGTAAGTCTGTAAGAATGGGAGATATATATATATATGATTACTAATTAATTCAATTGTTATGTATATATGCTCTCCTGGAAAAGAATAGATATGAGAATGATCATATTTATTACATTGACATATTAGTTAATCATACAATGCTTATCAATGTAATTATATGAAATAGATTAATTATGAAACGATGAGATGTAGAAAAAGGATTTTCTGTGCTTGCACAGTGGTACATGTCAGTGAGATTTAAACTGTGAATTGTTAAGATACTGAGAAACTAGTTTTCTCATTTGTGTGCTGATATGTATCAGATGCAGATAATTAGCAAATTCTGGGAAAGATGGAAATGGCATTAAAGAAGGTTCTCAGTAAGAGTATTTTGTAGCCTAAGGGTTTGAGCAACAGAGATGTTGTCTCCTGACCCTAGGTTGAGTCTTGACAGTTCTTGAATAGATGTAATGTTGTAGTACCTATGGAAGTATATGTAATGTTATCATTTTATCTCCTACACAGTATACTTTACATTCATTGTGCTTATAAGTTTTGATCTGAACTAAAGAACCCAAACCTAATAAACTTAAATAATATTTCGATGGTATGAATGCTCAGACGTTAGAAATAAATAATTAAGGTTAAGGATAATGTACCAACCTTATTTGTTCATAAGTGAGATGTTGTAATACTAGATAAGGGCGTTACACTTGCACGTAAGCCACTCCCTTCACACAAGACTCATACATGTATATTTAATTCTATCACTTGGTGGCACCAAAGGAAGGAAATAAAGGAATTTACATGAGCTGTACAGTTCACACTGCAAGCCTTACTTGAGTGCTGCACTTTCTTTTGTCTCAAGTACCTTACTCTTATCTCTTGGTGGCCTTGTATACGGGCAAAGAGAAGGAAAGAAGAAAGGCAAGTGCCACACGCCTCTTTCCTCTCTTACATTCTTTCTTCACCATACACCTACATGTATCTTTTATTTTAAATAAATTATGAACTCTCCTCCTTAAATTGCTGCATGCATATATATATGTATATTTTCTCCACCTATCTCATGATTACTTAGTTACCTTGAAGAAAAAGGCAAGGGAAGGAAAGGAATTTACTCACGCAAGCTTTGTATGCTAGTATGGTACCTTTATACATATCTATTTTCTCTTTCTTCCTAGTTTATGTGATACTTAGGTGGTGGCTTTGTTTATTGAAATAAAATCTGCACTCTTGCATTAGCCACTTTCCTTTTGTATATTTTATCTATTTAATTGGCAACTATTCAGTTAGGATGAGGCAAAAGGAATGATAGGAAGAAGGAAAGAGTGACATTCCCATACGTCTCTCCCTTGCTTCCATTCCACTCCACCAAATGCATGTGCATTTATATATACTAAATCGATGCTAATTCTTTTCCTTCCCTTCACCAATTGCACGTTCATGTATATGTAATTTGTTATACTCTTCTCTCCTTTGGTAATTCGATTAGGAAAAAGGAAAATTAATTCAAGCATGTTAAATGTATCAAGCTCCTCAAGCATCTAACTTTTATTCGGTGTTTTCCTCCCGTTCTCATGATAATTCAGTTACACAAAAAATTGAAAGTGTTATCCTTTAGCACCTTTATTCTAACCATTAAATTACTTAAGCAATTTACCACACTTTATGGCAACTCATCTAATTAATTAAGAAAACATAAATTTAAATATAAATAAGAGAATATAGGGTGTTACAGCAGAAGAGTGGTTGGAGGAGTTAGAGAAGTTATTTGTAATTCTAGGGATACAGAGGCCTAAAAGATCCAATTGACCACTTACATGCAAGTTGGGGAGGGCGAGCACTGGTGTAAAGGGGCCAAACAGTTAACGGAGGCCCCAGAAGTCCAGATCACCTGAGATTCCTTCAAGAAGGTATTTTTGGAGAAATACTTCCCCCAAATGTCAAAAATGAGAAAGAATTAAAGTTTATGAAGATTAGGTAGGGCTCTATGTCTTTTGATGATTACCATGCAAAGTTGAGGAGCTGTCTAAGTTCTCCTCTTATCTGTAGTTGAGGCAGGATGAAACATAGAAGGCCATGCAGTTATAGGCTAGGTTGAATCCAGAATTGAAGAGCGTTGTGGCTTTAATAGAGATATGGAATTATGCCATATTGGCTAAAAAATGTCGTATAGTTTCAAGGGGCCTAGCAGAGACTGGGAAGGGGAAGAAAGAGTTAAATCCCCTTAAGAGGAAATCATAGCTAAATTTTACCAAGGCAATGGAGAGTAAGTTCGGTAAAGCCTAGTTAGGGAAGAAGCCTATAGTTAGGCAAACTGCTTTAGACAACTACCCTAAATGTAGAAGAAATCATAGGAATATGCCATGTCTAATGGGATAAGACGTTTGTTTCAGATGTGGTAAGTTGGGACATTTCATCAAGGATTGCCCATTAGGGAAGAAGGTGTAACACCCCTTTAGCCTATGGTTCCTTTTAGGTATTTAAAAAGATATAATATGAAAATAATTATCACAGTATTGGTGTTACTATTACCTCTACCTGAGTCTAATTAAAAATTTTACCAACTGAATTAATTAACTATCATTTGGGTTAGTCTCTACTCTCGGGTTCTCTCAATATCACAGCAGAATAAACACATATAGCATTCACCTGAATTAACTATACATAGACATGCATTCTTAATTAAATATAATCAATTAACTATTGGGTATGGATGCAACAATCTTGCCACTCATAACCCCATTAAATAATCTAATCATCAATCTAGCCTAATTCATATACAGATAAGTTAGAATAGGTTATACAAAATAATTCTACACTAGCCTTTCTCAAAATATCATGAAAGCTAACTCAACTTATGCTATCCAAAATAAATAGTTTGTGTGCCTAGCTTACCTTACCTTCTTACTCCAGCTCAAGGGAACCTACATATCTAGTACATGTCAACACCACAGTGAGAAATGAATCTCAGTAGCAATATAACTAGTTACAAAATTCGTTAACTTGTACCACCGTGCTCACATAGAAAACCTCTACATTCTTTCATAGAATATATAACATACTATGGGGATGCAATGAGTGAAGCATTTAATCATGGTATATACTAATGTGTATGCATGTGCATTTAAAACATATCAACTTGTAACATGGGAAGTGTATTCATCATCATTCTCATCATAAAACATTTCTTATAAAACATATGTGGGATAGTAAGCATAATATCATTTCATTTTCATAACATGCGAGAAGTACATAAAACACCTTAGGAGTAATGGGGAGAGTCGTCCAGCAACAACTCCACGCACCACTGTCTATATGAATGAGTGCATGTCTATTTAGCTATGCCTTAACCTTTTGTACATTCTGAGGCGTCCCCCAGTGGATCCAAGTACCATAATGGTCCCTGCCCCTTTCCGGTAGATCATCCCTGACCAGCGAGATTCTTCCCTTTTGTCCCAAATGAGGCTGGTATACTCCCATGGGATCACTGTCAACTCTACCCGGATCATTTCCTCTCCGCTTTTGGGCGGATCATAATACTATGGAATCACCATCCCTTTCCGATGGATCACACTCCCGGTACGTTATTCTCTACATATACTATGGGGTAAATCGGCCCATGGTCATGGTTATGCCTAACTCTAAGTATGTGTTTCTCATATGGCCTTTGGCAGATGACACTAACTTAAAGTTCGCAACCATCACGGTGTTTTCAAAATCATCTAAGTTCAAGTGGATGTTTAACCATCCCAATTTATGGCACAACCGTGGAATGCCCAATGGCTGTCCCATACCGACAATCGGTCACTCAATCATAAGCCTATCTACCCTAAGGCACATTGAGACTACTTTCTTCTCTCCCTCTTTGTGTTTTTTGCTCTCTTTTCTTTCACTATCCTAAGGGTATCATACCCGAAACTCCTAGTTTCCTTGCCTACCTATGTTGTGAGCCCTTAATTAAGTTAGTATGAAGAATTACTAAACTCAATTGCCATTAAAAACATTATTTCTCAAGTTAAAGGGCTGCCATTCGACTGTTGGAAGGCTAGCAGTCGGCTGGTGGTTCCCTATAATCCTTTGGTCCCAATTAGTAAGCTAGCAGTCAACTGCTAGGACTGCCAGTCGACTACTCAGTGCAAACCTGGGCCCGACAGTCGACTGCTAGGAACTTGGGAGTTGACTGCTAAGCCTCTGTTTGCACTTCTGGGTTTCCAAGAACATGACAGTCGACTACTTAGTGCAGACCCGAGCCTAACATTCGACTACTAGGTGTCTGACAGTCGATTGCTAAGCCTCTGTCTACACTTCTAATTTTTCCAGGAAAATAGCAGTGGTTGCTATACTCCGCTGCAGTTTAGAAAACATAATTTTTGATAAAACCTAGTCCAGCATGCATTCTATTTTCAAATCTAACCATATGAGCTTAATTCCCATACAAAAAACTTTACTTTTCCTTAAAAATTTCTTGTTCACTAGCTCAAACATGGAACATTCAAGGAAATCTAGTCTATATATCTAGATGAACACAACCCAACCCTTCCAATCCATTGCAGCACACATATGTGCATACATTCAGCAACAAAACACCCCATAGAAATAGGAAACATACAGAAGGTAGGTTTTAACCCCAAATCAACTTAAAACATTCAAAATCACATTTATCAAAAAAGTTCTGCAAATGTGTGTGTATAATGTGTTAGGAAACATACTTAGGATGGATTGCTACCTTAATTCTTGCAAATGTGTGTGTAGAATGTGTTAGAAATGATCCCCCCTTGCTGCAGAACTAATTTCTAGCTTCAATTAGCCCTTTCCTTCAGCAAGATCTCCCTCCTTTACCCTAACTCACCCCGTTCTCTCTTTACTCGCCCCTTTTGCTTCTCTTTCTAAAATCTAAAGGTTTAGAAGTGTGTGGGAGTTTTGGGGCTTCAGCTAAGGTTTTAGGAAGTTTGGGAAATTGCTCTTTGGTCCCTGGGCTATTTTACACTCTTGGCCTCACTTAGTTTTCCCATTTTAATTGAGTCCCTAACCACCTCTTACTAAGCCTTCATTTATTTCCTTTCAATTTAGTCCCTAAGCTAATGCAACTACATGCATTAATGCAACATACACAAGCATTAAACATCAAATTAACAATTATCAAACATCTCTTTAATAATAATTAGAGCGGATGTTACAGAAGGTGATTAAGGGCTCTAAGCCTCTGACTAAGAGGAAAGTCTACACCCTCAAGGGCAAAAAGGTATACTAATCTGATGATTCCATTAAAGGTTAGTGTTTTATAAATGATGTTTCCTTAATTGTACTATTTGATTCTGGCGTCACTCATTCCTTTATTTCCCTTGAATGTGTGGAAAGATTGAGCTTACCTGTAACTAAATTGCCATATGAGTTATCCATTTCTACTGCAATTAGAAAACATGTTTTGACTTCTTTAACTTGCCTAAATTGCCTAATCATTATTGAAAATAAACCTTTTTATTGTTTACCTTATCTGTCTACCTTTGGTGGATTTAGATGTCATTCTTGGGATGGATTGGCTGTCTTTTAATAAGGCGGTCTTAAACTTTTTTAAGAAGTCTGTGACTTTTATAGACACTATAACTGTGAATAAGGGTACAAAGGAAAAGATCCAATGATTATGTTTCCTATGTCCTTCGGGGGTTGAGAGTCAGCATAATTGATAGTGTCCCTAGAGTTAGAGAGTTCCCTGATGTCTTTCCCAAGGAGATCTCTAGTCTTCCACCAGATAAGGAAGTAGGATTCTCTATAGAGTTAGTTCCTGGAGCAAGATCGATCTCTATAGCACCTTTAGGATGTCTCCCTTAAAGCTAAGTGAGTCAAAAATGCAAATAGAATACCTTCTAGAAAAGCAATTCATTAGCCCTAGTACTTTATCATGGGGATCACCGGTGTTGTTTGTAAAGAAAAAGGATGGAAATATGATAATATACATAGAATATAGGCAATTGAACAAAGTGACAATGAAAAACAAATATCCCTTCCCTAGGATTAATGACCTGTTAGATTAATTAAGAGGAGTAGCTACGTTTACTAAGATCGATTTGAGGTCAGGGTACCATCAAATTAGAGTGAGAAGTGAGGATATACCTAAGACCACTTTTAGGACTAGGTATGGGCATTATGAATTTCTTATAATGCCATTTGGTCCAACCAATGCTCTAGCTATTTTCAAGGATTATATGGATTGCATCTTTAGACCCTACCTTAATTAGTTCATGGTAGTGTTCATTAATGATATTCTTGTATATTCTAGAAATAGGCAAGAGCATGAACAACACCTTATGATTATGTTGCAAGTGCTTAGAGAGAAATAGTTGTATGCCAAACTTGAGAAGTGTGAATTTTAGTTAAAAGAAGTGAGATTCTTAGGGCATGTGATTACCAAGGACGGGGTATCAGTAGATCCAAGTAAGACTGAAGTAGTGGTCTATTGGGAAAGACCTATAACGGTGACTGAAATTCATAGTTTCCTCAGACTAGCTAATTACTATAAAAGGTTTATCCAAGGGTTTTTGCAAATAGTGATGCCAATGACCAAGTTGACTCAATAAGATGTTCCATTTATGTGGGATTCTAAATGTGAACATAGTTTCCAAACCTTGAATGAAAGGTTAATCACTACACCTGTATTAATAATCCCAAATCCTTTGGATAAGTTTGAACAATATTGCGATGCATCCAAGAAAGGTCTAGGGTGTGTCTTGATGCAAGTTAGGAAAGTAGTGGCCTATGCTTCTAGAAAATTAAGGCCCCACAAGGAAACTTATCCCACTCATGACCTAGAATTAGTAGCCATAGTATTTGCCTTGAAAATTTGGAGACACTACTTTTATGGGTCTACATTTGAGGTATTCAATGACCACAAAAGTCTCAAGTACCTCTTTGATAAAAAAGAAATAAACATGAGAAAGTTATACCCAGAATTGTTCAAATAGGTACATTTTAATTTTGAGGATGAAATTATTTTAAAAGAGGGGAGAAATGTAACATCCACTTCTAAAATGATTAAGAGATGCTTGTTAGTTATTAATTTAAGTTTAATGCTTGTTTATGTTGCATTAATTACATATAGCTGCATTAGTACAGGGACCTAGTTGAAAGGGAAAGAAAGTTGAGTTAAAATATGACTTAGGATTAAATTGAAAGGGGAAAAAAAGTGAGGCCAAAGTCACAAAATGGATAAGGACTTGAATGTAAATATGGAGATTAGATAATTTAGAAACCCTAACCCTAACCCACATAGCACTTTAGTAGATTTTTAGAGAGAGAAGGAGAAGGTCAAATAAAGAGAGAGTGTTGAGTTAAGGCAAAAGGAAAGGGATTTACTGAAAGAATGATGGATTTCAAGCTAGGGATTGATCCTACAGTAAGAGGAGGATCATTTAAGCACAGTGTACTCACACATTTTTAGGAAAATCTAGGTAGTAACTCAACCTAAGCCCCATTTTTTTAAATGTTCATCTCTTTGTTGGAAAATGTGATTTATGAATGTTTTGAGTTAATTTTGGGGTTTAAACCTACATTCCCTATGTTTTTAACTGCTATTAGGTGATGCTTGTTGAATATTTATGCTCATTTATACTTGTCATTGATTGTGAAAGCAGGTTTATGCCCTAAGTGGACAAATGTGGTTTAATCTTAGTTGGAGTGCTGTTAAGTTCAATTTTGGGTCTTTTATAGAGACTAAGTGATGTCTAAGTATTGGTGTTGAGTTCATGGCTTGAGAAATTGTCTTGAAAACATGTCTCTGGAGCAAAAATATAGATTGAACAATGAGTTTTACAATAAATAGAATGCCAGCAGTCGATTGCCAGACCCTGGAAGTTGACTGCCATGTTCTTCATTTTCTAGAAAAATATTCTTAAAGGCTAGCAGCCAACTTCCCCTCTCTACAGTCAAATATCAGGTGCATTTTTTGCTAGCAGTGGACTGCCAAGCCTTTACCAGCCGCCTGGTAGCTTTCGGCTAAGATAGGGTAGAGAGTAAAGCAGGCTAATAACTGACTACTAACATAAGATCAATTGACTGCCAGCCCACTATTTTATATAGTAAACTTCATGACCTATTTTAAGAGATAAATAGCTCAAAATCTCACTCAAACTAAGGATCTAAACCTGGGATGTAGTGGGTAATAAGTAACATGTAAGATTCATGTGTCACGAGGATGAGAGGATCCACGTGACAGTGAAATGAAGAGAGGAGAAAACATAAAGAAAGGAAAGAGGATAATATTCTATGAATATGCATTAGTGGTAGATAGGCTTATGATTGAGTGACTGATTGTCAGTATAGGACGGTCGTTGGGCATTCCATGGTTGTGCCATGAATTAGGATGGTTAAACATCCACTTGAACATAGATGATTTTGAAAACACCGTGATGGTTGCGAACTTTAAGTTAGTGTCATCTTCTAAAGGCTAATTAAGAAACACATACTTAGAGTTATGCATAACCACAGACATGAGTCGAATCACCCTAGTATATATGTTAGAGAATAGCATACCAGAGTGTGATCCATCGAGAAGGGATGGTGATTCCATAGCCCATACTCTGCGTAAGCAAAGCGGATGAGACCTATCTAAAGTTAGATAGTGATCCTATGAGTTAACATACCAGCACCGAAAGGGACAAAAAGGATATTCTCCTACTGTTCAGGAGTGATATGTCAAAGTTGACAGGGACTATATAGAGTGTTATACCTGCCCCGTAAGGGATGAAAGGGATATCAAATTGTTGGTCAAGGAATGATGGGGTGGTAACCATTAAGAGAGTACTCGAATTTGGTTAGGGGATGCCTCAGATAGTTCTAGTGGCAGAATTGTCACATATGATGTTAAGTGAACTCATGCATGAATGTAGTGGTATGTGGAGACGTTCTTTGGGTGTGCTCCTAGTAACTCATATGATATGTTTGTTCCTCTTGCTTATATGTTAAATGAAAATGCATGTTTGTTACCCCATGGAATGTTTTATATGAAAGTTATGATAAGAATGATGATGAATGAACATCCCATATTTTAAATTTTATATGTTTTAGATGTACATGCATAAATGTGAGCACATGACATGAGAATATGTTGCATCCACTGCATCCCAATAGTATATGTATTATGTTTTTATGATGAAAGAAATATATATATTTTTCGTATGAGTACGGTGGTACAAGTTATTAATTTTCATAGCTAACTGCATTGCTACTAAGATTAAATTCTCACATCAATGTTGACGTGTACCAGATATATAGGTCATTGGCGAGAGATGAAGGTAACATGAAGAGAGGTACCTGTTATGGGGTACATTGCATGTTTATTTTGGATAGTATAGGCATATATTCATATTATGCTAGTCTTTGACTTTTGTGGAAGGCTAGTGTAATTTTATCCCTTGTATAGCCTATATGAACTTGAATGTATATGGACTAACTAGCAACTATGAGTAGTCAATTTGATGGGGTTATGAGTGGCAGGGATGTTGCATCCATGGCCTAATAGTTATTTAATGACAATTAACAAATTAAGTATGCATGTTTATTTATAGTTATCTAGAGTAAACCTTATATATATATATGATGTGATATTTCATTGTGATTCTTGAGTGAGAACCCCAGAGTAGAACCTAACTCCAAATAGCACTTAATTAATAAACTTTGTAAAAGTTTAAAATTAAATCGGGTAGAAGTAATAGTAACACACCGTTATTATGATTTTTATATATTATATAGTCCTTAATTAACTTAAAAGTAACCATAGGCTAAGGGCTGTTACAGGTGTTACATTTCTTCCATCTCTATACAATTCCCATCATTCATTCTATCACACATCAAGGGCTACAACATACCTTTAGGTGAACTAATGATCCTTTCCTTCACATTTCTTTCTTTCTTATATTTTCACAACACATCTATACATACATATACATATCTTTTTCTCATGTTATACTTATATGTACATATAAATGTATCATTTTTCCCTCTTTGTTGACATCTAGTTTAATAACTAGAATATTATGACTCATGGAAGAAAATTCATAAATAAAAAATCATTTTCTTTCTTTTTCCTTGCTTATGGTAGAATCATCCCATACATAAATAGACTAATTTCATGCAAAAACCCTTCATAGTGTCTCGTCCAAGTTGCATGAAAAAGGAAAACAAAGGAGTTTCATTATAAACATCACTTTCCCATTCACTCTAGCTTGTGGCCAAAATACCTAACACATCCATGGACTAAAATTAAACAAAATTCTCCATGGTACCAAAGAGGGAGCTCTTGACCAAAGCAAGAAGAAATGGAAAATGAAAGAGTTTCACACCATTTCTTCCCTTCTTCCTATTTTCATCAATATGTAAGCAAGAAAACAAAATTTCCCTTCCATATTCAAGCCATTTACCATTATACATAACCAATTTAACAAAAGGGGCTTTTCATGAAACATGGTGAAGCAAAACATAATCTTGCAATATCTCATCCAATCAACCATTCAAACACTCATAAACACATCCATACAACCACAAAAGCATATCCCAGTGATTTTCATGCATAAAATAATGTAGAAAGAGAAACCTTACTATTCATGGCAGCCATGGAAATTTCTTAAATGGTTAAAAGAAGCCATAAACTATGAAATAAAGGGCATAGGATTGTTTAGCTACCTTGATTTAGCAATGGAAATGGTTTGTCCTCAGCTTTTCCTTCACTTTTTCTTCTTCTATTTTCCTTCTTGGCTTTCTCCCTCTTTATTCTAGTAGCTTATTAGTTGACTTTTATACTCTTAGAAACCCAGAATTGGGGAAAAACTTATTAGTCGATTGGTACTGTGGTAGCAGTCAACTGTCGAGGGCTCAGCTTTTCTCTGTTTATATTCCAGTGGCTTACCAATCGACTTCCATGTATTTATCAGTTGACTGCTAAGTGTTTGCAACTTATTAATCGACTGGTACCGATGTGTTAGCCGACTGCTCACTCTCTATGATGGAATTTCTTCGATCCAGAGAGATAGCAGTTGACTGCTCTCGTTGTGGCAGCCAACTAGTATCCTTTGATGTCCAATTTGTGGTCTAAGTTAGTTGCTTCTCTTTTTTAATGGGCTTTGGCAGATTTTTGGTTATTTGTAGCAACACTCTTTAACCTTTTCTTTGTTAATCTCAGACAGCCTTTTGGGATCAAAGGAGATTCTATTTAACAAATCTAAGGCCACTCCAAAACTTAAGTTATTTCAAATGAAGTGAGTGAATAACACTATAAATATGCTCAATGGGGTGATGACAATCCAAGTTCTTATCTTATGTAACAAAATCTTTCTTCAGGAAGGGGTTTTGTAAAAATATCAACAAGTTGATACTCAGTTTGAATGAATTCCAGGGAGACATTATGATTAAGCACATGGTCTTTAATAAAGTGATGTTTTATATCTATGTGCTTAGTTCATGGATGCATGATGGGATTTTTGGCCAAATTTATGGCACTAGTGTTGTCACATTTTATTGGTATATTTTCTAGGATTACATCCATATCTTAGAGTTTTTGTTTCATTCATAAAACTTGTGCACAAAAACTTCCAACTGCCAATACTTAGCTTCAGTAGTAGAAAGAGCTACACAATTTTGTTTTTTGCTAAACCAAGATAATAATGATTTTCCAAAATATTGACATCTCCCACTAGTGCGTTTTCAATCAGTTGAACTACCAGTAAAGTCAGAATTAAAAAAACTTATCAACTGACATGGATTTCCCTTAGGGTACCATAATCCCATATGTGAAGTTCCAACCAAATATCTAAAAATTTATTTTACTGTAGTAAAATGAGACACTTTAGGACAAGTTTGGAACCTTGCACACATGCATACACTAAACATTATATCAAGTCTACTTGCAGTCAAATATAGCAGTAAACTAATCATACCTCTATGTTTAGTGATGTCAAATGGTTCACCTTCTTCATCCTTGTCCATTTTGATGGCTGGGCTCATTGGAGTTCCAATAGCCTTTGCATTTTCCATGCCAAATTTTTTAAGTAATTCCTTGGTATATTTTGATTGACTAACAAAAATTCTATCTTTGAGTTGCTTAATTTGTAGTCCAAGGAAGAAGTTGAGCTCACCCATGGTTGACATTTCAAATTCTCCCTGCATAAGCTTGGCAAATTCTTCATAGAGAGTTTCATTAGTAGAACTAAAAATAATGTCATCCATATATGTTTGAATAATTAATAGATCATTTTCTTCTTCTTAATAAACAATGTTCTATCAACTCTTCCTCTTGAGAAATCATTTGCAATCAAAAAATTGCTCAACCTTTCATACCAAGCTCTAGGAGCTTGCTTTAACCTATATAGGGCCTTTTTTAGTTTAAAGACATGATTTGGCAAGGTTGGATTTTCAAAACCAGGAGGTTGCTTTATATAAACTTCTTCCATTATTAAAATAGTTAAAAAGGCACTCTTAACTTCCATTTAAAATAATTTAAAATTTTTATAACATGCTAAAGCTAATAGCATCCTAATGGCTTCTAACCTTGCTACAGGTGTAAAGGTTTCTTCATAATCTATTCCTTCTTCTTGGTTATAGCTTTTCCAACAAATCTAGCATTATTTCTTACAACCTTTCCTTATTCATCAAGTTTTTTTCTAAAAACCCACTTTGTGCCAATAATTGGGTGATCATTGGATAAAGGAACTAACTCTAAAACTTGACTCCTTTCAAATTGATTTACCTCTTCTTATATAGCCAATACCTAATGTGCCTTATTTTATACATATTTTCCTGATGTTAATTGTCTATTTTATGAGCATTTTATGTAATTTTATTATAAAAATCACCTAAGCTTGCATTATTTTTATTTGTAGGCATTTTATCAAGTTATCATCAGCAAATGGAGCAATTTTGAGCTTGAATAGCCTTTAGAGCACCCAAAATAGGCCATTTGGGCCAATTTTGCTTATTGGGCCAAGCTAAAGCCTTATGGGCCTTGGACCAGGCTGATTGGGCGAGAAAAGGAGAAGACCCGCATATTTTTGCAAGCTGATCCAAACAAACCCAAAGGAAGCAACCCTTGCGCAAGAGAGGACCTGAGAGCTTGGCGTGAATGGGATCCTTTTGGGTGGAGCTTCATGATGACATGACTTCACTTCGGTGATAGGGAACGATGGGTGGGACACCACCGTCATGCATAGCCACCATGAAGCAACAGATCCATGACAAGATGGTGACCCGAGAGGAATACTTGTCCATATCGAGGCTGTTTATGAAATTTTTTGGCCGACCCACCGTGAACAACCGTCTCTGTAACCTTCAACGGCTCATCCTCCACCTTTCCCTAGCTCATCGACCACCGCAATGCCCTAGATTGCGAGATTCGTGATGAACCCGAGATAACAACTAGTCTATGCAATCTACCACTAAAAACTGCCCCTCTATCGCTCGATGCCTCACCCATGACCTTTTGCCTATGCTCTGACCGCTGTTGCAGCCGTTTTCCATCGGGTACCCGAGATCCGTAACCCAAGACCCATTTTGTGACCCATGACCCGTAGAGTTTTTGGATAGATTTGAAGTTAATTTTTTTGGCTAATTTATGGCAATTTTCTAGTGATATTCCAGTGGTTTTCTAGTGGCCAACCCGTATAGCTACTGTTAGGAATTTGAGAAGACAGGGGCGTGCATAATTTTTACTATTTTTATCTCATGTATAATTAATTGTCTGATGGATTATCTGATGGAATTTCCTGTAAATATGGGTGGCTAAATTTGTAAACTCCATTGGGGTTCCTGATTGTGTTGGTATTTTGTTTTAATTTGTATAGATATTTATTTTGATACTGTGATCTTCTTTACGATTATGCATGTATTGTTTAATTTTTCATTACGAGACGGTGTTGTGAATGCTAATTAGATTTATTTTTGAGATCGATCAATGATAATTGAAATTGGAATCTAATCGCAGAGAACAATTAATTTTCACTTAGAGATGAGGTTAATTAATTGCTGGATTAAGGAGTAGCTATTCTTAATAGTGGTGAAATGGAATAATAAGGATGATATAAATCAATCATTAGGAAGAGATTCCAATGGTAGATTCTTAGATTTAGAAATTTAATTTTCTCAAGATGAAAATTGAATTTAACTTATAATTCACTCACAGATAGCATCATTAGATTCAAAAGACCATTATCCTTTATGTGTTTGCCAACCACTACAGGTTCCCAATGGGTTTTCTTTTCTTGGCTCGGTATATTCTCTTTCGTTCCTTGTCGTTGGTAGTTTATTACACTTAGTTAATTATTACTATTGGCTAAAAATCAGTCACTTTGACTTTTAAGCTAGATAACAAAGAACAGGTAGTAACTTTGGGCTTTCCCATTCTCGTGGGATACGACCTTGATACTCACCATTGCACTAGTCTGCATTGATAAGTTCATTTCCTTAGGTTTAGTTGCATTTGTAGAAGCAAAGCACATCAAGTTTTTGGCACTGTTGCTGGGGACCTTTTGTGAAAACTAGAGTGAAATTGCTATTTGTTACTTTAGCCACTTTTATTTGTTTGTTTTGTTTTGTTTTTGTTTTTGGTTAGTTATTTCTTTCGTTCCACTCAATTATTGGCTTTTATTAGCTTTGTTTTATCTTTTGTTTCTTTTATTTTTGATTAATTATTTTGTTATTTAGTTATTTTTGGTTATTTATTTGCTTTTGTTTTTGTTTCAATTATTGGTTTTTTTTATCTATTTTGTTTTATTTTTGTTTTGATTTATTAGTCTTTGATCTAGTTGTTGGGCTATTTCGCTATTGTTGGTTTCAAGTAATTTATAACCATGGATTCCATATCAGTTATGGAAGCTCAAATACAAAGGTAGCTACTAGCCAAGCAAATTTATGAATGCTTGATGCCAGAGCAGGCTGCACAGTTTGGCTGTGAGTTCTGTGGTGGCCCGCATTATGGTGTCAATTGTAATGTAGGAGGTATGTTTGCTAACTTTTCTTCTTCATTTTCTACTTACACTATTTCTGTTGATTTTGAATAGGTCAATTATATGGGGAATGGCCTAAGTCAGCAAAATGATCCTTACAGTAATACATACAATTCTGGGTGGAGTAACCATCCAAATTTTGAATAAATCAACAATACCCAAGACCCACAAGATTCTCGATGGCTACACCAACAACAGTTCCAAAAACAAATCACCCATGATCAATTTCCTCAAGGATAGCAGGAGTCTAGTTTTAAGGATATACTTATGAAATTTGTGTCCAAGATGGACACAATCCTTAGAAATCAACAGGCCTCCATTCATAACATAGAATATCAAGCAGGCCAGATTTTTAAAATGTTGGCTGAAACACAGCCAGAGATGTTCCCTAAAACCACAGAGTCTAAACCAAGAGAGCATTGTGATGCTATCACTTTGACATCTGCTAAGCAAGTATATAGCCCTTTACTATTGACTGATGATTATACTATTTAATAGGATGTGCCAATCAATAAAGAGTCAGAGCCTGAAGTAAGTGGGCCAATGAAAATGGAGGAAAAGAGTCCTATGAGGGAATATAGCCCACCTATTCCATACCCTGCTAGACTGAAGCAGGAAAAGTTTTATTTTGACTCAGTAACTTCTTTGAGACACTCTTTAGATCATGATGATCCTATTTATCCTATAGATGTCTTAGATGACGTTATTGAGTCTGAATTACAGGAATTCTTACTTAATAACCTTTTACAGGTAGCATTGCAGGGAGATGAAGAAAAGTTATCCAATGAGAAAATGTTGGAACAACTAACTCATCTGCTGGTTGTTGAGCCCTGCAGCTCTACTGACCCTCTTGTTTCTTTTGGCAGGTCAGAAGTGTAGAAGGTTAGAACTGCAATTGAGGACCCCTTAATCCTAAAATTGTAGGAATTGCCTAAGCACTTAGGACACTCATATCTGAATGAGGCAGAGAAGCTGTTAGTGATTAGAGAAGGGTCCCTGATCCCTATGCAGGGGATATAAGTTTAGCCTCTCTCAGAGACCATCCTAGGTCACTCTTTTACAAGATTCCTTTGCCTCTCCCATTTTTTCTCGAGCGGGATAAAACCTGAGCAAATTATTTTATTTTATTTCTTTTTATTTTCTGCTAATAATAACTTTGAGACTATTGGATTTTCTGTTTATTCTTGCTTTATGTTTCTAATTTGGGATACCAACCCAGCTGTACACTGAGGGCAACTGTTTCCCTTAATTCATCTTGGAAAATAATTAGTGATGTTTAATGCATTATCTTGGTTGGGTCATACCAGTCACCCCGATCAAGTTATACAGGTGGCACTTAATTATTTTTCAAATTGTGAAAATTTTGATTTAGTATGAATGCAAATTGCATACAATGCTTAACTTACAATTCACTTGAAATTCTTTTTAGAACCATATACAATTGTACCACACTTCAAATGTGAGATTTGAACCTATTTTGAGCATTCATTACAAGTATGCTCCTAACTTTCTTGTTTGAGTGTGCATTTTGCTTGATTTTGCCTCTAGAACTTGCTCTGTAATGCTTGTTGAAGTTGCATGAACTTTTGAATATCAGGAGATGATTTGAGCAACTTATCATACACTACTTTTGGCCAAAAAGCCCACCTTTTGTGTTTCCCTTAGTTGGCCATTATTGAACCTTGACATTTTCTTCACTTTTTGCACCTTGTCTCCTTATATTCATTTTTCTTCACCCTTAGAGCCTAATCGCAGAGAACAATTTGTCATCACTTAGAACTAAGGTTAATAAATTGTTGGACTAAGAAGTAACGACACTTAATAGTAGTGAATTAGACTAATAATGCTGATCTAAAATCAACCATTAGGAAGAACTAGCTAGTGATAGGTTTGTAGGTCTAAGAAATTCATTGAGACTGACAGAGAATTTGAATTTAAATTAAAATTCACTCACAGGTAGCATGATCAAATTCAATAATCCATTACCCCATGTGTATTTGCCAATTGGTATAAGTCCCCTTTGGGTTTACTTTTCTTGCCTCAGTATATTCTCTTTTGTTCCTTGTCGCTGGTTATTTTTTACTGCACTTAGTTAATTATTAGTATTAGTTAAAAGTAGATCACTTTAATTGCTAGGCTAGATAACAGAGAATAAGTAGTAAGTCTATGCTTTTCGGTTCTTGAGGAATACGATCTTGATACTCACCATTGCACTAGGTTGCATCAATAGGTTCACTGCCTTGGGTGTAGTTGCATAAGAAGTAAGCACATCAAGTTTTTGGCGCCATTGTCGGGGACCTTTTGTGAAAACTAGAGTGAAATTGCTATTTGTTACTTTAGCCACTTTTATTTGTTTTATTTTATTTTTGTTTCTAGTTAGTTGTTTCTTTCGTTCCACATAGTTATTGGCTTTTATTAGTTCTATTTTATCTTTTGTTTCTTTTATTTTTTATTAATTATTTTTCTATTTAGTTGTTTTATTATTATTATTTATTTGTTTTGGTTTTGTTTCAGCTATTAGTTTTTATCTATTTTGTTTTATTTTTGTTTTGAGTTATTAGTCTTTGATCTAGTTGTTAGGTTGTTTCGTTGTTGTTGGTTTCATGTAATTTATGACCATGGATTTTATATCAGGCTAAATTTTTAAGATGTTGGTTGAAACACAGCCAGAGACGCTCCTCAGCACCACAGAGTCTTAACCAAGGGAGTATCGTGATGCTATCACTTTGACATCTGGTAAGAAAGTATCTGGACTTTTACCATTGACTGATGATTATACTATTGAACACAATGTTCCAGTCAGTCAAGAGCCAAAACTTGAGGTAAGTGGGCTAGTAAAAATGGAGAACAAGAGTCTTTTGAGGGAATATAGGCCACCTATTCCATACCCTGCTAGACTGAAGTAGGAGAAGGTTTATTCTGACTTAGCAACTTCTTTAAGACATTCTTTCAATCATGATGATCCTGTTTGTCCTATAGATGTCTTATATGACGTTATTGAATCTGAATTGCAGGAATTCTTACTTAATAACCCTTTACAGGTTGCATTGTAGGGAGATGAGGAAAAGTTTTCCAACGAGCAAGTGTTGGAATAACTAGCTGATTTGCCGGCCACACCTCACTAGGTCACATATGTGAAGTACCTTTGGCCACACCTCATGAATGGTGGACACTTGGCCTCCTATGTAACATCATTGTGAACACTAGGTCACAGGTATGGAGTACCTTCAGCCACACCTTACTAGGTTATATGTGTGGAGCACCTTCGGCCACACCTCACTAGGTCACAGGTGTAGGGCACCTTCGGCCACACCTCATGAATCGTGGACATTTGGCCACTTTTATAAAATTTCTTGTGCACACTTGGGTACCTTTATAAAATTTCTTGTGTATCTTTCTATGTTTTCCTTTGTTCACTATGTCTTCCCCTTTTTTATCGTAATACAATATATCTATTTCCCTATTTTATTATCAAGACACAATAACTATGGTTAAAATATAACCCTTGCCTTATGTGTATGTTAACGTTGTCATGTTGGAATTGTTTGAATATGGAAAAGTTTTTATCCCCTTTTAAACTCTTTGTCATATTTATTTATGAAAATGTTGCCTAAATCAATTTAATTCTCCATTCTTAAAGAATAATAATAATATAGATCTCTTATAAAATTTTAATAAATTTTAAAGGAGAATTTCATGATTTTAGCCTAGGAGAAATTCAAGAAAATTGAATATTTTACCATTTAAAATTTCCTTTTTTCTATTCTTTAAATAATACCATTAAAATGGTATAATCTCTTTATCATAATGAACACTTTCTATTAGTTCATCAATCTTATTTTATTTAATTTCTAATATATCCATAAAACACCATTAAACATTAACTCTTCAAAAGTTAACTTCAATATGCAAATGGACATATTTTCCCTTTTCATTGGAATATTTGTACATCACTTGATTTTTGCAAGGTTATGGCAAAATCTCACACTATCAATTTAACAAAAATATTTCCATCACTTTTTTTATTCTAGCCTTGCCTAAAGCCTCACTTTACAAAGAAAATTTCCAATGAATTTCCTTCCCTTTCTTCCATGGCCAATTTTAACACCAATTACAAACTAAAAATTTAACATCGATTTAGTGTAAAAATTCATCTTCCTCTCGGCCAAAAAGGGAGTTTCATGAAAGATGTGGTTTTCAAAATCATACTTCTATTTCTACCATATTCAACCATAGTTCATCATGCAAATATCATTAACTAACCATAATCCTCCCATAAACAATAATATTCCTTTCATCACATCAACGAACATACCACTCTATCATACAAGCTTAGCCAATAAGACATTCATAACATCAAGAATGTAGAGAAGAACTAATGTCCCATGAAGCTTGTTAAAAAGCATGGTGGATATATATTAAACCATGGGACACAAATTCAAGGATTTTTAACCTACCTTAAGGGTGGAATCAATTGGAATGGTCTTAACCCTTCCTTGCTTCTTCTTTTCTCGGTTAGTTTCCTCCTCCCAAAAGCTTTTCTTTTGTGTTTTGATCCAATGTACATGCCGCAGTCTCTCTTCTTTCCAAAGCTTTTCTATTCCCTATCTCCCTCACACCACTATCTCCCTCTCTCTTTGTTAGATCCCCTTGCCGTGTGGATTCCTATGTTTTATGAAATTCCCCTTACCTTTTGTATGTTGCCAACTTGGATAAAGATGGGACGCTACCCTACTCCATCTTCTCTTTTCCTTTTTTCTTAGTCTTAGTTGTCTTATGCCACACGTGTACCCTTAGGTACACTTCCTTGCACTCCTTGGTATTGCTACTCAGGCACGTCAATGGAAAGGAGAGAGGGAAACCATGCAGCTCCATTTCCCACACTGCTCTCTCCTCCTTTTGCACCGTGTGTGTATGTATATAATTATAATTTCATAACTACAAGTGTACTTTCAAGTACAACCCACCTTGCTTGCTAGTTAAGTAATCTTACTCGGCCAAGGAAAATGGAACGCTGCACTCTTTTTCCTTAATATTATTTCATGGCTGTTTTAAGTGTACTTTAAGTACAATTTGCATTTTCTTGCAAGCTTAGGTTAGCTACTTAGATACGTTAAAGGAGAGGAGGAGGAAAGTCATATTCTATCTTCATTTTTTGTTATCCTTATTTAAGTATAGCTACACATGTACCTTCCTAAATGTATGTTTAATTTAGAAAAATTATGCACCCTTTTCCTTTGTCCATTTTGTCACATTTGAAGGGAGGAAGTCACGCCATTTCACCTACACACAAGACTATATGGCTGGGCAATGACTCCTTTCTCTTTTATTTTGGCGTGTGGAAGCTAACACAAGGTAGGGGAGGAAAACTTGTATCACACGTTTCCTCCTTCCCTCTTCCATCTCCCCTACCAACAGTACACACTCACATGCTTGTTGCATCAATTAAATTCTGCACTCTTTGCTTAACTACTTTCTTTTCCTAATTATATTTTCATAACCTCACATGTCATCAAGTGTAGCCTATTATCCATTCCCATTCTCCTAGTACCCATTGGTCACTTAAGATTAAGGCTAAAGGGAAGGAAGGAGGCTTAATGCCACTTGTCTTTCTCTCTTCCTCCTTGCCATATAGACATAGGATTTTGAAATTATTTCCATAATTACCACATGATTTCACAGTAAGATAGCTTAGGAGGAATTTAAATTCTCTCTCTCTCACTCTTGCTTCACTGAATGCATGTACATATGTCAATGCTACACACTTCTTTCTTTTCCCATTTGCAAGTGTTCACCATATATATATTTTTTGAAATGCTTTATTCTTCTTTCCTTTCCCCTTGTTTTAGCCGTGTGCATATATATTTAAAGTAAATAAAACTCATATCCTTCACCCATTGGACGTGCATGCATTTTTTGAATTTGTTATACTCGTTTTTCCTTCAGTGCTTTGGTTAGTAAAAAGGAAATTAAAGCACGCATGTTAAATGTATTAAGCACCTCGAACAAGAAAGTGTTCTTATTTATCTAAAAACCAAGCTACACAAGCAAATTCATGCAATTAATTGAGGAGACATGAGTTTAGACATACGTCATGTAAATAACTCTAAATCCGCTCTACGTATGTCCTACTCTCTTTCCTAAGTGGCTTCCTGTGGTGACATTCGATTCCATAAGATCTTTACCATAGGAATGGTCTTATTCCTTAGGGTCTTGACCTCAATACCGATGATTTGTATAGGTTTTGGCTGATATGTTAGATTATCCTTTAATTGTAGAGTACTGGCATCAAGTATATGAGAAGGATTTAGTATGTACTTTCTGAGCTAAGAGACATGGAAAACATTATGAAGGTTAGACAAGTATGGGGTAGGGCTATTTGGTATGCTGATGGACCCACTCTCTTCAGTATTTAGAAAGGTCCAATGTATTTAGGACTTAGCTTTCTAGACTTCATAGCTCTACCAATCCCAGTAGTCGGGGATACTATCAGAAAAACATGGTTCCCTTCCTCAAATTTTAAGGGTCTTCTCTTTTTATCAACATAGCTCTTTTGTCAGTCCTGAGCTTTTGCCATCTTTTTTTTTATCATCTTAATTTAATCGATTGTGTGTTGCAGTAACTTAGGACCTAATAGTTGCCTCTCACCCACTTCATACCAATATAATAGGAACCTACACTTCCTCCCATATAAGGCTTCATAAGGTGCCATACCTATGCTGGAGTGGAAACGATTGTTGTAAGAAAACTCAATTAATGGTAGACTCCTTTCCCAGTTTCCTTGATACTCTAAAACAAAAGCCCTAAGCATATCCTCTAAGGTCTGAATTGTTCTCTCTTTCTGTCCATCTGTTTAAGGATGATATGCTGTAATGAAACTTAGCCTAGTCCCAAAGGCTTCTTGTAAGGCTCTCCAAAATCTAGAGGTAAATCTAGGATCCCTATCTGAGACGATGCTAATGGGTACACTATGAAGTCTCACTATCTCTTGAATATATAGCTGCGCTAATCTATCTAAGGAGTAGTTAATCTTAATAGGTAGGAAATTGGTAGACTTAGTTAACCTATCCACTATTACCCAAATAGCATCATTCCCAGATTGGGTTCTAGGTAGATCTACCACAAATTCTATTGATATGTTGTCCCACTTCCACTCCGGAATGTCTAAGGGCTATAGCAACCCAGTAGGTTTCTGATGCTCAATCTTGACCTGCTGACACACTAGACATTTAGCAACATACTCTGCTATATGCTTCTTGTAATGCCCTTATCTAGGACTACAATTCCTCTGATGTGAAAAGATAAGTTCAATACATTATTCTTATCCTTTTATTGTTAATGTCTGAGCATTTATACCATTAAGTTTTATTAAGCAGAATAGGCTCGGGTTCTTTTGCTTAGATCAAGTCTCATATGCATAATGAAAATAAAATACTATACAACACAACAAAAATTTAAAAACTTTTATATTACAATTGATGAATGTCCAATAATTTCTGTTACATTCTTTGTAAACCGGTACCAAGATATATAAAGTACCAATCCATAAGGAGTCAGGAGACAACAATCTTGTCACTCAGACTCCCTTACAAATAATGGGGATGGACAGGTCCTTTACATATCCTTTTCTCAACAATTTCCTAGTTACCTTTTCCTATGCACAGATAAAATAATAGTCCTAATCCTACCCAAAAATATATCTAGGATTAGGACCCCAAAATAAGTAATTACAAAAACTTTTGACAAAAAGAACTCCTATCTCCCCCGACTTTGCTAAGCGTCCGCATCTAGTACATAATTACATATAAATGAGAAACACAAGTTTCCCAGTAGCTTAATAATTCAAGGTTTAAAAATTCACTAATATGTACCATGGTGTAAGCACAAAAATATTTGCATCTACATTCTCAATTTTTGAAACCATATCCTTATTCATAAATACAACTTGGCAAGCATTTCAAGATAAATTTAGATGTCAATGTAATAAAAACAAATATCCTTTTTCAAGTGAAACATATTCTCATAGAATTATGCATGTTATCAAGAAATTAAATAGACGTGGTTTATATGTTTCATTCTTAAGACTTACCTTTATACCTTGATTGTGCACACTTAGTCACTATGTGGACACTTGGCTACCTTTATAAAACCATTGTGCACACTTGGCCACCTTTATAATATCATTGTACGCACACTTGGGCACTATGTGGGCACTTGGTCACCTTTATAAAATCATTGTGCACACTTGGGCACTATGTGAATACTTGGCCACCTTTATAAAATCATTGTGCACACTTGGGCACTATGTGGACATTGGCCACTTTTTTAAAATCATTGTGCACACTTAGGCACTATGTAGACACTTGGCTACCTTTGTAAAATCATTGTGTCTTACTATGCTTTTCTTTGTTCACTATATTTCCTCTTTTTATCGGGATACCATATTTCTATTTCCCTATTTTACTATCAAGGCATCATAACTATGGCTAAAATATAACCCTTGTCCTTATGTGTATGTTAACATTGTCATATTGGAATTTTTTGAATATGGAAAACTTTTATCCCTTTTAAAACTGTTTGTCATATTTAGTTATGACAAGGTTGCCTAAATCAATTTAATTCTCCATTCTTGAGAAATAATAATAATATAAATCTCTTATAGAATTCTAATAAGTTTCAAGAGTAAATTTCCTATTCTTGAAAAAATAATAATATAAATCCCTTACAAAATTCTAATAAGTTTTGAGAGTTTCCCATGCTTGAAAAATAATAATATAAATCTCTTATAAAATTCTAATAAATTTCAAGAAAGAATTTCATGAACTTGGCCTAAGGGAAATTCAAGAAAATTTTCTATTTTGCAATTCAAATTTCCCTTTTTTATTCCTTAAATAGCACCTTTAAAATGGTATAATCTATTTCATCCATGGTCAAGTTTTACCACCAATCACAACTCAAAATTCAACATCAATTTAGTGTAAACTTTCATCTTCCACTCGGCCAAAAGGGAGCTTTTTGGGGGAAAGATGGTTTTCAAAATCATACATCCATTTCTATCATATTCAACCATGGTTCATCATGAAAATATCATTATCTAACCCTAATCCTTCCATAATAACAATATTCATTTCATCACATCAACCAACATACCAATTTATCATAAAAGTTTAGCCAACAAGACATTCATAATATCAAGAATGTAGGGAAAAACTAATGTCCCATGAAAGCTTGTAAAAACATGGTGCATACATATGAAACCATGGGACACAAATTTAAGAATTGTTAACCTACCGCAAAGATGGAACCAAAGTGGATTGCCCTACCTTCCCTTTGACTTTTCCTTACTCCTTTGCTTCCTTTCTTGATTCCCTTCACTCTTCTTCACTAATTCTATGTGTTCCCCCATTGCTCTATCCCTTTTTCTTTTTCTTTCCTTTGGATGCACCTCCCGTGTGGGTGTGTAGGTTTTCCCCAAAATATTAAGTGCTCCCTCTTTCCCTTAACACTTTTGTATTTACTCTCACCCTTACGCCACTCTACCTTTCCTTTTTCCCTTTGCCGTGTGTGTGTTGCATGTATGACAAAAAGGCAACCTCAACTCCTCTTGTCTCTTTGCTTAGGTGGCATGTTCCATGTGTAACTCACTTAAATGCTATTTTTTCTAATAGCCTTTCGTGTTTTACTAGTGTAGCCTCCCTTTTTCCTTTGCAATTTGCATTTACTTAGTATTCATGCCCCCATCTCCCTCTTTTCTTACTAATTACGGCTGCAAGTGTACTTTTAAGTACACTTTGCCTTGCTTGCAACCTTAGCATTACTTGTAGTTTAAGTGCAGTCCTATTTTCCCACATTGAGCTCTCTTTCCTTTCTCCACAACTCATGTTGCATATTTTTCTTTGTCCTCATATATTTTTTTGCTCCTTCTCCTTAGTTAATTATTATTATCATTAACAAAGGGTCCCACATGTAGTTTTAGTGTAGCCTTAGTGCAGCCCTTTTTCCTTTGAGATTTTGTACCTTATGCACACTCATGCTGCCCTCCTTTCTCTAGCCTTGTCCAAGGGAATTTCTTCCTTATTTCCATTCATCTCTTTTATTTTAGCTAAGGTGGCATGTTGCACTTCCTTTCTAATATTATTATTGCTTAATTTCCATGAGCATACTTTCAAGTACAACTACACTTTCTTGCAAGCTTACCTTGGCCACTTGAGCACGTTAAAAGTAAAGAAGGAATATGAATTTATACCTCACATTGCTTCTACTCCATCTTAAGGCTGCACCTCCCCTTTTCTTCTTAATTCTATCTTTCTACTACCTGTATGAATGCATGCAACCAAGTAAATTAAAAGTGAAGTGTTGCACATTTTCCTTTCCTTCGTCTATTGCATATTAAATTATTTCCTCTCACCCCACTTTGTGGAATTACTAATGACACTCGTATTTCATGAATTCGTGGGTTCCTTTTCCTTCACACAAGCTACACTTGCATTGTACTTTCTTTCCTTCACCAAATGCCCTATATTCACACTGCATGTATTTTATTTATTTAGCTCCTCCTAGCTTCATGATCACTCAGTTTCTTTGAAGGAAAGTCAAGAGGAAAAACTAGCTTCACACGTTAACTCCTTTCTAGCCGTGTAGTTAATGTGAATTAGCTCCTTGCTTAGCTATTTTCTTCTCTTAATCATCATGGATACTCTAAGTGTACTTTAAGTACACTTTGCACTTCCTTACAAGCTTAGGTTAGCAACTTAGACAAGTTAAAGGAGAGGAGGGGGGAATTCATATTCTATTTTCATCTTTGGTTATTCTCATTTAGGTATGGCTGCACGTGTACCTTTAAAAAAAATTCTGCACCCTTTTCCTTTGTCCATTTGGTCACGTAAGGAAGGAAGGGAAAGATATCACAAGTTACTTCTTTCTTAATTATTCTTCCATAGCCTCACATGTCATCACATGCAGTCCATTATCCATTGAAATTTTGAAATACCTACTCGGTCACGTTGGGATTATAGCTAAAAGGAATGCTATTTTCCCTTCTCTCTTTTCCTCTTGGCTGTGTAGTTATATATATATATATATATATATATACATAAAAACTCACATCCCTCATTAACTCCACGTGTATATATTCAATTGCCATACACTTCTCTTCTTAGAAATTTGGCTACTAACAAGGAACATTAATCAAGCTCTTCAATTTTTGGCAATGTTATCTTAGCACCTTTATTCTAATCATTAAATGACACAAGAAATTTACCACACTTTATTACAATTTATCTAATTAATTCATAAAACATAAATTTAATTATAATTAAAAGAACATGGGGTGTTACACTTCTTCATTCTTGGCCACCAGAACTTCTCCTTCAAATCCTGATACATCTTGGTGGCTCCTGAATGAACAGTGTATTTACTTTGGTGAGCTTCCTCTAAAATCTTATCTCTCAACACACCTATCTTAGGTACATACATCCTATTCTGGAAGGTTACTATTTAATCAGCCTCTCTAATGAACTCCTTTAAATCCTTTAAGGACTCTAGGAATTCATCACCCTTCTAGGCTTCTAG
Source organism: Senna siamea (assembly GCA_031216115.1). Lineage (NCBI taxonomy): Eukaryota > Viridiplantae > Streptophyta > Magnoliopsida > Fabales > Fabaceae > Senna > Senna siamea. Next base: position 9,770,714 of record CM062357.1, on the reverse strand, counting down.
GATTTGGGCCCTACGAGTATTCTCAATCCTTAACTCACTCAAGTAGATCTTATTAGGTAACACCAGAGTAAACAACCTCATGTTCTTAAATTTCTCTATTAAGTCCATTTCACTTACCATCATTCGAGCTACATAGAGAGACTTCTTGCTTAATACATCTGTCACAATGTTTACCTTGCTCGAATGGTATTTTAGTTCAAAATCATAATCCTTAATTAATTCCATCCACCTTCTTTGCCTCATATTCAACTCCTTTTAGCCAAAGAGGCACTTGAGACTTTTATAGTCACTAAATACCTCAAACCTACACCCATATAAGTAATGTCTCCAAATCTTAAGGTAAATACTATGGCTGCCAACTCTAGGTCATAGGTAAGAGGAGGAAATTCATATTCTATCTTCATCTTTTGTTATCCTTATTTAATTATGGCTACACGTGTACCTTCCTAAATGTATGTTTAATTTAGAAAAATTCTGCACCCTTTTCTTTTATCCATTCAATCACGTTTGAAGGGAGGAAGTCATGCCATTTCACCTACATGCAAGACATATAGCTAGGCAATGACTCCTTTCTCTCTTCTTTTGGCTTATAAAAGGCAACACAAGGGAGGGGAGGAAAACTTGTATCACACATTTCCTCCTTCCCTCTTCCATCTCCTCTACCAACTGTACATACTCAAATGCTTGTTGCTTAAACTAAATTATGCACTCTTTGCTTAACTATCTTCCTTTCTTAATTATATTTTCATAACCTCACATGTCATCAAGTGCAGCCTATTATCCATTGCTATTCTTCTATTACCTATTGGTCACTTGAGACTAAGGCTAAAGGGAAGGAAGGAGGCTTAATGCCACTTGTCTTTTTCTCTATTCCTCATTAATTCTTATGTGTTCTCACGTTGTTCTCTTCCTCAAAATGCTCTCTCTCCCTTTCTCTCTTGTCGTGTGAGTGTGTATACATGTATGTTGAAATGCCCATTTCAATTCCATTCCCTCTTGTCTTTTGTCCATTCGGTAAAAAGGGTACTCCTCTTTCTTAATTTTAGTCATTATCATTATTGTTATCCCATAGCCCCACGTGTGGCTTAGTGCAGCCTATTTTCTTTGCAACTTTTGTGTTTTAACTAACATCTATGCTACTCTTTCTTTCCCCCTTACATTTCTATTCGGCCACACGTTTACTTTAGTACCATTTGCATTGCTTGCATGTTTAGTGTATCTCACTCGACTATTTTTAAGGAAAGGAGGAAGGAAGTCGCGCCATCTTCATACTCACACACAAGAGTTACGGTCCAAGTAGCTTCACATTTTGGCATCCTAATTCAACTCCTATGCAACTCTCTACTTGGTGGCGCCTAAAGGAAATGAAATGGACTCACGCAACTTTTCCCTCACCATATGCCTACTTAGATGTGGGTTCATTTTAATAATTCTGCACCTTGCATTATCCATTCGACCACACTAAGGGAGGGAAGAAAGAAGTCCATGTAATCCCCCTCCTTTATGCAAGGTGTATGGCCAAGCAAGGGGGACTCCCTTCTCTCCTTTCTCGGCGTGTTAGAGGCAGCATAAGGAAGGGAAAGGAGACTTGCTCCTCACGTCTCTCCCTTCTTTCTTTCACCTCACCTAATATATATATGTATATATAATATACATATATCTAAATGTTGCATCCCTTCTTTCTAATTTCTCTTTCTACCAAATGCGTGTGGTTTGTGCATTGTCTTTAAATGATTGTAAAGCTCTTTTTAGTGGTGACTCTCATCATACACATGTATATTTTAAGTGATATACATTCCTTGCATTCCCTAATTTCCCTAGCCATGTGGTTATATGTACATTTAAAATCCACCTCTTTCTTCCTATTTCACGTGATGCTTACCCCTTTTCCTTTGTTTATTAAAAAAATTCTGCACTTTTAGCCACTTCACTTTATATATTCACATGCTTGTCTCACAATGCTAAGAGGCTCAAGAATGAAGTGCTGCACGTCTTTCCCCTTTTGCTCAATTGCCGAGTACATATGTTTGCTTTGTTATCCTCTTCTTTCCTTTCTCAATTCGGCTAAATGGAGGGATAAATTAAATCAAGCACCTCAAGCACCTAAAATTTTTGTATGTGGTGTTTTCCTCTCATTCACACTATAATTCGATTACCACTAGGATGGAAGGTTAACTGTGTTACCTTATATTTATTCTAGATATTAGATCACACAAGAAATTTCATCATACTTACTAGAAAACTCCTGTAATTAATTAATGGAACATTAATTTAAAACCATTCCTTCAAGGTGGATCACTCGCTAGACCTTATCCTCTCCGATTCTACAAATAATGTGGCTATAAAGTCACCACCATTCCATCAAGGTAGATCACCCTCTCAGTACGCTATCTTCTAACATATCCACTAGGGTGATTAGGCTCATGCCTATGGTTATGCTTTAACCTTAAGTATGCATTTATTAATTGCCCTTGGAAGACACACTAACTTAGGGTTCGCAACCATCATGGTATTTTCGAAATCATCTATGTTCAAGTGGATGTTTAACCATCCTAAGACATGGCATAACCGTGGAATTTCCAACAACCATCCCATACCGACAATCGGTCACTCAACTCATGAGCCTATCTACCACTAATGCATATGCCTAAGATACTTCACTCTTCCTTTTTGATATCTCTCCGCTCCCTTTTTGTATCACTATTATGAGAGCAATTCTCATCCAAGTGAAAAGTGACTCTATCCTTTACACATTACCCAAAACTCCTAGTTTGCTTACTTTCCTATGTTATGAGCCCTTGATTAAATTAGTATGAAGAATTACTAAGCTCAATTGCCATTAAAAACCTCATTTCGCAAGTTGAAGGGCTAGCAGTCGACTGGTGGCTCTTTGTATTCCTCGGGTGCCAGACGGTAAGGTAGTAGTTAGCTGCCAACTTGTTGGCAGCTGACTGGTGGCTTTCTGGAATGCGTCTTGGGCAAAAATCAAAGCACGACAGTTGACTGCTAGGAATTTGGTAGTCAGCTACTAGGCCTTTGTCTACACTTCTGGATTTCTAAGAACACAACAGTCGACCACCTTATATATAGCATTTGGTTGCTATGCTCCGCTGTAGTTTAGAAAATATAATTTTGATAACACCCAGTCCAGAATGCATTTCATTTTCAATTCTAAACACGTGATCTTAGTTTTCATATAGCAAACTTTATTTTTCATTAAATATTTCTCATCCATTAGCTCAAACATGGTACATTCTAGGAAAACTAGTCTATACCTCTAGATGAGCATAACCCAACCCTTCCAATCCATTACAAGCACATATATGAGCATACATTCAGCAACACAACATCCCATAGAAATAGAAAATCATATAGAATGTAGGTTTAACCCCAATCTCAGTTCAAACATGTAGAAATCTATATTTTCCAACAACAGTAAACATTTCAAGAAAAGAGAGGGGCTTAGGATGGATTGCTACCTTGATTCCTTGCCAATGTGTGTGTAGGATGTGTTAGGAATGATCATCCCCTGCTGTAGCACTAATTTCTAGCTTTAATCCACTCTTTCCTTCAGAAAAATCTCCCTCCTTTACCCTAACTCGCCTTTTTCTCTCTCTACTCGCCCCTTTCGCTTCTCTCTCTAAGAATGCTGAAGGTTAGAAGTGTGGGAGGGTTTAGGGCTGCTACTAGGGTTTAAGGGAGGTTTGGGTATTTGCTCTTTAGTCCCTCATCTATTTTGCATTCTTGAACTCCCTTATTTTTTCCTTTTCTATTGAGTCCTTAGCCACCTCTTGCTAAAACTTCATATATTTCCTTTCAATTTAGTCCCTAGGCTAATGCAACTATATGCACTAATGCAACATACACAAGCATTAAACATTAAATTAACAATTATTAAACATCTCTTTGATTATGATTGGAACGAATGTTACAAGGAGCATGGATTGGGGGAGAAAAGGAGAAAGACATGTGTTTTTGGACTTAGACCCAAGGAAGATTAGACTAGGCGCGAAGTAGGAGAACTGTGACAACATGCCGATTACAAGAGATAATGAGTGGGACATTGTCATCGATTTCAGCCACTGGAACACTGCAAAATCGTGCAGTTTCAACGAGCAACCTGCACGACCTGATTCATAACCCATCCACATTGCAGCCATTCTATAGAGTTTTTTGGCTGACCCACCATCTATGGTCATCCCCACAACTTTAAGCAACTCAACTGCACCATTCCCTCAGCTCATCAGCCACTGTAATACACCAGATTGAAAGTTTGAGATAGACCAAAGACACAATATAGGAGTGATTCCGTGACCTTCCACCTTATCTCCAATCACCGTTCAGTAGTTTTTCGTCGAGTACCCAAGAACTCGAGATCTGACCCTTTTTGACCCACGACCCGCGACCTATTTTCTGGACATATTTGAATTGCATTTTTTTAGCAATTTTTTGGTGAGATTTTAGTGGTTTTTTTATGACCATTCTATATAGTGACCATTGGGCAATTGAGAAGACAAGGCTTGCATAATTTTTACTATTTTTTTATCTCCTATTTAATTAATTGTTTGATGGATTATCTGAATTGTCATTGTTATATGTGGCTAAAATTGTAAAATCCATTAGGGTTCCTGACTGCATTGGTATTCTATTTTAATTTGTATGGATATTAATTTTGATGCTATGATCTTCTTTGCAATTATGCATGTATTGTTTAAGTTTTCATTAAGAGATGTCCTTTTGAATGCTGATTAGATTTCTTTTTGAAATCAAGAGATGATAATTGAAATTGGAGCCTAATCGTAGAGAACAATTTGTTATCACTTAGAACTAAGGTTAATAAATTGCTAGATTAAGAAGTAACGACTCTTAATAGTAGTGAATTAGACCGATAATGTTGATCTAAAATCAACCATTAGGAAGAACCAGCTAGTGGTAGGTTTGTAGGTCTAAGAAATTCATTGAGACCAACAAAGAATTTGAATTTAAATTAGAATTTACTCACGGGTAGCGTGATCAGATTCAATAATCCATCAACCCTTATGTATTTGCCAACTGGTACAAGTCCCCTTTGGGTTTGCTTTTCTTGCCTTGTTATATTCTCTTTCATTCCTTGTCGCTAGTTATTATTTATTGCACTTAGTTAATTATTAGTATTAGTTAAAAATCAATCACTTTAATTGCTAGGCTAGATAACAGAGAACAAATAGTAACTCTAGGCTTTCTGGTTCCTAAGGAATACGACCTTCATACTTACCATTGTACTAGGCTGCATCGATAGGTTCACTGCCTTAGGTGTAGTTGCATAGGAAGCAAGCACATGAGATTCTTTTCTTGAATATATCTTTCATTTTAGAGTATTTAAGAGTGGATAGTTGTGGTAGTATGGGATGCCCATGTTTATCCTATGTGGGTGACTTATTCTAATTAATTATGGAATTAGTTAATGCATATTAGAAGAAAGAGGTTAATTGGGCTATCCCAAAGACCTAAGGTTAGCTTACTTATATTCTTATTTCTTCTGTGACTTTGAGTACGACAAGAGATAATATATACTTAAGGTACATGAAAAAAAAAAGATATGACTGAGCACATGGTGATCTCGATGGAACTAGACTTACGTACATACTAGGGGATACCCTTGAGTTAGTGGCCAAGGTTAAAGGACCAATATATGTTGCTCAAAAGTATAAGATGACAAGCTTTATATATTCATATAAGAGAAATGGATCATGGCAGGTATTAAAATTTTTTATGCATGTTATGATTTTTTTTCCTTATGTGTTATATTCTATGATAAAGAAGACTACATGGATTCTAACTGACACATGTTGAGATGGCTATATGTATAAACTGAATTTCTACTTAGAATTTTATTCTCACCCTTACTAATAATTCTACAGATGTCTTAGTATTTCCTCCTACTAGAGATTAAGCTGGAGTTGAGAACAGTGTCATGGCTGGGTACCTTCACTATGGTTTGAGATATAATGATTATAACTATGATTGTATATATGTTGTATCTGATGATAGGCCTCCTTTGATGGACGTATGACCCCTACCCCATTAAGTTTTGAGTGTATTTATATATAACTATATGAATCCATAGGGTTACTAAAGGCCAAACTGATGACATATGTTTCGATTAATGTGTATATATGTATAACTTTGATGTAACATTGTGTTATATGTACGAATATTCTGTTGAAATAATAATATTCTAACCAAAAATCGAATTAAGTGCTTTAGAAAAGCCAAATTTTATTTTTTATCAAATAAAAAAAATTATAGGCTACTTAAGAAGATCCTGAGAAATTAAATGGGTCATTAATAAAAAAGATTACTAATCAGGGCATTACACATGACATCACATATCATAAATGGATAAGAAATAACACATTATCATCACATATGTAATATGTAGGCACTCAGGCCAATACATTCATCATCTAAGAGCTAAGGGAACTTGTTAGTCAATAATTCCCATGATGGGGGTTGCACAAAGGAAAACATCAATGTTAGTTGCCTCTCCAACTAACCATAACGTACCCCGATCATATAACCCATTGAATGAGTTCATTGTAGAACACTAGCTCTATACCTCTACGGTATCCCCTAGCTTAGGTACCAACATTTATCTCCTTACTGGTCGTTACACCCTTTTCATTTTAGGCCAGGTCTACCCACTCACTGATTATTCACGCAATGAGTCAATGTTGCCAAGAGAATGTTCATCTTTTTTATGTTGGATCATTTTACTAGGTACATGATTCGCAAATGCATAGACTAGAGAAATAGATTCTGATCAAGGTGAACTTAATCCTAAGTAATTAACTCTTTGGCCTTGGAGTACACCAACTTAGAATTAGCTGCTCACACGATGTTTTCATGATACAATTCAAGATTAGTCAGATGTTCTACCATCCCAAATTATGGTCCAACCAAAGGATTCACAACAGCTGAAACATACCTACTGTCATTCATCCAATCTAGAATCTATTCAATCCTAAAGTATATATTATAGAATACTTTTAGCTCTCCTTCCATTTTTTTATTTCTCTTATCACGTGGTCCCTCGCTTCTTACATGTGTTCATCTTATTTAATTTGAGTGATTTGAGCCTTGGGGATGTTTCTAGGAAAGAAACTAATTAAAATCAGTATTTTTGCAAAACAATGGAAAAGCAATTAACTTCTTGGGGAAGCAATCGACTGGTTGCTTATTGTCTAAAACAGAGTATTTACCCCAGAGTAAGCAATCGATTGGTTTATTCCAAATCTAGGTTTCAAGGTTCAAGACACAATAATTAACTTCTTAATGCAAGTAGTTGACTTCCTTGTTATGACCCTGCTTTGAAAGCCATTTTTTATTTCCAAAATGCCCCACCAGTCAAATTTTAACCCTAAATCAATTTAGAAAGACTTCCCTAGCTTAAATACATGATTTTTCTATTCAAAAACACAAGAAAACAAGGATAAATTCACATCAAAATGCATGAAAAGAATTCTTAGTTGAAAGAGAAAATACCCACTTCCTTAATTATTTTTCAAGCCATTTCAAAAGCATACATAATCATGTAAGCATACATCAATCATATGTCAAGAGAGAATGCAAGTTTTCACTCCCTTTTTAAAATCATCACATAAGGCATAAACCCACTTTCTTGAAAAAGAGCAATGAAACAGGGGAGTGAAGTTAGCTTGATTACCTTGTGTTTTAGATAAATCTTGTGTTTAATGTGTGTTTTTTACTAGATTTTTAGCTTCCTAGTTAGTCTCCATTGATTTCTTACTTTAGTTCTTCTTTTCTCTTACTCTCTCTCTCCTTTATTCTCTCTATCTCCAGCAAAATTTTTGACTTCTCTCTCTTCTCCCTCCCTTATATAAAGATTTTTTGGGGAGGAAAACATAATTAGTCAAAATTCAATAATAATTGCTAATTTTTCCATTAATTTCAATAAATTAATGGACTGTTTCCATCCTTATACCACTTCCCCATCCTACTCCTCTCAGGGTTCCACTTACTATAATTTTATTTAATTTGTCTTTTATTGCTTTAGATTAAATTACCTAAATATACCACTTTCAAAAAAATACTACTCCTCATAAATAGAACTACTTTTCAGTCTAGTTTCTTAGCCAATCCCTATAAAACTAACATGTCTGTCTCCCCACATTTACCTTATATTATGATATATATATCAATAACAAAAACTACTATCAAAGTAAAGCTACTAGGGAGGATGTTACAATTCTCCCCTCCTTTTTCAAATTTTGTCCTCAAAATTTAGGAAACATACCTATTCAAATAGTTTTGGATAAGTTTTACTATATCAGGCTTTTTTCTGATATGGCTTCTTGTGGAGATGAGTTATGCCACATTACTTTCACAAGGTGAATACTCTTAGTCCTTAACTACTTCACCTCTTACTAAATAATTTGTAAGGGTTTAGAGTGATAGATCAGATTGTCTTTTAATTTCTAGGTCTATGCACCAAGGATAAGGGAAGTATCTGGGATATACTTTCTAAGTTGAGAAACATGGAATATGATATGTCTTATTTAACATAATTTTTCCTGATATTTTCTATCTATTTTATGAGCATCTTGTGTATTTTTATTCCAAAAAATACCTAACTTTGTATCCTTTTGTATTTTAGGAGTTGTAGCAAGTTATCATAAGTAAATGGGATTTTCTAGAGTCAAAACACCATTTTGGGCCTTTTGGGCATGTCACCCAAGTTTGGGTTAAGCAAAAGGCCCATATTGGGCCTTTAGAGCGACTAACCCAGGAGTTCTTCTGCGTAACCCATTCGCGTGAGAAAGGAGACCAGGGTGAAATAGCAATAGACGCGTCTTTCGCAATACCGAGGTGCTTCTTTTAGTGAATTCTCGGACGCGTCCTCTATGAAGGGTTCCATGGCATTCTTGAAAGGAGGCACCACGACATTTGAGAGGGTGTGTGACATTTTGGTGAGGGAGGAATTCTGCGATTTTGGTCTGCTAAGGCTTGACGATTCTAACCAGAAGCAGTGGCACGACGAGCATCGGTGACTGAGGAAGACTATTGGGACACCACTTCTACCTTTAGATACCAATTTTGCCACAAATTTGGTGACAAATCCAAGGATTTGGAATGGAACCAAGACACGATCTGATTGGGATTTCAGGATCCATTGATGTTTTTTGTTTGGTTTTTCCATGCTTAACCATCGTCTGACCTTGGGTTAGCCATTTGTGGTGTTCTCCTGTCCTCTAGTGTAACACCCCCATTAGGCTATGGTTCCTTTTAAGTGTTTAAAGGTATAATGTGTATAATTATCATAATAATGGTGTGTTACTATCACTTCTATCCAAGTAAATTTTAAACTTTTAACTAAGTTGATTAATTGAGTGCCATTTGGGATGGTCTCTACTCTCAGGTTCTCTCAACATCGCAGCAGAATACATATATATAGAATACACCTAGATTAACTATACATAAACATGCATTATTAATTAAATATAGTCAATTAACTATTGGATATAGAGGCAACAATTCTGCCACTCATAACCCCATCAATTAGTCTACTTATCAATCCAACCTAATTTTTATATAGATAAGTTAGAATAGGCTATAAAAATTATCCTATAGTAGCCTTTGTCAAAATATCATGAAGGCTAGCTCCATTCTACCATGTACTTAAGCTATTCAAATTAAATAGTCTATATGCTCGGAATGGACACTTCTTCCTACTTTTCCTCTTTCTCTAGCCCAAGGGGACCTACACATCTGGTACATGCCAAAATTATTGTGAGAATGAATCTCAGTAGCAATGCAACCTGTTACAAAATCCATTGACCTATACCACCATACTCGCACGAAAAACTCTACATTCTTTCATAAAACATATCACATGTGATTAGGATGTAGTGTATGTAGCATTTAATCATGTTATATACTTATACATATGCATATTCATCAAAACATATCTTCTTTAAAACAGGGAAAGTGCATTCATCATCATTCTCATCATAAAAAATTACGTATAAAACATATGTGGGATAGTAAAGATGCCATCATTTCATTTCTATAACATGTGAGAAGTACATAAAACACTATAAGAGTAATCGAGAAAGTCGCCCAGCAATAACTCCATGCACCATGTCTATATGAATGAGCACATATCTATTTATTCATGCCTTAACCTTTGTTCATTTTACGGCGTCCCCTAATGGATCCAAATGCCTTAATGGTCCCTGCCCCTTTACGGCAGATCATCCCTAACCAACTGGATTCGTCCCTTTTGTCCTGAACAGGGCTGGTATAAACTCATGGGATCACCATTTACTTTACCCGGATCATTTCCTCTCCCTAGATCATTTCCTCTCTGCTTTTGGGCAGATTATAGTACTATGGAATCACCACCATTCCTTTAAGGTGGATCACACTCCCGGTACGCTATTCTTTACATATACTATAGGGTAAACCAGCTTATACCTATAGTTATTCTTAACTATAAGTATGTTTTTCTCATATAACCCTTGGGAGATGACACTAACTTAAAGTTCGCAACCATCATGGTGTTTTCGAAATCATCTAAGTTCAAGTGGGTGTTGAACCATCCCAATTATATGGCACAACTATGGAATGCATAACGTGTAATATCCAGTCCCTTGGAAATTCTAATAATGATTATAATTTGGAAATGTTATATGAAGATTTGAAATAAAATGAAGGAGATTGAGGTTGAAATACGAGGGACTAAAGTGCAATTTCCTTATTTTGCTAGGAGGTTCCTGAAGTTTAGCTGTTTCACTCTTTCCTCCCATATATACACTTGGACTCCCTACACCAAAAGAAAGGATCGAAAAATTGAGGAAGATGAAGGGAAGAGCACGAGCAGAAGAGAAAAGAGAAGGGAAGCAAGGTGGAATCCTCCCATAGCTGGATTTGAGGTAAGAAATTCCTCATCTATACCTTACTAAGCTTCTCAAACATCATTTAGCTAGATTTTCTGAAATTAGAATGCCTAATTTGTCAAAAGTCAAAGAGAGAGAGAAAATAGGAAAAAATAGGGCATTTCAGATTTTCTGTGATTTTAAGTAAATAAACCGATTTAGATGTTTGTTTGAGGTTAAGAATAGATTTTTGAACTAAAATACAGAGATTTTCTACTTCCATTTAGAAATTTTGAAGCTTAAACTAGAATTTTAAAATTAGGTTTTTCTTCCACTCAGTTTGCATGTAGATTCTTCGATTTGGTTGATGTTTTGGACCTAAAAATGTATAGGTTTTGTGTGGAAATGATTAGGGACTAAGCTCATATAATTTTTAGATGTTATGGACTGGTAATCTGGGCTACATTATGTGAAAACTAGCATTTATGGACTATCAAAGAAGAGAAGAATCGATTGCCAGCATGCACAAGTCGACTGTTGTGTTCTTTGCAAGCCCAATATTACAAACAGTAGCTTAGCAGTCGAATGTCAAGCATACACCAATTGACTATCAAGCCACTGTGAAGCCCAAAATTGCACATAGCGGTGCACCAGTCGACTGTTAGGCTATTGTCTTGCAAGACTTAGTCTTTCAGAGAGCAATTAGCCGACTACCAGCTCCTGGCAGCCGACTGGTAACTCCCATGATGTGGAAAAATGATTTTAAAACATTATTCGAGCTTGGTAATTTCTAGTCTTGATTTGAATAAGGTTTAAACACCTTCTTACATGAGAATTACATGAGAAGAGTGATAGAAAACTGAATGAATAGTAGGAAAAATGGGAATTTAAAGAGAATCTTAGTGAAACCTTAAGCTATGATTTGCATAAGAGCATGATAGGAAGGAAATAGTGTGAGACTTGAATTATTTGCCTTAGGAACTTGATGTGGGCACAATCCCAAGGAAAAAAAGGAAAACCCTATTTAAAAGAAGAGCAAACGATAAAAAGGTAGAGTAATCTACACTCCCGTGACTCTTAATTGATATTATGAATTACTATTTTAAGAATGATTTTTGTATTGACTGGGAATGATTGATAAACATGATTGATTTACTTGATATTTTCATGAGTATAGAAAAGAATTGGCTGTGTATGAGATGCTTATTGCATGTTTGCTAAATTTGGCTATTAGGTTATATTCCATAGTAACGGACTAGCTTAGGGTGGACATTCAATAGCTAGTATGGGATGGCCGTTAATGTTCCCTATGCAAATTATTTTATAAATTGATTGCTTTATTTAAATGGATCTGCATTTTTTGAGAATTATTATTTAAACTAGGACAACCCTATGGAAGGTTTAAGGATTAAAGGGTGGATAGCCTATACAAGGTGATGTTTTAGTTTAAGTACAATATCATATAACCTTGAGTATTGGTCGACTATGTGTATGTATTGCCATATAGACTATATGAGGATGCGACTAGTAATGTACACAAGCCAGGGGGACACCCTGGTAGTTGGCTCTTGCTTGTCCTTGAGTGGGTGATTGGTGTTACAGATCACACTCACAAAATAGGAAATTGTTTTTGGGTGATTGATGTTACGGATCACACCCAACCAAAAACTAAGTTTTAGATAAAATGGCATGCAACTTGAGATGATTGATCACATGAGATGTGTGATAGATTAATATATGAGAATTTTTCAATCACGATTTTAAATATGATTTTTAGATTTATGATGTTATACTTATGAAATGTTTTGCCTTTATTTCCCATGTTTATTATAAGTTTGAAAGTATTAAGTAATTCACTTGTTTTGAACTTTTTTGTGGGGAGAAGTTTTCTGTGCTTGACACAGCTGAGTATGCAACTAATTTTGAAAGTAATTAATTTGTAAATTGCTCTACTAGGATTTATATATCTCATTAAGTTGTTTGCTCAGATGATCAGGAATAGGAGATGCCTAGGAGGTAGCTAGGCATGGGAGGAATGCCAAGGCTACCAAGCCATGACAAAACAAAGCATATAGTGCTGGGGTCGAGTTGTAGTAGGCTTATGAATTGTATATGTATTTAATATCTTAGATTTAGAATTTGTATAATGAATCTGATGAACTGTGAGTTATATGGTTGATGTATGTATGGATTAAGTATTTTGGGTATAGCATATCTCAATTATCTCTGAATGGTTGTTAGAATTTATGTTCCAGATTTGTACGTACCGATATAATGTGATATTAGAAATACTGCACAGGATAGGTGGTTGAGTGGAATTTGAATGGATTGTGAGAAGAGCCTATTTAGGTTACACTCAACCAGTAGCAGCCCTCTGACATTCCCTAACATGGGAAAATTGAAAAATTGATTATGAATATTCTATACTTCTGCTAGTATATACTTTAATGTACATAAAGTGGGATAAGAGGGTTGTTACACAACGGTCGTCCTATACCGATAATTGGTCACTCGATTATGAGCCTATCTACCCTAAGGCATACACTGAGAATACTTTCCTCTTTCCCTTTTTTATGTTTTCTTCTCACTCTTTGCTTCACTATCACAAGGGTCTCATCACCCAAAACTTCTAGTTTCCCTGCTTACCTATGTTTTGAGCCCTTATTTAAGTTAGTATAAAGAATTACTAAGCTTAATTGCGATTAAAAACCTCATTTCATAAGCTAGAGGGCTGCTAGTTGGCTGCTAGAAAGCTAGCAGTTGGCTATTAGTAGGCTAGCAGTCGGCTGGTGGCTTGCTGGAATCCATCCTAGGCAAAATAAGAGCACACCAGTCGACTGCTTAGTGCAAAATCCGGCCTGACAGTTGACTGCTAGGAATCTAATAGTCAGCTGCTAAGCCTCTGTCTGCACTTTTAGGTTCTAGGAACACGAAAATCGACTGCCCTATATGTAGCAGTCGGTTATTATGCTCCGCTACAGTTCAGAAAACATAATTTTGATAATACCCAGTCCAGAATGCATTCCATTTCCAATTTTAAACACATGAGCTTAATTTCCATTCAATAAACTTTACTTCTCATTAAACCTTTCTTATCCATAAGCTCAAACATGGTACATTCAAGGAAAAGTAGTCTATATCTCTAGATGTACACAACCCAACCCTTCTAATCCATTACAAGCACACATATAAGCATACATTCAACAACATAGCATCTCACACTACTTTTTCTTCCTTCATTGGAAAAGAGGTATTTCCCATACTGTTGTCACCCAAACTCCATGAATCATAGTAAAAGTTCCCAAAAAGGGAATGTCCACTAACTCCACCTCGATCTCTACCATCACCATGTACCTAGGCATCTTGAATATTTCCATGTTAACTACCTCTTGAACTGCCACTTAGTACCTCTCACCTTAGGTATTATTTAGTGCCATTTATCCCTTAAGTGTCCTTTTAGTGTCATCTACCATAAGGGGTAATTTAGTGCCAATTCATCCCTTAGGTATTCATTTAGTGCCATTCACCATAAGGGGTAATTTAGTGCCAATTCATCCCTTAGGTATTCATTTAGTGCCATTCAACATAAGGGGCAATTTAGTGCCAATTCATCCCTTAGATATTCATTTAGTGCCATTCACCATAAGGGGCAATTTAGTGCCAATTCATCCCTTAGGTGTCCATTTAGTACCATTCACCATAAGGGGTAATTTAGTGTCATTCCTAATGTCCTCCATAACATAATGTCATCTCAATTTAGTACCCTTCATAAGACAATTTATTATAGCATTTACAACTCATAACGTTTATAACTTAGTGTCATCACAATTTTGTACCATTTACACTTTGTATCTCACATTTCATTGCTCTACCTTTTTCCTCTTAATCTCGGTCAACATAGACCATTCATGGTCCCTTTTCTTTTAAATGCTTAAAATTTGGTCTTTAAGAGGAAAAAGAAGCATAGTCTCAGCCAAGAAGGGAAAGTGAAGGAGACAAGGGATTTTCATGCTATTTTCTTCCCTTGTTCCATCCTTTTTGCCATATAAACAAAATAGATATACATATATAGACATCCTTTCGTTTATCCACATGCATAATACCCTCCTTCATATTAAATTACATAATTTTTTTAACAGAGAATTTCATAAATATAGAAGGAATTTATCACTTTAAATTCTAAATTCTTTCTTTGCCTCATTCAAGACTAAGTTAAGAAACACTCATATAGATCTCATTCAAACAATTTCTTTCATGGTGGTTTTATGAAGTATTTTGGCCATACATCCAAATTAAAGGAAAAATAAGATTTTCAAATCAATCTTTTCCATTTTAGAATTCTCATCAATATTTAAATGTTGAAACATCATATTCCAACCATAACTACATTAATTACAACCTTAGGCCCTTATATCACATAAAGAACACATTTATGATGTTTGGTGAGAAAAAATCAATTTCTCACATAGATAGCTTAAACATCTATTCTAACTATCACAATTTCATTCATATATCTACATAAATACATTCCAATAGAATTTCAAGCTCAAAAGAATACAGAGGGAGACACCTTCACTATTCATCGAATTGGGGAAACTCATTCAATCCATTTAAAGCATCCATGAAACTTGAAGCAAAGGGTGTAAGGTTGCTTAACTACCTTGGTTTGCCAATGGAAGTGAATTTATTTTGAATTTTCCTTGCTTCCTTTTCCTTCTTCTTCTCCCTCTCGGTTTTTGTAATTCCTTTCTCTCCTTCTATCACATTTTTCCCCCGTCCCAATGAAGAAGAAGATGAAGATTAAAATTAATAACTTCCATAATGATCATTTTGCCCCTCCTTCACAAAAGACTATATTAGCCCTTCTTTTCTTCACTCTTGGGATGTGTGGGCCTCCTTTTGGATCAAATGAGATTAAAAAAATTCTTGAGTAATGATTACTCCCCTAGATATTTTCCAACATAATCATTACCTTTTTTCGAAATTCGTAATGTCATAATGGCAATTAGATATTTTGCCAACATCATCATTGCGCCTTTAGATATTTTTCCTACCCTTTTTCCTTTCTATTTTAGTCCTTGCGTGTTCTTTTATTTAGGTCCCTATAATGCAATGTCATCATATAAGTAGGCATACACACCTAAATATTAATATTTAAATATTAATATTAATAACTTAGAAGATTATTCATAATTTTTTAGAGTGGGTATTACACATTCTCTTTTGTGTTATTATTAACTTTTATTATATAGTCTTTCGTTGTGCAATGTATAAATGTAATACCTGGGTAATGGATCCCAAGCCTAATCAAATGCTAAATGGAAATTAAAATCAATCTCAAGTAATAATTAAGGATAAAATAGAATGTAACACACCAGTCTTGTATCGTAATGACTTATATAAGAAACAATTTAAGAGAAAGGTTATAAGATTAGAGTGTTATGAGCTCTAGTCCTAAAAGTTATCTCTCACCTATTTTAATCTAGAAAATAGGAGATTTGTATTTTATCCTATGTAAGGCTTCATACGGATCCATTCCTATTTTAGAGTGATAACTATTATTGTAATAAAACTCTACCAAAGTTATCTCTAAGAAAAATATTATTACCCCCATTTTTGTCAAACTTTCACAATATTTTCCATGTCTCACAACTTTAGAAATACATCCATAACCCATCACACATTCTTGATGCCAATACAGTATAGTTAAAAGAAAATTTAACTTATCATCCAAAACCCTTAAGAATCATCGGGAATGAGTTAAGCAATTAAGGAACAAGGTTATCCCTCTAGTTAAGGTCTTATGGGATCAGTACTCTCCATAAGAGGCGACATAGGAGAAGGAAGAGGATATGAGAAAGTCCTACCCAGAGTTATTCGAATAGGTACTTTCTAATTTCAAGGACGAAATTATTTTAAAGGTAGGGAGAAATGTAACATCTACTCCTAATATGAGTAAGAGATGCTTGTTAGTTGTTAATTTAAGTTTAATGCTTATGTATGTTGCATTAATTGCATGTAGTTGCATTAGTACAGGGACTTAGTTAAAAGGAACAAAAGCTGAATCAAGATGTAGCTAAGAAGTAATCGAAAAGGAAAATTTTAGCTAGGCCAAAGTCATAAAATGACCTAAGGGCAAGTGTGCAATTAGTGAGACTTAATGATTTAAAAACCCTAAACCCTAAGACACACAACTCAAACTTTAGCATTTTTTAGAGAGAGAAAGAAAAGGGCGAGTAGAGAGAGAAAGTGGTGAGTTAGGACAAAGGGGAAGGGATTGGCTGAAGGAATAATGGATTTGAGGCTAGGGGTTAGTCTTACAGCAAGGGAATGAACATTTTAACACCTTGTACATGCATATTCTTCAAGAAATCAAGGTAGAAACTCAACCTAACGCAATTTCTGAAATATTTTCTTTTGCTAAAAAATGTTTTCTATGAATGATTTACACTATTTTTGGGGTTTAAACCTACATTCTCTATGTTTTTTACTTCTATTAAGTGTTGCTTGTTGAATGGTCTTGCTGACTTATGCATGTAATTGATTATGGAAGTGGGCTTATTCCTCAAGTGCAAAAATATGGTTTAATCTTAGTGTTGAGTGATGTTAAGTTGAGTTTAGGTTTTTTATAAGTTATATTTGATGTTTAAATGCAAGTGTTGAGTTCATGGCTTGTGAAAATGGTTTAAAAGCATTTTTTGGGGCAAAATTATGGATGTAACAGTAAGTTTTAGAGCAAATAGAACGCTAGCAGTTGACTTCCAGCCTTAGAAGTCGACTGCCATGTTCTTCGTCTACCCAGGAAGCATCACAGAACGTTAGCAGTCGACTTTTAGCCCCTGGAAGTCGACTGCCATGTTATTAGTTTTCCAGAAAGTTTTCCAGAAAGCTAGCAATCGACTGCCCCATTCTAGCAGTTGACTATTGAGTCCAGTGTTTCCTACAATCGCCTCACAGAGGGATAGTAGTCGACTGCCAAGCCTTTAGCAACTGATTGATAGCTCTCGACCAAGACAGATAAAAAAGGGTAGCGAGCTAGCAGCATGGGATCAGTCGACTGCCAGCCCACTATTTCAGAAAAGGAACTCAATAGCCTGTTTTGAGAGAACATTAACCTAAAATCTCACTCAGACTAAGGATCTAAACCTATGATGTAGTAAGTAACATGTAAGATGTAAGGTCACGTGTCACTAGGATGAGAGGATCCTTGTGATAATGATACAAGAGAGTGGAAAAACATAAGAAAGGAAGGAGTGAAGTATTTTAAGCGTATGCATTAGTGGTAGATAGGCTCATAATTGAGTGACCGTTTGTTGGTATGGGACAATCATTGGATATTCCACGGTTGTGCCATGGATTAGGATAGTTAAATAACCACTTGAACATAGATGATTTCAAAAATGCCGTGATGGTTGTGAACTCTAAGTTAGTGTCATCTTCTAAAGGCCATTTAAGAAACACATACTTAGGGTTAAGCATAACCATGAAAATGAGCTATATCACCCTAATATATATGTTAAACAATAACATATTGATGTGCTTGCTACCTGTGCAACTACACCTAAGGCAGTGAACCTATCAATGCAATCTAGTCCAATGGTGAGTATCAAGGTCACATTCCACGGGAACGAGAAAGCCCAGAGTTACTACTTGTTCTCTATTATCTAGCCTAGCAATTAAAGTAATTGATTTTTAACTAAAATAATAATTAACTAAGTGTAATAAATAATAACCGGTGACAACACATGAAAGAGAATATACCGAGGCAAGAAAAGTAAACCCATTGGGGAGCTGTACTAGTTGGCAAATACATAAAGGATAATGGTCTATTGAATCTAATGATGCTACCTGTGAGTGAATTCTAAGTTAAATTTAATTTTCCTCTCGAGACAATTAAATTTATAAATCTAAGAATCTACCACTAGAATCTCTGCTTAATGATTGATTTCAGATCAGCCTTATCATTCTAATTCACCATTATTAAAATAGCTACTCCTTAATCCAGCAATTAATTAACCCCATCTCTAAGTGAAAATTAACTATTCTTTGCAATTAGGTTCCAATTTCAATTATCATTCACAATTGAAAATAAATCTTAAAAATAAATCTAATTAGCATTCACAATGATATCTCGTAATAAAAACTTAAGCAACACATGCATAATCGCAAACAAGATCAAACATTAAAATCAATATCCATACAAATTAAAATAGAATACCAATACGGTCAGGAACCCAATGGGTTTTAAAAATTTAGCCAAACATAACAATAGATAATTCCAACAGTAGATAATCCATCACAAAATTAATTAAACAGGAGATAAAAATAGTAAAAATTTTGCAATCCCTATCTGCTCAAATGCCCAATGGTCACTGTACATAATGGTTGCTAGAATCCATCAAAATCTTGCTAAAAAATTTCCAAAATATTGCTAGAAAAATACAATTCAAATCTATCCAAAAAATGGGTCATGAGTTGCGGGTCAAAATGGGTCGAATCTGTATGATAGAGAAGTGATTTTTGACAGTAGATTGGATGAAAAACACCGAATGGGTCACAAAATCCAACTGGGTCGCGTCTCGAGTCTATCTCGAATCATTCGATCTGGTGTGTTACAGTGGCCAGTAAGATGAGGGAAGGTTGCGATTGAGTTGCCTAAAGTTAGAGAATAGCCACAAACGGTGGGTCAGTCTAAAAATTCCACAAAATGGCCGCAATGTGGACGAATTTTCTATCACCAAAACTCCACGATTTTATAGTATTCCGATGGCTCAAAACCAATGGCAGTGTCCTACTCGTTGTCCCTCATCACTAACATGCTGTCATGCTACCGTGGAACTCCGCCCAGGTGCTCTAAAATCTTGGTTCTTCTCTTTGGCGTGATGCATCGTCTGCTTTTGCTTTCAGGTTTGCTTCAAGAAAACATGCGGCTCTCCATTTTTCCCCCCAAAACACACTTCTCCTTACTTGGGCCATGCCTTAAAGGCCCATTAAAGGTTTTGGCTCGGCCCAATAAGAGAAATTAGCCCAAGTGGCCCATTTTGGGTGCTCTAAAGTCTGTCTAGGTCCAAAATTGCTCTGCTTGCTTATGATGACTTGATAAAAAGCACAAAAATGAAAATGATGCAAATTTGGGTAATTTTTAGAATAAAGTTACATAAAATGGATAAATAACTTCAAGCAAATATGTATAAAATAAGACATATCACATACTAGGAGTGTGATCCATCAAAAAGGGATGGTGATTCCATAGCCCCATAATCTGTGAAAGTGAACTGGATGACATCTATCCACAATCAAACAACGATCCCATGAGTTGATAACCAGCCCCTTTTGGGATGAAAGGGGATCACCGCAGTAGTCAAGGATGATCTGTTAGAGTTTATAGGGACTATATAAAGAGAGTTATACTAGTCCCATTTAGGACGAAAGGGGATTACCCCGCTAGTCAGGGATGATTTGTAAAAGGGGCAGGGACCATTAAAGGGTACTCAAATCTAGCTGGGGGATGCTTCAGATAGTTTCAGTGGTAGAATTGTTACATATAATGTTAAGTTAACTCATGTATGTGTGTAGTGGTACTAGAGTTGTTCACTGGGCGGCGCTCCTGATAACTCGTATGATATGTTTGTTTCTCCTACTTATATATTAAATTTAAAGGCATGTTTGTTACCCTATGAAATGTTTGACATGAAAGTTATGATAAAAATGATAATAATGGACATCTCATATGGCAAAGTTTATATGTTTTCAATGCACATGCATAAATATGAGTACATGACATGAAAGTATGCTTCATGCACTACATCCTTATTGTACGTATCATATTTTTATGATGAAAAGAATGTAAAGACTTTTCATATGAGTACGGTAGTACAGATAAGTAATTTTCAAAGTAGGTTACATTGATACTGCGATTAAATTCTCACATAAATGCTAGCGTGTACTAGATGTGTAGGTTCCTAGTTAGTGATGAAGGTATCCTGAAGAGAGGTACCCTTTCTTAGGGTACAATAGATGTTTATTTTGGATAGTATAGGCATATATTTATCTTATTCTAGTGTTTGTGATTTTTTAGGAAGGCTAGTATAGATTATCTCTTGTATAGCCTATATTAACTTGGATGTATATAAATTAATGAGTAATTTGCAATAGGAAAATTGACAAGGTCATGAGTGGCAGGGTTGTTGCCTCCATGCACCAATAGTTAGTTAATGATAATTATCAGATTGAGTATGCATGTTTTTGTATAGCTATTTAGAGTAAATTATATATATATTTAATGTATATTTAATGTGATATTTTGCTATGAGACTTAAGTGAGAACCGAGTGTAGAACCCAACCCAAATGGCGCTCAATTAATTCACCTGGTAAAATTTAAAAAAAATTACTCGGGTAAAGGTAATAGTAATACACTATTATTATGATATTTATATATTATGCTTTTTAGATCAATACAAAGGGAACTATAGGCTAAGGGGTGTTATATTGAGTTTGTATCAGAGCATGACCACCACAGTTAGTACATAACTGACTCGTTAGTTAGGGTAGATTCCTCAGGATAGAGACTTATACAGGTTAGTTAGCTAAGACTAGGCAATTGACTACTTGTGCTATGTTTTGACTTGAGGAGTAGAGTGCTAGGTTTGGGTGTGTACAATATTTCTTATGGAGCCATATATTCTCTTTCAAAAAATCTGTTAGTGAGACTAATCACCTCAATAATATTTTTTTAAAGAGTGAGGTATTGGTCCATCCAGGAGGAATGGTACATGGGATAAGGATGGTGATGTGGACTTAGCCGGGATTATGCAAACCCTCATTGTGATGACCCTTCATTACTTACATCTACTAGTGTGATTGTGAAGCATGAAAATTTTCACTAAAATTTTGTTTCTTTTAACAACTAATACCACTCGGGTCGTCACTAGTTGAGTGTAACCCAAATAGATTCTTTCTCAGCCTATTCAAATTCCACTCAACTATCCCTTATGCGCAGCATGTACTAATACCATCATCTTCTCAACCAAGCAAATCTGGGATACAAAATTCTAAACCATTCATCATAATCAATTATGTTACAATTTACATTTCAACAAAATTTTTCTCTAAATTTTCATGACTACATAACCCATGTCATACATCAAATTCCCTGGCCTACGTGCCATTAAACAAACCTATCTACAACTTGATATTTATGATCTTCCTGGTTAGCCTGCAGCTTTCATTCACATCTCAAGCCCAGCTAAGTTCTAGGCATATCCTAGCACTAATCATCTGAACAAATAACTTCATGAGATATAATTATCTCAATAGAATAATTTACAAATTTACAGATTTATAAAACAATTGAAAGTTCAGCGATACCCCCTTGGTACCGAAAACCTCCCCCTTGTGATTATAATACACATGTGAATTGACATTTCATATTCTAGGTAAGATCAATCTTATGGGAAATTCACATTTCAAATTTACTCATAAATCAAATAAGTTTATCAAAATCATAGGAGTATAAGAGAACCATTCACAATAAAAATCATTATTTCAAAACACCTGTATTTCTATTTCTATTCTTATTTGCATAACATCCCTTATGTTACTGCAAATATCACATAATTGATAAGCATATGTTTCCCACCATTTACATTCCCATCACAATATATGTTATTTCCCAATCTCAATTTTTAAAGTATTCCAAGGGACTGTTATCCCAAAGAATGTCACAGGACCATCACCAATGTGACTGAGATTGTTAACATCGCAGGGACCATTATCCCAGCGATCATCATAAGATTTTTATTCATATGACTGAGAATCTAATTTATCGGGGCATCCCCTGGCACGTCCACATCCTTTGTTAGTCTCTTTATCCATAAATATATGACAATGTATATAGATAGGTGACTAACACTTAGGGTCATAGAGTATTTCCACTTAAACCAATCCATTTGCCACAAATAGACTCTCCTCCCTTTACTGCTTAAGTTTTTCATAAGGTTGTATTGGTTTAAAGAGCAACCTCTAACATATACAGACTATTTCTATGAAAAATGGTTACATTTTATAAATATTTGTCTGTATAAGGAACACCTACATTCTCCATGTTTTTTACTTCTATTGGGTGTTACTTACTGAATGGTCTTACTGATTTATGCATGTAATTTATTATGGAAGTGGGCTTATGCCTCAAGTGCAAAAATATGGTTTGATCTTAGTGTTGAGTGATGTTAAGTTGAGTTGAGGTTGTTTATAAGTGCTATATGATGTAAAATACTGGTGTTGAGTAAATGGCTTGTGAAAATGGTTTGGAAACATGTTTTTGGGGCAAAACCCTGGATGTAGTAGTAAGTCTTAGAGCAAACAGAATACTAGCAGCCAACTACCAGCCCTAGAAATTGGCTTTCGTGTTCTTCATCTTCCTAAGAAGCAACACAAAACACTAGTGTAACAACCCCCTAATACGATATACATGATACTTATCTGATTAGCGGAAGCATATGGGTCTTTCTAAGTAGTTATTCCCGATGTGGGAATGTCAGGGGATCGCTACTGGTTGAGCGTAACCCAAATAGACTTTCTGTTGTCCATTCGGATTCCGTTCAACCCTAATTCACACGCAGCTAAACTAATACACATACATACATCATAAATTACTCTGGAATGAAATCTACAACTCATATACACGTCACGTCATACATTCATATACATTCCAACTAATTTCCCAAGTTTACAGCGGTAAACCCTACCGAAAATCTGGCAGAGTTTCCTCTATATTTCAATCATATCCAAAGTACCAAATCACCTGTTCATAATTAAACAGCCAGTCCAACAACAATAGCACACATAAATAACAGAATCCATATATAGCGACGTTAATCCCATCACTACAGTCAATATACAACACCTGATTTATACATGTACAACCAATCTAATCCATACAGAAAACATAAAAGTCAGAACCCAATAAACAGCAATGTCATCAAAGTATATATAAAAACGATTCAAGCCTAAGCTAAGTCATCCTCTTATTTATCACCACGGCATCATCGGCTATCGTCTGGGTTCCTGTCCTTGTCCCTGTTCATCTGAGTAAAGAACCTAATGAAATATAAAATCCAGTAGAATAATTTACAATTCAAATATCATTCGAAAACTGGTTGAATACCCATCGGTGCGAACACCGAAATCATCTTCCCGAAATCAGTTCAAAAACAGTGAAATACCTTATTTTCAAAATCGTTTAATTACATGGAAATCTGCGGCAAATAATCAAAATCATAAAATCCATTTTTTTTACAAATCAATACTCAAAATTCAATAAAATCCCATGCCCGGTGTATCTAAATCCACGATGGCTACAAATTCGCTGTAACCAGGTCTAAATCATTGTCTAATTGTACGTCGTCTAGAGAGAATACCTCTCTTATCGTTGGGTGTGATCCGTAACACCAATCACCTGAATCAAGCCTATATTGTGAGTGTGATCCGTAACACCAATCACTCACTCAAGGACCGGGTGAGAATCAACATCTAGGGCGTCCCCTAGCATGTGAACATACGCCAATTCTCATCCTCATACAGTCTATTCGAACTCACATGCACACGGTCGGCTATTCCTCAGGGTTCTAGGGTATTACGCCTAAATCACAACGTTTCCCCGTGTAGGCTATCCCCCCTTATACTCCTTAAACCTTTCTTAGGGTCATCTTGGTTTAACGCGTAATTCCTAACGCAGTACAGGTCAAATCAGGTAAAAAAGATATCAATTAAAAGCTCCCTGTACTCGGAATACTTAACGGTCGTCCCATACCGGCTATCAAGTACCCAACCCTAAGTAAATCCGTCCTAAGGGCATCTAAACTCGATAAACAAAGTTTCTAACATGCAATTAGGGTTTTCAGCACACAGGCATGCAATTTATTCCATCAAAAGTAGCACGTAAATCCATGCAAATCATCTAAATCAATCAGGTATCCACTAAGTTAAATTTAGGGTTCGAAAAGCGTAAATTATCCTACCTGGTCTCTTGTTGCTCCAAATCACTTCAAGGCTTCCCAAAATCTCAGTTTTTGAGTCCAATTAATTCCCTGATCATTAAATTAAATATTCAGACTTGTCACGTCATCCGTTTTTTAATCCTAAGTCTGGTTACCCTAATACCTAGGTCAATTTATTGCCTATTTAAGTTCGGTAGCTATTTCAGTCAAATATCATTAGTTTTTGGGAAATTAGACCTTACCAATGGGATCAGATGATGGAATTCTATGTCGCGGTGGTCTCAGTTTCTCCCGATGCACGTCCAGAAGCTCCGACACGGCAGTGCACGATGACGTACGGTGGCGCATGGCGGAGGGGTGCGTTTTACCTCGAAAATTACACCACGGTGAAGCCTGCAAGTCCAGGAGTCTGAATATGGTGGTGGCGCGGCGATTCACGGCCGTTTGGACGGCGTTTTCCGGCCATGAAAGTTCACGCACGGCAGACGGAGATTGCCTCGATCTGAGCTCGTCCAGCCTCTGTTCAACGTCGGCGAGCTACTGGAGGAAGCTGGCAGCTCGGGCTACATGGTGGTGGGGGCGGTGACGGTCAATGGCAACGGACGGCGGCGATCTGAGCTGGTGAAGTTTTCGCACGGTGGAGGAGAAAAGTGACGTTTTCTAGCAACGCTGGCGGCCGTTGGTGGCCGTGGGTGGTTGCTGGAGGTTGTGGGTGGTGAGGGCTGTCGATTGTTATGCAGGGTGGCGGTCCACGGTGGCTGTAGCAGTGGTTCACGGTAGAGGAAGGAGGAGAGAGAAGAGATTTGAGAGAAATGGAGGGAATCCGTGAAATTTAAAGCCTCCGGGGGTGATTCTGACTTTTCCCAGACCACTTGGGGATATTTTAGGGTGTCGAAATCCTTCCAGATGTCGGCACATGTTTCCATGCGAAGGTTTTAACCTTCGTCAGTGAAATTGATGCACGAAACATCTTTTGTCAGCTTTTGATCGCCGGATTGCATTTTTTTCCGTTTGATCATGTTTTTAACTTCGAATGACCTTCTGTTGTGAGTCTTTATCCTTGAAATACATGCCAGCCTCAGTTTAAAAGGAATTAGGGTTAAAAGCTCGAATTTTCTTTTAAAAACTTTTTCAGTTGTTACAACTAGCAACTGACTACTAGCCCCTAGAAGTCGATTGTTGTGTTCTTAGTTTTCTAAAAGGTTGTTCAAAAAGCTAGCAGCCAACTGCCCCGCTTTAGCAGTTGACTGTTGGGTCCAGTTTTTTCTAAAAACACTTGACAGAAGGCTAGCAGTTGACTGCTAAGCCTTTAGCAACTAACTGATAGCTCTTGGACAAGATAAAGCAAAGGAACTCAATAGCCTGGGATCAGTCGACTGCTAACTGACTATTTTTGAAAAGGAACTCAATAACCTATTTTGAGAGAACATTAACCCAAAATCTCACTCAAACTAAGGATTCAAACCTGGGATGTAGTGAGTAACTTGCAAGATGTAAGGTCTTGTGTTACTAGGATGAGAGGCTCCTTGTGATAGTGACACAAGAGAGCAAAAAAACATAAGAAAGGAAGGAGTGAAGTATTCTAAGCATATGCATTAGCGGTAGATAAGCTCATGATCGAGTGACCGATTGTTAGTATAAGACAGTCGTTGGTAATTCCACAGTTGTGCCATGGATTAAGATGGTTAAACATCCACTTGAACATAGATGATTTAGAAAATGCCGTGATGGTTGTGAACTCTAAGTTAATGTCATCTTCCAATGCCCATTTAAGAAACACATACTTAAGGTTAAGCATAACTATGGATACGAGTCAAATCACCCTAGTATAAATGTTAGAGAATAGCATACCGAGAGTGTGATCCATAAAAAAGGGATGGTGATTTCATAGCCCCATAATCTGCAAAAGCGGAGTGGATGAGACCTATCCATATTCAGATAGTGATCCAATGAGTTGATAACTAGTCAATTTGGGATGAAAGGGGATTACCTCGCTAGTCATGGATGATCTATCAGAGTTGATAGAAAGAGAGTTATACTAGTCCTGTTTAGGATGAAAGAGGATCACCTGCTGGTCAGGGATGATCTATAGAAGGGGCAAAGACCATTAAGGGGTACTTGAATCTGGCTGGGGGATGCCTCAAATAGCACTAGTGGTAGTATTATTACATATGATTTTAAGTTAACTCATGCATGTATGTATTGGTATGTGGAGTTGTTTTCTGGGCGACGCTCCCTATAACTCGTATGATATGTTTGTTTCTCCTACTCATATATTAAATGTAAATGCATGTTTGTTACACTACAAAATGTTTGACATGAAAGTTATGATAAAAATGATGATGAATGGACATCCCATATGGCAAAGTTTATATGTTTTAAATGCACATGCATAAATATGAGCACATGACATGAAAGTATGCTTCATGCATTGCATCCTAATAGTATATATCACATTTTTATGATGAAAAAAATGTAAAGACTTTTCGTATGAGTACAATGGTATAGGTCAATAGTTTTCAAATCAGGTTACATTGCTACTGAGATTAAATTCTCACATAAATGGTGGTGTGTACTAGATGTGTAGGTCCCTAGCTGGAGATGAAGGTAAATTAAAGACAGGTACCCTTTTTTGGGGTACAAATGATGTTTATTTTGGATATTATAGGCATATATTTATCCTGTTCTAGTCTTTATGATTTTTGAGGAAGGCTAGTATAGATTATCTCTTGTATAACCTATATTAACTTGGATGTATGTGAACTAACGAGTAATTCACAATAGGAAAATTGATGAGGTCATGAGTGGCAGGAATGTTGCCTTCATACCCCAATAGTTAGTTAATGATAATTATCAGATTGAGCATGCATGGTTGTGTATAGCTATTTAGAGTAAATTATGTATATATATATAATGTGATATTTCTCTGTGAGTCTTGAGTGAGAACCCGAGTGTAGAACTTGACCCAAACAACGCTCAATTAATTAACTCGATAAAAGTTAAAAAAAATTTACTCATGTAAAGGTAATAGTAACACACCCTTATTATGATATTTATATATTGTATTTTTTAAATTAATACAAAGGGAACTATAGGCTAAGGGGTGTTACAGACATAGTAGGCATCTAGCAACAAACTCTATAATATCCCTTTTCTTACCTGGCCGTCAAAGGTTTTTCTTTGGATCCTAATACATCTTAGTAGTTCTAGGATACATAATGTAATTACTCTTATAAGCTTCTTCTGGGATTCTAGTCCTTAAATTGTCACTATTAAGGACCTAGTAGACTCCTTAAATTCTGGGATACACAGTAGTTCTAAGATACATCTTATTCTGGAATTACAATATTCCATCTAAGGCTTTTTTGAATTCATTCATGTCCTTTGGGGATTTTAGGAACTCATCATCCAATTAAGCTCTTAGGATCTAAGTTCTCAGATCATAGTCTACTTGCAAATCACTTAGATAGATTTTGTCAGGTACAACTAATATGGCTAGATTCAAATTCTTAAACTTTTCTATCAAGTGCATTTCACTGACCATCATATTAGCCACATGATGGGATTTCCTACTCAAGGCATTAGTAACCACATTCACCTTTCTTGGGTGATACTTAAGTTTAAACTCATAATCTTTCGAAAATTCTACCCATCTTTGTCTCACATTCAACATCTTCTGGTAAAAAAGGTATTTAAGAATTTTGTGATCACTGAATACCTAAAATTTAGTGTCATAGAGATAGTGTCTCTAGATCTTCGAAGAAAACACTATGGCTGCCAGTTCTAAACTATGAGTAAGGTAATTTTCTTTATGGGGTCTTAATTATCTAAAGGAATATGCTACCACTTTCTTATCTTGCATTAGTACATAACCTAGCCCTTTTTTTGAAGCATCAGTGTATACTATAAAGGAAATTAAAGGATTAGGTATTATCAAATACAGGGGTGGTAGTGAGTCTCTCTTTTAAAGTTTGAAAACTATATTCACATTCTTACGACCACATAAAAGGTATATCCTCTGGGTTAGTTTAGTTAAAGGAAGAGTTGTTTAGGAAAATCCTTGGATAAATCACTGATAGTAACCTACTAAACCTAGGAAACTATAAATTTCATTATGGTAGTAGGTCTTTCTCAATTTACTACTACTTTAGTTTTACTGGGATCCACTGCTACCCTGTCTTTGGTAATGACATGTCCTAAGAATTTCACTTCCTCAAGAAAAAGTCACACTTCTCTAGTTTGGCATATAGTTAATTTTTCCTCGAAGTTTGAAGCACAATTCCAAGGTGCTCTTCCTTATTTTTGGAGTCTACAAGAATATCATCAATAAAAACTACATCAAAATTTTCAAGGTAGGGTCTAAAGATGTGATTTATGTAATCCATAAATATAGCAGAAGCATTTGTTAAACCCTAAAAGTAATCTTAGAAATGTCCTTATCACTCACTCTAATTTAATGGTACCCTAATCTCAAATATATCTTAGAGAAGACAGTAGCACCTCTAAGTTGATCTAATAAATCATCTATCCTAGGTAGAGGATATTTATTCTTTATAGTCTATAATCCATACACACCCTAAGGCTACCATTATCAGATGCAAGTAATTAGTGAAGTTCTGAGTGACACGGGACTAGCAATAAGAACAAAATTTTGTAATGATATTTTGTGACTACGGGTTTGAGCGACAGAAATTATGTTGTCTCCTGACCCTAAGTTAGTAACATTGAGAGTAAGGTACTGTTGTAGTATTTACAGACATATAGTAACGTAGTTACTTGATCCACTGTAAATTTTATTATCATTTCGCTGTGCTTATAAATTTTATCTGAGTTAAAGAGTTGATAATTTAGAATGGAATAATATATAGAAGATAAAGATGTTACAAATACTGGCTACCCAAATCTACTTATCTAGTCCTAATTTAGTAAACTACCTAAATTAAAGCAATGCTCTGATATGAAAATTGCAACACCTATCCCCTATAGGTATTGTATATGTACTAACCTTATAAGGGCAGTGTGCTACAAACATCAGTTGCCCCTCCTACTAACCATAACATACTCTCAATCATATCACCCACTCAATGAGTTTGTTATAGAACACTAGCTTTATACCTTTAGGGTATCCTTTAGCTAAGGTACCAACATTTATCTCCTCACTGGTCCTTGAACGCCTTTTCATTTTAAGCCAGGTCTACCTACTCACTGGTCATTCGCGAAGTAAGTCAATGTTGCTAAGAGAATCACTATCATTTGTATGATGGATCATTTTACTCGATACATGATTCACAAACATATATACTAGAGAAATAGATTCCAAACCAAGTTGAACTTAATCCTAAGTAAGTAACTCTTTAGCCTTAAAGTATACTAATTTAGAATTAACTAGCCGTACAGTATTTTCATGATACATTTCAAGATTAGCCAGATGTTCTACCATCCTAAATCATAGTCCAACTGCAGGATTCACAATGGCCATTCATACTAACTGTCAGTCATCCAATCTAGATTTTATTCAATCCTAGTGTATATATTATTGAACACTTTTACCTGTCCTTCCATTTTTTATTTCTCTTATCCCATGGTCGCTCACTTCTTACATGTGTTCATCTCATTTAATTTAAGTGATTTGCACCTTGGGGATGTTTCTAGGAAACAAACTAAGTAAAATCAGTATTTTTTACAAAACAGTGGAAAAGAAGTTAACTTCTTAGGGGAAGCAGTCGATTGTTTTATTCCAAATCTGGGTTTCAGGGTTCAAGAACAAGACAGTTCACTTCTTAGGGCAAGCAGTTGACTTCCATGTTACGACCCTGCATCAAAAAGCCATTCTTGATTTCCAAAGTCCCCCAACACTCACATTTTTACCCTAAATCAATTTACAAAGACTTCCCTGGCTTAAATACATGATTTTTCAAGTAAAAAACACAAAAAAACAAGGCCAAACTCACCTCTAATTGCATGAAAACCATTCTTAGAGGAAAGAGAAAATACCCACTTTCTCAATCTTATTTTTCAGGCCATTTCAACATCATACATAATCATATAAGCATACATCCATCATATTTCAAGCAAGAAAAGAAAGTTTTCATGTGCTGCCAATGTAACTACACTTAAGACAATGAACATATCAATGCATTCTAGTGCAATAGTGAGTATCAAGGTTGTATCCCATGGAAATAGGAAAGCCCAGAGTTACTACTTGTTCTCTGTTATCTAGCCTAAAAGTCAAGGTGATTGATTTCTAACTAACTATTAACAAAATGCAATAATAAATAACCAATGATAGTGAATGAAAAAGGGAATTTATCAAGGCAAGAAAAGCAAACCCACTGGGGATTTGTACTAGTTGGCAAACACATAAAGGATAGTGTATTACTGAATCTAATTATGCTACCTGTGAGTGAATTTTGAACTAAATTCAACTTCACTATTGTTACAATTGAATTTCTTAAACCTAAGAACCTACCACTGGAATGTCTTCCTAATGATTGATTTTAGATAAGCATTATCGTTTTAATCCACTGCTATTAAGAGTCATTACTTCTTAATCTAGCAATTAATTAACCTTAGTTCTAAGTGATAATCAATTATTCTTTGCAATTAGATGTCCAATTCTAGCTAGAATTTGTTGATTGCTAAAAGAAATATAAATTGTATTCATCACAATGTCTTGTAGAAGAAAAATTAAACATTCATTCATAATTGTAAAGAAGATCACATAATCAAATTCAATGTCCATACAATTAAAACCAGAATACCAACATAGTCAAGAACCCCAATGGGTTTTACAAATCTAGCTACTCTTATTCATAGTCTAAACAACCAGAAAATCAAATATATAGAAGGAAGAAAGAAAGAGTTAAAAACATGTACATCCCTTTTCTCTCAAATGCTGGACAGAATAGTACAGACGGTTATTGAAAAGCCTCTTTTAATCTCCAAAATGTAGATTCCAACTACTACCCAACGGACTTTCAGGTCAGGTTGTAGGTCACTGGAGGAACAGCACCAATGGGTGGTCGAAGGAAAAATGAATAGTCACAGACGAGTGGCCTAAGGATGGACGAATGGCCATAGATGGTAGACTCGACAAAAAACCTTGAATGGGTCACAAAACACTGACAACTTGCACTTTTAGATTTGTCACGAATTACACTAGAATTTTATGTACAGGTTACAATTAGATGGCAAAAGTCAATGGCGGTGTCTCGATAGTCGTCCCCTAGTTATCAAAAAGCCTCTCACCATCACTCCTGGTGTCACATGCCCTAATGGAGCCTCACAAAGAAAATCACCAGTGACGCACGTGGAAAAACTCTAAAAAATCTCCCTCAACCTCACTCAAATGTTGCAAATGATCTTCTTGACGTGTTGTAGATCAAAATCTTAAAATGCACAGATCACTTGCCTAATGGTCACTCCTCGAACACAAAAGAAGCACTCTTAGCCTGTCTCTCCCACATGGGCATGCTGCTGGTCTAACACGGGTGGAAGGTCCAAAAGTATAAAATAGGTGTGCTAAAGCCTGTCCAGGCCAAAATTGCTCCATTTGCTAATGATGACTTGATAAAACTCCTGAAAATGAAAAAGGATACAAACTCAAGTGATTAATGGAATAAAAATACACAAAATGCTCATAAAATAGACAAATAATATCAAGAAAATATGTGTAAAATAAGGCACATCAAGTTTACACTCCCTTTCTTATATCATCAAATAGGGCATAAACCTACTTTCTTAAAAAGAGCAATGAAATGAGAGTGAAGTTTAGCTTGATTACCTTGTGTTTCTCATACTTAGTGTGTATTTTCATATTGGATTTGAATCTTCTAGTTATTCTCCTTTAAGTTTTAGCTTAAGTTCCTCTTTTCCCTCGCTCTCTCTCTTTCCTTTGTGCATTCTTTCTCTCTCCAGCCAAATGTCAGACTTCTCTCTCTTCTCCCTCCCTTATATGAAGATATTATGTTTAGGGAGGAAAACACAATTAGTCAACATTTAATAATAATTGCTATAATACCTAGGGGTAAAAGTGTAATTTCAGTAACTTAATAGACCATTTCAATCCTTATACCACTTTCTATGTTACTCCTCTCAGGTTTCCACTTACTATAATTTTATTTAATTTATTGTTATTCCTTTGGGTTAAATTACCTAAATATTCCACTTTCAAAAAAATACTACTCCTCATAAACAGAACCACTTTTCAATATAGTTTCTTAGCCAATCCCTTTGAAACTAACATATCTATCTCCCCACATTTACCTTATATTAGGATATACCTATCAATAACAAAAATTACTATCAAAGTAAAGCCATCGGTGGGGTAGGCGTTATGTCTAGTACTATGGGCAGTATTTGGTAATAGAAGTGGTCATTGAAATTTTGTAAGTGGATTGGTCAAGATAAGGTATCCTGATTGTTGGCACAATTGGAGCAATTCCATCTTGAGGTGGATTATTTCTCATCAGAGGTTATGGATGGCTTGAGTCTTGGGAATGTTACTACTAGATTCGTTTTCCTCCTCGTGAGATGGAGGAGCTTGACTGGCTCAAGCCAAATTGTCTTCCCCTTTGTCACTAGGAGAAGGATTGCGATTGGGACTTTAGGGGCTGGGAACTACTATCTCATATACAATTATTTCACCCCTAAAGTGATGAGTGTTGCACATGTTAACTAGAAAATTTGGTGGTGCACTAGTAATAGGGGCAGTAGAAATATTAATCATGACCATTGTGAAAGAAAGAAGGTACTTCTTAGGAAATCAAGAGTGTAATACCCTGATTACTAATTACCTATTGCATGGTGATTCAATAATTTAATGAAATTCTTTGGCCCATTTTAATATTTTTTCCTCGGATTTCCTTAGGTAGCCTAATGTACTTATTATTTTTTTTCAAAAACATTTGTTCTTTATATGTAAATAAAATATTCATCTTTGCCATAAGTAAAATTAAGCTTATATATATGGTGTGCTACCAATGATCTATATGTAGCCACACCTTAAGGCAGTGCACCTGTTAGTGTAGCCTAGCGCAATGGTGAGTACTAAGGTCATATCCCATGGGAACGAGAAAGCCTAGAGTTACTACTTACTCGTTGTTATTTAGTCTAACAAGAATAGTGGTTTATTTAAACTAAATCTAACTACTACTATTTAGCTACGGAAGGAAAGTGATGCAAGTGTTTTTAAGGTAAGGAAATATCAAGTTCTAGAGAAGTGAACCCATTGAGGTCCTAAACTAGATGATATACAAACAAAGGATAATGAATTATTAAATTGATTGTGTTACTTATGGGTGAATTCTACAATAAATCTAGATTTTCAGTTGGTTTCGATGGATTTTTAAAACCTATAACTTTCCATTGGTTAGTTCTTCCTAATGGTCAAGTCATAAATCAACAGTAATGCTCTAATATCCTTGAAGGGAGGTATCTCCAAATGGAAGACTTAGTGATCTATCATCTGTTGAGGTATTACATTTTTACTCTAGATGTACAAAGTAGACCACAAAAATTCCAACATATAGGGTGGCAAAGAAAGATAAAGTAAAAAGAAGTGCAAAATGGGGTGTAAGAGTGTATATAATAAAGATCATGTCAAGGCTTAATGATGGTCAAATAAGGGAAACACGTAGGGTAGGCTTTTTGGTCATCAGTGGTGTAACCTAAGTTTCCCAAATCATGTATGATATTCAAGAATTCATGTAATTTGGACAAGTATTACAAAGTAAGTTCTAGTATAATAGTAAAATGAAGTTCACCCTCTACAAGAAAAATTTAGAGCATGCTTGTAATGAATACTCTCTTGGCTCAAATCCTTACATTTATAAGGTGTGGTTTTATAGGTTCCTAAAATTTTCAATAAATTTTCCATTCAAGTAGTGCATGCATGTCTTCGTATCCATATTATCATATTAGAGTGTATGCAATGTAGAACATGGTGCAAGATGTGGGAGCATTTAGGTGCCATAGAACTATTTTTCTATATAAGCTATGAAATGCATTTATTGTCTAATATGGATTGAAAACAAGAGTTTGACTTGCAAGATTATAAGTGTGCATTATTTTTATCCACGTTATGACTTAATTATAAAGCAATGCTAAAGAAAATGACAATGACTAATATAATATGCTTTGGAATGCACCTTGGATAGAACTTTATTGTGATACACTTATTTGAAATGTGAAATGTGATAATCAAAGTAAGAAAAAAGTAAAGAAAAAACAAAATAAAGTAAAACTAAAAAGAAAATACGAGGAGTCACCCCACACTTCAGTCAAACATTATCCGCAAGGTTACAAAAATGGGGAGAACTCCTGGAAACTTGTAATAAAGGTATAGGGAAACGTTATTGATTAATACCACACTGGATACATAGGTAGTGTGCGTCATGCTATAGTCAAATTGCGAATATGCTCATGTATCACTCTGAATTTTTAGGTTAGACGAGTGATGTAAGGGTCAAAGCATATCATGCTTTGCCTTACATCTCTAATAAAAGTGGAGATTGGGTTGCTAAAACATACCCAAGATCTACTTGTCAGTGCTGGTGCATTGCCTATAGTATGAATAAGTCTATCAGATTTACTTCGTCAAACTTCTCTATTCATCTTGTAAGAGTATGAGTTAAGATGAAATGTAAGTACCTTAGATTATCTAGGAGGTTTGTTGCCTTAGAGTTGCTAGGTGTGAATCGGCTAGGTCTAGAGGTTATTTAATTCCACATACTATGGAAAGTAGTTGTCGAAGTGTTAAGAAATCCCCTGTATGTGCCACCATTCAGTTCTTCTATAATCCATAGGCCTAGGTGCCATCCAAAGTATGGTATGGACATGTAAAAGTCCACACATCCTAATCGGATTGCAATCATGTCTGACTTATTCCACTTAGTGATGTGCTTCTTCAAGGACAAGGTACAATAGAATTCCAATGTCAATTCCTTGTATGTAGGTTCTCTAATGCTGAAGAACCTTTCATATAGGGGTTTGTCCAAGAGAATGGTTAGTTCTTCAGTCAAGCCAGCTGAGATGATGCAATGTCTGACTCCTATGAGTTTAAAGTGAAAAGCTTGGTATTTTTCTTCTTGTTCATCTTCATGAAATGTTAGCAGTGTTTGGCAATTCCAAAGGTTGACTTTAGGGGTCCCTCTTTTTCTTGATGTAACACTATAGGATGAGGAACTCGACATGATCCTAGATTGATATAAGTTAGTTATGAAAGAATCAAAAATAAAGAGTAGTTTATCAATCTTTCAGTATAAATGCAACGTTATCCTTATGATTTATTCAAATGTATGAATTTCCTAGACTAAATAGAATATTTTAAAGAGGAAAAGTTCTATTGCTAGAATCTTGATGTATGTATGAAAAGAAACAAGAATCTTGTTTGGTTCTTGCATGGTGGTGATTTATTTTACAAAAGAATGAAGAAAGAAAACAAGAATATGATTCTTTATTTTTCAAGAATAGGGTTTCTTTTGCAAGGTTTAAATTGAAGAATTGTTCTTTAAAGTTTTTATGGACACAAGTAATAAAATGATACATGGTCATCAATAGAAAGAAAGATTCCATCAAGAAACCATAGAAACCATAGAAAGAGAGAATGGATTAATGTGAAAGAAAGATACAAGATCCTATAGTTTCTAATTCATGTAATGCCTAAAAGAAATTGTAAAAATATTTGCTTATAAAACAATTATTCTTTTAGGATTTTATATTTTTTATCACAGAATTTTATCTTTATGCTCATAAAAGAATGAATATGAAAGATATAATGAGAACACGGTAATTGTATGCACATAAGAGATCAAAGAAGTGTGAATCTTGAAAAAGAAATTATTAAATAATGAATCTTAGAGCTATATGAATCAAATTGAAAGAATGAACATAAAATGAAAAAGAATTACGCATGTTATATGTATGACTCTTGAAAGAAATTATGTATGGGATAATTAAAGAATGTTCCTAATTAAAATAAAAATGATTTTTATTGAATGCTTATGAAAAGGGAAAAGAGAATTAAAGAAGAAAACATATTTACTTGGAATGAAGACTAGGAAAGAGGGAGAGAGAGCTTATCATTTTGCAACCATTTAATTTTGGAACATTAATTCAAAGGCATTTCATACAATTTTTTTTTTTGAAGACTTAAGAATAAGGTAACTTTGAATTTGAGATGGCTTATCATGATAGCTTTGAATTTTATTCTGAGTTGTTCCTCCTTCTATCAGGACTCTTTGGCTATACTCTCTTTATTTATCCAAGTAAGTTAGGAAATTTTTTTATTAACTATTATACTGAAAAATAAAATATTTTTATTTTTTATTTTTTTCTGAGTCCACTAATTGAACTCATTTAATTACCAGGTCATGGAGAAATATTACCTGGTCCTTTAGTGGGATTTCATAGTAGTGCTTGAGATGGTGCCTATTTACCTTAAATTTCCCTGATCAGGGTTATAGATTTCAATGGCACCATAGGGAAATACCTGTTTGACTATAAAGGGTCCTGACCATCGGCTCCTTAGTTTCCCTAGAAAGTAATTGAGACGTGAGTTGTACATAAGACCTTGTCTTCCACTTGAAAATTCCTGGACTCGTGTTCTTTTTTCATGCCATTTCTTTGTTTGAGCTTTGTAGATGGAGGAGTTTTCATATGTTTGGTGTTGCCATTTCTCTAACTCATTAAGATACCATTGTCTTTCTTTTCCTAAAGAAACAACATCTAAGTTACACATCTTAAGAGCCCATAGTGCCCTGTGTTCTAGTTTAATAGGTAAATGGTAGGATTTTCCATAGACGAGTTTATAAGGTGTGAATCCAGTGGATGTTTTGTAGGCTGTCCTAAAAGCTCATAATGCATCATCTAGCTTAGCTACCTAGTCTTTTCTGTTCATTCCCATAGTTTTCTCTAAGATTCTTTTTAATCCCCTATTGGTTACTTTTACTTAGCCACTAATTTGTGGGTGATAGGGTGTAGCAATTCTGTGGGATACTCTATAGCGTTTGAGTACTTTCTCTAATTGGCAGTTACAGAAATGGGTTCCTTTATCACTGATTAGGGCCCTAAGTGTGCCAAACCTAGCAATTACTCTTTTTAGGAACTTAGTTACTACTCTAGCATCTTTGGTGGGGAAAGCCTGGGCTTTTGGCCACCTTGAGAAGTATTCAACTGCTACTGGAATATATATACTATCATAGGAAGAAGAAAAAAGTCCCATGAAATCTATAACTCATACATCAAATATTTCTGATACATGTATACTTGTTTAGGGAATTTCATGTCAGGCAGAGATGTTATCTAACCTTTGACATGCATCCTAGAATATTTTCCTTCCTTTATGACCTAGAACAATTCCTTCCTTTACCATAAAATGGCGTTTTCCCTAATTTAGAACTAAATTTGCCTCTACACATCAAGCCAACATTCGTTCTAAATTAGCTAGGCAATGTATGAAGGAATTGCCAAAAATAAAAAATAATCCATGAACACTTTCATTGAATCCTCAATCATGTTATGGAAGATTGCCATCATGCAACTTTGAAAAGCGGCAGGTGCATTACACAGTCCAAAGGGCATTATCCTATAAGCAAATGTTCCATAGGGGTAGCTAAAGGTGGTCTTCTCTTGATCCTCAGGAGTCATAGGTATCTGAAAGTGTAATACTCCCAATCCTATAGTTTCTTTTAGGTAATATAATAATATAAGTTAATATAATATAGGATTGGTGAGTTACTACTACCTCTACCCCAGTATATTTTAACTTTTTCTAAGTTAAATATTTGGGTGCTACTTGCTTGGGTTACTACGCTCGAGTTCTCTCACATTACACAGTGAAAATAAATAAAATAATTTAAATGAATAGATAGACATAGAGATATTTACATGCACATTCCATTGTACATAATATTTATACATACATAAACAGTAGTGTGTGCCAGACATATACCTATAGATATGTGAGCCTGAATAGGG
Organism: Senna siamea; assembly: GCA_031216115.1. Lineage (NCBI taxonomy): Eukaryota > Viridiplantae > Streptophyta > Magnoliopsida > Fabales > Fabaceae > Senna > Senna siamea. The sequence goes on along the minus strand of CM062357.1, from coordinate 9,731,862 downwards.
TAAGGAGACAACAAGCTTGCCACTCATACCCTGTTTTCAACAAAATATCCTATCTCACATATCTTAATATATATAGGCCTTTCTTAATTACATCAAAAGTCATTATCCTGATCCCTTCAAAAGATATATATATGGATTCAGGATATGGGCATATCAAAAACCTATGATATATTCCTAATTATGCATACCATCAGGGGGAAAGGACCTCCCCTACATATACAATCCACATTTCTTTAACTACCAGGAAAAGCCCTAGAAATGGTATCTCTATTATTTCCACCTCGACCTCAAGGAAAATATGGTACCTAGGCATCTAATACAAACTAGCTTAAATGAGAAAGATTTCTCAGAAGCAATAATCACCTGTATTTAAAAATAGCTGATTGTACCACCGTATAGATACGAAAATCCACTACATTCTTTTTCATAATAATTCAAACATTATGCTGTTGGAATAATGTACATAGATGATATAATTATTTCATGCATATACTCATGAATATCTTTGCACCTCAACAAATATTCATTACACATGATATCTTTTCAGACTATAATGGTAACATATCATATTCTCATACCAGTATAGAGCATAAGCAAAGGAATCATGCAATTTGATATAGCCAAAATCAAAAGCATCATTAAAGAATTCTTAAAAACATTCCCATTCATAAATGAGTTTTCTCGTGGTTTTGAGCCACCTGCAATCATTCTCGTGGTTTTCACTGTCAAAATATATTCTCAGGTTAACTGTTAGCATTTATTCTTAGGTTATCCATCAGCAATTATTCTCATGGTTAACCATCTGCAAAACTTTTCCTGGATTAAAGCCCGTTGCAGCTATTCTCGCGCTATAACTAATTACATCCATTCTCGCGGAATAACCAAATGCATCTATTCTCGCGGTATAACCAAATGCATCCATTCTCGTGGATCAACCATTTGTTGTTATTCTCATTTATAGCTTATACTCATTAAAAATTCTCTTGTTTCTCTTCTTTTTCTCATGATTTTTCAAGCATACACATTTCTCATGTTACCCATTACAATTTAAGATTAAATCCTTCATTTGAGCAAAGTATTGGGCTAATTGTGTATAAAAAGAGGTTATTTAGTCCATTTTTTTGAAGTAGAGAGCTACAAGTCATCTTCCAGCGTCCTGGCAGTCGACTTCTAGCTTACTGCCCCAAAAATGTTTCAAATAGTGAGCAATCAGTCGACTTCCAAGACCTTGGCACTGTTCTTGGCTAATTTTTGGAAAATAAGAACACAGAAGTTGACTTCCATCCATGGGCAATCAACTGCTAGCATTTTGGATACGATTTTAGACAACTCAAGAGCACGACAGTCGACTGGTAGAGCCTACAAGTTGACTGCTACGTTATGCTCTATTTTTTGAAAGTCTGTTGACCCATATTTTTTCACTAAGAACAAGTTTTTAAAATAGTTTTGATGATTGAAAACTTAATAACAGTATAAAAGCTTCATTTACCACTCAAAAGTAGCCCAAACCACTGATTATTCATGCTCAAATCTGGGATTTAAGCTCTTTTTCAAAAACTATGAAAAACCCATTTCGCAGATTCGCATTCATGCATTCAAAAGTATATTCAAGCAATTTAAAACATCTAATAGCAATCAAAAACACTAAGAATGTAGGTTTTTAATCTCTCTAAAGTTCAAAATTATGAAAACTCAAAATTTACCAACCATACATAGTAAATTTGATTTAAACTTGATGATTGATGTTTGGGAAGTGTTCTAGGATGTTTTCCTAGCTCCTGGAATACTTAAATTTGATTAATAGCTTTCTTCCCTCTCAATTCCCACTCTTTCTCTCTCTAACTCGATTTCTTTCTTTCTCTAGCATTTCAAAACTTAAGAAGCTAAATGAAGAGTTTTGGAAGGCAAGCCTATTTATAGGCAATCCAGCCTTTTGTAACTTTGTTCCTAATTCTCGACCATTCTGTAAAAATTGGTAATTCTTCTAACTTTATGTTAAATGACCATTTCATCCTTAATCGCTAAGGTGAAATTTTTAGAATTACATTTGCTCTGAGAAATCATTTGGCTAAATTTACGGCATATTGCCCTAAAGTTTTAAAATTTCATACCTCTATCCTCACTTCATATTTTTTCATTTCAATTTGGTCCTTATTCTTTCTTTTCCCTTAAAACTCTTTTCTTAATGCAACTACATGTAGCCTAATGCAACAAACACAAGCGTTTGATTCATTAAAAATTAACAAACATCTCTTAATATGTAGAAGGAGGGGGTGTTACAATTCTCTCCTCCTTTAAAAAATTTTGTCCTCGAAATTTAAAATGTACCTAAAGAAATAATTTGGGATGCACTTTTCTCATATCTTCCTCTTTCTCCCACGTAGCTTTCTGTGGCGATGACTGATCCCACAATACCTTTACTAGTGGAATTGTCGTATTTCTTAATTGTTTGACTTTAGTACCGATGATTCTTAAAGGTCTAGGATTATATGTCAAGTTATCTTTCAATTGTACAATACTGATATCAAGAATATGAGAAGAATTGGGGGTATATTTATGAAGTTGAGAAACATGAAAAACATTGTGAAGATTGGACAAAAATGGTGGTAATGCTATTTGGTAAGCAAATGAACCTATTCTTTACAGAATCTGGTATGGTCCAATGTATCTAGGATTCAATTTTCTGGATTTAATAGCCCTACCAATACCCATAACTGGAGATACTCTGAGAAAAACATGGTCTCCTTCTACAAATTCTAATGGCCTTCTCCTCTTATCAGCATAACTCTTTTGTCTATCTTAGGCCTGAGTCATTTTCTCCCTGATCATTCGTCTGTTGAACTAATTTTGGCCCTAGAATTTGTCTCTCTCCCACCTCAAACCAACACAAAGGTGATCTACATTTGCTTCCATACAAGGCTTCATAAGGAGCCATTCCTAAGCTGGTTTGAAAACTATTACTATAGGAAAACTCTATCAAAGGAAAAATTTTATGCCAACTACCTTTCTGTTATAGTATACAAGCTCTAAGCATATCTTCTAATGTCTAGATTGTCCTTTTAGTCTGCCCATCAGTTTGAGGATGATAAGCAGTACTAAAGTTCAGCTTAGTACCAAATGCCTCTTGTAAGGCTTTCCAGAATCTAGAAGTAAACCTAGGATCTCTATCTGATACTATACTAGTGGGTATTCCATGGAGTCTTACTATTTCTCATATATACAAGTGGGCCAACTTATCTAATGAAAATTTTATTTTAATAGGCAGGAAATGTGCAAATTTAGTTAATCTGTCAACAATCACCTAGATTGCATCATTTCCCGATTGAGTTCTAGGCAAACCTACTACAAAATCCATAGAAATTTTCTCCAATTTCCATTCAGGAATTTCTAGAGGTTGTAACATTCCTGTAGGTTTTTGATGTTCAATCTTCACCTGCTAACACACTAGACATTTAGCAATATACTCAACTATGTGCTTTTTCATACTTGGCCACCAGAAATTCTTCTTTAAATCTTGGTACATCTTAGTGGCACTAGGATGAATGGTATAGTTGCTTTTATGGGCTTCTTCCAAAATTTTATCTCTCAAGTCTCCTAACTCTGGGATATACAACTTATTTTGACAGGTCACTACCCCATCTATCTCTTTCTTGAATTCCCTTGAATCCTTCAAGGATTTTAAGAATTCATCTTCTCTTTAAGCTTCTAGGATTTGAGTCCTAAAAGTATTCTCAATCTTCATTTCACTCAAGTATAGCCTATTTTGTAATACTAGAGTAAATAGATTCATATTCCTAAACTGCTCAATCAAATTCATTTCACTCATCATCATGTGAGCTACATGAAGAGATTTCCTACTTAAAGCATCGGCCACTACGTTTGCCTTTCCAGGATGATACTTCAATTCAAAATCGTAATCCTTAATAAATTCCATCCATCTCCTCTATCTCATATTCAGCTCTTTTTGATTAAAAATGTATTTGAGACTTTTGTGGTCACTAAATACCTCAAATCTAGATCCATAGAGATAGTGTCTCCAAATCTTTAAGGCAAACACTATGGCTGCTAATTCAAGATCATAGGTAGGATAATTCTTCTTATGCAATCTCAATTTCCTAGACGTATATGCTACAACTTTCCTGTTTTGCATCAAGGTACATCCTAGGCCCTTCATAGATGCTTCACAATACATTTCAAAATTTTCTAATGGATCAGTAATAATTAAGACAGGTGTGGTTGTCAGTTTTTCTTTCAGAGTTTGGAAACTATGTTCACATTTGGCATCCCACACAAATGGAACATCTTTTCTAGTCAATTTAGTCAAAGGCAACACTATCTGCGAAAACCCTTAAATAAATCTCCTATAGTAACCGGCTAATCCGAGATAACTACGGATCTTCGTCACTGTGGTAGGTCATTCCCAACCAACTATCGCCTCTGTCTTACTAGAATCTACTGCTACTCCATCTCTAGTGACTACATGACCTAAGAATCTTACCTTCTCTAACCAGAATTCACACTTCTCAAGTTTAGCATACAATTGTTTCTCTCTAAGCAACTGTAACACAATCCTAAGATGATGTTCATGCTCTTCACTACTTTTAGAATATACAAGAATGTCATCAATAAACACTACCACAAATTGATCAAGGTAGGGTCTAAAGATACGATTCATGTAATCTATAAAAATAGCTAGAGCATTCGTTAATCCAAATGGAATCATAAGAAATTCATAATGCCTATATCTGGTTCTAAAGGCTGTCTTAAGTATGTCTTCTTTTCTCACTCTGTTTTGATGGTACCTTGACCTCAAATCAATCTTGGAAAACATAGTAGCCCCTCTCAATTGATCCAATAGATTATCTATCCTAGGAAGTGGATATTTATTCCTTATTGTTACCCTATTCAATTGCCTATAATCTATACATAACCTCAAGCTTCCATCTTTCTTTTCCACAAATAATACCAGGGCTCCTCATAGCAAAACACTAGGTCTAATAAATTATTTTTCCAATAGGCCTTTTGTTTGTACCTTCAACTCTACCAACTCTATGGGAGACATTTTATAGGGTGCTATAGAGATTGGTCCCGTTCCCAGAATCAGTTCTATAGAGAATTCTATCTCTCTCTCAGGTGGAAGACTTAATATTTCCTTAAGGAAAACATCCAGAAATTCACTCATTACAGGAATGACACCAAGTTTATGCTGAACTTTAACCTCCGAAGCACATAGAAATTGCATTCTCTCATTCTTTTCCTCAGTACTCCTGTTTACCGGTATGGTATCTATAAAAGTCACTGATTTTTATAAACAATCCAAGATTACATTGTTTGCGGACAACAAGTTCATCCTAAGAATAATGTCTAAATCCACTAAAGGTAAGCAAATCAAATCAACAACAAATGATCTGTTCTCAACAAAAATGGGACAACTCAAGCAGGCTAAAGAAGTCAAAACCTACTCTCTAGCTAGAATAAAAATAGACAATGGATGAGGTAAACTAGTCAGAGGTAAATTTAATCTCTTCACACATTCTAATGAAATGAATGAGTGAGTAGCACTAGAATCAAACAGTACAATTAAAGATATACCATTAATTAAACATTTACCTTTCATTAAATCATTGGAATGAGGCACTTCCTTACCCTTGAGAGTATAGACTCTTCCAGTAGTAGGAGGTTTAGTGGTGTCACCTTGTCTCTTCCACAGTGGACAATCTCTGATAAAGTTTCCTTCTTTCCCGCATCTATAACATACACCATGTTGTACCTTTGGTTGTAGCCATTTACAGGGTCCTTCATGAATTTTATGGCATTTAGGGCAAACATCAGACATTACCGATCTCACCATAGGCCTTTTTCCTTGTCGGCCTCTGCCATATCTACTATCTCTCCCTGAGAAAGATCCTGGTTGTTTCTGTTTGAAGAAGTTACTCTTTTGCTGTTCTTTCTCAGTCTCCACCAGATTTTTGGAAACTATGCGACATTTGTTTACCAATGTGGCATAATATCGTATTTCCAATGAAGTTACTACATTTTTCAACTCAGACCTTAACCCAGCCTCTAGGTGCATTGCTTTCCATGCTTCATCTGGTTGAAGTCTTAGATAAGAGGAAAACTTAGATAATTCCTCAAATTTCACCAGGTATTCATCAAATGTCATGCTACCCTGCTTGATCTGCATAACCTCAATCTCTTTCTCATTCCTCACATTCTGAGGAAAATACTTTTCAAGAAATCCTTCCTTAAATGAATCCCAAGTAATCTGGATTCCCTGAGCCTCCATTAGTTACTTCGCTCCCTTTCACCAAATTCTGCCTCTCTGTTCAGCATATAAGTGGAAAATAAGACCTTTTAAGCATCAGTTATACCTAGAACCCCAAATAATTTCTCCATCTTCTTTAGCCATTCCTCAACCAACTTTGGGTCAAGCTCACCCCTAAAAGGAGGATTTGCTTTTTGGAATTCCAACCATCCATGATACACTGGGTTTCCTGCTTGTCCTTCTTGAGGGTTAGGGTTATTTTGGTTGTTCCCCTATTCCTAAAATTGTCTAACGACCTGAGTAGTAGCTGCTTCCTGCTTTCTCATAGCATGGGTAGTAGTAGTTGAATGCTCCTTCATAGCCTCTGCCATGCCCATCATAGCCTGCACTAGTCTCTCTATATTACCTTCTCCTTCCTTCTCCTTTCCAGTATTCCTCTTAAGTGGAGCCATACTTCACTCTACAAAAAAAACATTACCGAGGTGATCAGTCTTAATAATATAATATTCTAAGAGTTCATATGGCACCAATAGGAAATACCTTCTACCCCAAACCTAGCACTCCATTCCTCAAGTCAAAATAGAATAAAAATTAGTGAACAGTCTAGATTCAGCTAACTAACCTGTACTAGTTTCTATCCTGAGGAATCTGCCCTTTGTTATCGAGCCAGTGCTTAACTAGCCATGGTAACTGTGCTCTTACACCAACTCAGTGTAACACCCCAAATCCTATAGTTTCTTTTAGGTAATATAATAATATAAGTTAATATAATATAGGATTGGTGAGTTACTACTACCTCTACCCCAGTATATTTTAACTTTTTCTAAGTTAAATAGTTGAGTGCTACTAGTTTGGGTTACTACGCTCAGGTTCTCTCATGTTATGCAGTGGAAATAAATAAAATAATTTAAATGAATAGATAGACATAGAGATATTCACATTCACATTCCACTGTACATAATATTTATACATACATAAACAGTAGTGTGTGCCAAACATATACCTATACATATGTGAGCCTGAACAGGGTAAAGAGACAATAAGCCTGTTACTCATACCCCATTTTAAAAAAAATATCCTATCTCACATATCTTAATATATATATGCCTTTCTTACTTACATCAAAAGTCATTCTCCTGATCCCTTCAAAAGATATATATATGGATTCAGGATATAGGAATATCAAAAACCTATGATATATTCCTAATTAAGTATACCATCAAGGGGAAAGGACCTCCCCTACATATACAATCCATATTTCTTTAACTATAAGGAAAAGCCCTAGAAATGGTATCTTTATTATTTGCACCTCGACCTCTAGTAAAATCTGGTACCTGGGCATCTAATACAAACCAGCTTAAATGAGAAAGATTTCTCAGTAGCAATAATCACCTGTATTTAAAAATAGCTGATTATACCATCATATAGAAACGAAAATCCACTACATTCTTTTTCATAATAATTCAAACATTATGCTATTGGAATAATGTACACGGATGATATAACTATTTCATGCATATACTCATGAATATCTTTATACCTTAACAAATATTCATCACACATGATATCTTTTGATACTGTAATGGTAACATATCATATTCTCATACCAGTATAGAGCATAAGCAAAGGAATCATGCAATTTGATATAGCCAAAATCAAAAGCATCATTAAAGAATTCTTAAAAACATTCCCATTCATAAATGAGTTTTCTCGTGGTTTTGAGCCACCTGCAATCATTCTCGTGGTTTTCACCATCAGCATTTATTCTCAGGTTAACCGTCAGCATTTATTCTCAGGTTATCCATTAGCATGTATTCTCAGGTTATCTGTCAGTAATTTTTCTCATGGTTAACCGTATGCAAAACTTTTCCAGGATTAAAGCCAGTTGCAGCTATTCTCGTGGTATAACCAATTGCATCCATTCTCGCAGATCAACTATTTGCAATTATTCTCATTTATGGCTTATACTCTTTAGGAGTTAAATCTGCTACTATAATTACTTGCAAATTCTCTTCTTTGTCCACTAAGCATAATTTAAATGTTTAGGTAACTCTTTTAATTCTATGGCTGGAGGGTCCCCAATTGAAAGTGTTACCTCTTTTTCTTCTAGCCTATCTATGGAAAGGATATGGTCTGTAGTTTCATCTAGTTCAGCTGGGATAGGGTTGCTGGGCTCCGCATCTAATAAACTTTGCAATTGTTGCAACACTTGTTTGTTTGTCAGACTATCATCTTTTGGTGGAGTCTCTTGAGAAGAGTCACTCAATGGGAATTCTTGTAAATATGCTTTTATTTCTTAATTGAGGACATCTATTGAGTATACAGTATCATCATGGTTCATGGATTGTCGAATGGAATTAGCTAGGTTGAAGGTAATTGGCTTATCCCCCACTTTGATTTGCAACCTTCCATCTCAAACATCTATAAGAGCTCTAGAAGTTGTGAGGAATGGTCTTCCTAAGATCAATTGCATGTTGCTTTCACTAGTCATATCCATCGCCACAAAATCCATGGAAAAGATGAATTCTTTGACTCTCACAAGTACATCTTCCACTCTACCCTTAGGATGCTTGAATGTTTTATTTGCCAATTATATGCTCATCCAAGTGGGTTTTGGTTCACTTAGCCCAAGTTTATTAAACAAGCTGGTTAGTATTAAGTTGATGCTAACTCCTAAGTTAACTAAGGCATCCTTAATCGAAAGTTCACCAATTACACAGGGTATGGTAAAGCTTCCTGGATCGCATTTCTTTGCAGGAAACTTGGTTTTTAAAATGGTTGAGCATTCCTCATTCAAGGTTACTAACCTAGGATCTTCGAATTTCCTTTTGTTTCTTAAAATCTCCTTTAAGAACTTCATGTAACAAGGCATCTACGAAATGGCTTCAACCAAAGGTAAATTGATCGTTAGTTGTTTAAATAGGTCTAGGAACTTATCAAACTATTGATCAATCTTTTCCTACTTTAGTCTACCAGGATAAGGAATGGGTGGCTGGTATTCTGTGACTGGGTTTTTCTGCCATTCACCAAGTACTGGTTCTTCTTTTGCTGTCTCAGTTTTTCTATTGATTTGTTCAATCGACATCTTTTCACTATCCTTGGGCAAGGGTAAAGGCATAATTAATTCCTTGCCTGACCTCAAAGTGATAGGTTTACATTGCTCTCTAGGATTGGATTCAGTGGCGCTGCGCTCAGGAGTGTGCCTAGCTGCTTTAAAGTCAACATCTTAAACATTTGGCTTACTTGGTTTTCCAAATTTTGGATTGAAGCCCTTTGATTTCTATAATCTCTATTTACCTGTTAATGTCTATCCTCTGAAACATATATGAATTTAATTAGTAGTTCCTCAAGGTTGGGTTTCTTTTCTTGTCCTTAAGAGAATTGGGTTAGAGGATTTTGTCGAGGTTGCTACTGGTGCAGCTTCTAAAATCCTGGTAGTCCCTGATTATTTTTGTTTTTCCATCCAAAGTTTAGATGGTTCCTCCATTCAGGGTTGTATGTATTGCTATATAGGTTATTCTGGTGTCTTGGGGCAGTCCCTATGTAATCTACCTGTTCTACTTTAACAAACCCATAGTTAGATGAATTAAGAGGTTGAAGGGTTTGCAAACATACTACCCATATTGCAATTTAAACTGCAGTGTATACCACTATAGAATTCACAGCTTAGCTATACTGCTTGTACTAGCATCTGGAGTTGGTCTATTTTCTTGGTCAGGAGCTCTAATTGAGCTACCAAAAGCAATGTGGGTTTTGTTTGATGGGCCACTCCTTGCCATACTAATCCTTCTATAGAGGATTTCCATTAGTAGTTGTTTATGGCCATCTCTTATATTAAATTTTGTGCCTGTTCTAGGTTTTTATTGTTAAGAGCTCCCCCTTCTGCTATATCTACCATCTACATAGTGGCTGGGTTCAGTCCACTGTAAAATTTCTATACCTACATCCATACGGGCAGTCCATGGTGTGGACAACATTTCATCATGCATCTGCACAAAAGAAGAAATATTATTTTGCATTTGCATAGTCTTAGCAGGAGGGAAGTACTTGCATAAAAACTTTTCTGCCAACTCATCTCAAGTGGTGATAGAATTAGGGGGGAGGGATTACAACCATCTCTTGGCCCTATCCCTTAAGGAAAATGGGAACAACCTAAGCCTAATGGCATCATCGGTGGTTCTATTTATCTTAAAGGTGTCACATATCTCTAAAAAGTTAGCGATATGAGAATTAGGCTCCTCATTAGGCAAACCTCCAAGCTGTACTATTTGTTACACCATTTGGATAATGTTTGGCTTGATTTCAAAATTTTTGGCCGCTATGGTAAGCTGACTAATGCATGTTTGTGTCCCTTCTAATGAAGGTCTAGAAAAATAATACATTGTTTAGTTACCATAATTGTTATTATTGTTGGCCATCTCTTGCTGAGTATGAACAGGAGTCTGAACTGGCTTTTCCTTAATAGGACGTTAACGAGACCACGAACCATTGAGATATTGTTTAGGTTCAGATAAATGTTCTTGAGGAGCAGGGTCAAAACTTCTAGTCATAAATTATTAAAGATCAATATATAACTGATAATTTAAAAAATTGAAAGAAACAAAAAATGACTATAAAAATACTTACAAAAACTAACTAAGCGAAACATAATAAAATGGCCAAAGTAACAATTCCTAATTTCACTCTAGTTTTCTCACAAAAGTCTCCAACAACAGCGCCAAAAACTTGATGTGCTACCACTGATCTATATATAGCCACACCTTAAAGCAGTGCACCTGTTAGTGTAGCCTAGCACAATGGTGAGTACTAAGGTCATATCCCATTGGAATGGGAAAGCCCAGAGTCACTACTTACTCATTGTTATTTAGCCTAAGAAGAATAGTGGTTGATCTAAACTAAATCTAACTACTACTATTTAGCTACGGAGGGAAAGTGATGCAAGTGTTTTTATAAGGAAATATCAAGTTTTAGAGAAGCGAACCCACTGGTGTAACATTCACTCTAATTATGATTAAAGAGATGTTTGATAATTGCTAATTTGATGTTTAATGCTTGTGTATGTTGCATTGGTACATATAGTTGCATTAGCTTAGTGACTAAATTGAAAGGAAATAAATGAAGGTTTAGTAAGAGGTGATTAAGGACTCAATTGACAAGGGAAAAGTGAGGCCAAGAGTGTAAAATAGCCCAGGGACCAAAGAGCAAATTCCCTAAACTTCCTAAAACCCTAGCTCCAGCCTTAAAGCTCCCACACACTTCCAAACCTTCAGCATCCAAAAGAGAGAAGCAGAAGGGGCGAGTAGAGAGAGAAGGTGCAGAGTTAGGGCTGGGAAGGGAAGGTTTCTAAAGTAAAGGGTGATTTAAGGCTGGGATTCAATCCTAAAACAAGGGAGAATCATTCCTAACACATCAACCACACACATTTCGTAGGAATCAAGGTATCAATCCATCCTAAACCCCTATCTTTTTTTAAAATGTTACTGTTGTTGGAAAATGTGGATTTCTACATGTTTAAATTGAGATTGGCATTAAACCTACATTCTGTATGCTTTTCTATTTCTATGGATGTTGTGTTGCTGAATGTATGCTCATATATGTGCTTGTAATAGATTGAAAGGGCTGGGTTGTGTTCATCTAGAGATATAGATTAGATTTCCTTGAATGTACCATGTTTGAGCTAATAGATGAGAAATGTTTTAATGAAAAGTAAAGTTTGTTGTATGGGAATTAGGCTCATATGTTTAGAATTGAAAATAGAATGCATTCTCGACTAGGTATTATCAAAATCATGTTTTCTGAACTACAGTGGAGCATAGTAGCTGATTGCCAAATACCTAGCAGTCGATTGTCGGGCCTGGGTCTACACAAAGCAGTCGACTAACCATCCTCGTAATCGATTTTCATGTTCTTGGAAACCTAGAAGTGTAGACAGAGGCTTAGCAACTGACTTCCAAGTTCTTAGCAGTCGACTGTCGAGCCTAGATTTGCACTGAGCAGTCGACTGGCAGTCTTAGCATCTACTGTAGTGCACATATTTTTACCCAGAACGCCTTTTAAAAAGCCACCAGCCAAATGCCAGCGTGCTGGCATTCGACTGCTAGCTTATTGATTGGCACCATAGGATTACAGAAAGCCACCAGCCGACTACTAGCCTTCCAACAGTCGACAGGCAGCCCTCTAACTTGCGAAATGAGGTTTTTAATGACAATTGAGCTTAGTAATTCTTCATACTAACTTAATTAAGGGCTCACAACATGGGTAAGCAAGGAAACTAGGAGTTTTGGGTGATGATACCCTTGGGATAGTGAAAGAAAGACAGAGCGGAAAACACAAAGAGGGAAAGAGGAAAGTATCCTCAGTGTATGCCTTAAGGTAGATAAGCTCATGATCAAGTGACCGATTATTGGTATAAGACAGCCGTTGGGCATTCCACGGTTGTGCCATAAATTGGGATAGTTAAACATCCACTTAAACTTAGATGATTTCAAAAAGACCGTGATGGTTGCGAACTTTAAGTTAGTGTCATCTCCCAAAAGCCATATGAGAAACACATACTTAAGAGTTAAGCAAAACCATGACCATGGGTCGATTCACCCCATAGTATATGTCAAGAATAGTGTACCGAGAGTGTGATCCATCAGAAAGGGATGGTGATTCCATAGTATTATAATCTGCCCAAAAGTGGAGAGGAAATGATCCGGGTAGAGTTGACGGTGATCCCATGAGAGAATACCAGCCCCATTTGGGACGAAAGGGAGGAATCTCACTGGTTAAGAATGATCTGCCGAAAAGGGGCAGGGACCATTAACGTACTTGGATCCACTGGGGGATGCCTCAGAATGTACAAAAGGTTAAGGCATGGCTTAATAGACATACGCTCATTCATATAGACAGTGGTACATGGAGTTGTTGCTGGGCAACTCACCTGATTACTCTTAGGGTGTTTTATGTACTGCTCGCATGTTATGGAAATGAAATGATGTTATGTTTACTATCCCACATGTGATTTATAAGAAATTTTTTATGATGAGAATGATGATGAATACACTTCCCATGTTTTAAAGTTGATATGTTTTAAAAGCATATGCATACATATGAGTACATAACATGATTAAATGCTACACTCATTTCATCCCCATAGTATGTTATATGTTTTATGAAAGAATGTAGAGTTTTTCTGTGCAAGCACATTGGTACATGTTAATGGATTTCGTAACTGGTTGTATTGCTATTGAGATTCATTTCTCACAATAGTGTTGACATGTACCAGATGTGTAAGTCCCCTTGAGCTGGAGAAAGAAGGTAAGGTATGAAGAAGTGTCCAATCTGGGTACACAAACTGTTTAGTTTGGATAGTATAAGTACATGTTAGGATTGAGCTGGCCTTCATGATATTTTGAGAAAGGCTAGTGTAAGATTATTTTGTATAGCCTATTCTAACTTATTTGTATATGAATTAGGCTAGATTGATGAATAGACTATGTAATGGGGTTATGAGTGGCAGGATTGTTACCTCTATGCCTAATAGTTAATTGATTATATTTAATTAAGAATGCATGTCTATGTATAGTTACTCTAAGTGTATACTATATGTATTTATTCTGCTGTGATATTGAGAGAACCCAAGAGTAGAGACCAACCCAAATGCACTCAATTAATCAACTTGGTAAAAAGTTTAAAATAGACTCGGGTAAAAGTAATAGTAACACCAACACTGATAATTATTTTCATATTATAGTTTTAAAATCTCTAAAAGGAACCGTAGGATAGAAGGTGTTACAACTAGGGTCATAAACTAGATGATATGCAAACAAAGGATAATGAATTAAATTAATTGTGCTACCTATGGGTGAATTTTACAATAAATCCAAATTTTTGCTTGGTTTCAATAGATTTCTAAAACCTATCACTTTCCATTGGCTGGTTCATCCTAATGGTCAAGTTATAGATCAGCAGTAATACTCTAATTCACCACTATTAGGAATTCCTCCTAATCTAGCAATCGTCAACCTCTAGGTCCGAACGAAGATCGACTATTCTCTCTAGTTAGTTTTCCAATTCCAAACATCATTGGTTAGAGTTTTTGAGAGGAATCTAAATAGTTTTTCCTATAACATCATGTAATGAAAACTAAATTAGTCTTCAAGTAGAGGAAGATCACACAATCTAATTTATAATTCAACAATGTGAAAACTCAAAATATCAATATAGTTTAAGAACCCTAATTAGGTTCTACTGATCTAGTTACTCATGTTCATGAATATAACAACAAGAATTATAATAAAGGAAGAAGAAAAAAATGGAAACAGAAACATCCTCATCTGCCAAGTTTTGGATTAATAGTCTTGACTCTTAATTCTTCCTTGATTATGCTTTTGGTTGCCTCTTGATGCTTGCTAATCTCTTTCTTCAATTCTTGATTGAATATCCATGACTTGTACCTTTGTGAAGAGACAAGAGAATTGAAGTGTTAAGCTCCAAAGACTAGCAAGGATTGTCACGCTCCAAGCTACTCCAAGTTCTCTTGGTTTTCCTCTCCTTGAACGCCTTCTTTTGCTTGTGCACCTTTTCCTATTTATAGGTGAAGGAGGAGTGCTTTTAGGCTCCCATATGGCCATATGGCTGGATAGAAAATGGCATGGTTGTGTGGTGGCCAAGTGAAGGAGCACGGCTGTGTGGTTAGCCGTGTTCTAGAAGCTAAGCTTCTTTAATGCATTTTCGGCCTTCTTTTGGTTGGAAATGTTGCTATGGCCATGTAGGGAGGTGTACAAGATGTCTTTGAGGTGTGGAAGGGCATGTTCTATAACATCTAAGGTAGCATGGCTGTGTGGTAGGGTGTGTTCTAGAAGACTTCATGCTTGGCCTTGCTAAAAGATGTATTTTAAGGTACTCTGAGCCTTTAGACAGTTGGTTTTGGTCCATTTTACTGTAAAACTACTTTATACCTGGTGAAAGCATGGATGACATGAAAACAAGGTGGAAACATGGGTAATTATACATAAAACACATAAATATGCTCCTAAAGTGAGTAGAATTTATCAAATAAAAATGTATAATTATGTGCCTATCAATATATTAAACCAGAATTGTAAAACATACGAAGGCTCATATAACCAAATGCTTCTTCAGAACTATTTATATACATATTTATATATATTATCAAAATACCCAGTCACTAGCTAGCCTTCCTATAGTTACAAAAATATTTACATAAAAACATCCAAAATATTTCAAAGATAGAGTTAACTGTCTATCATAAGAGGTCTAAAATTCATTATAACATATATATAATCACACAAGACGAGGTGGGAAAACAGGTGGGGGTGAGGTATGAGGCACTTCAACCATAGTGATAACCATTATGTCATGAACCACTGTAAAAGTGCCTAGCCATGACACCGCAATACACTCTACCTCAATTTCCAGGATGAGGTAGTAGTGAGGCATCTGAAAAGTTGTCAGAAGGGGTGAGAATAGATATTCTCAGTAGGAAAAACAATTCATATGTATATCCATCTCATCATGTGTAAATAAGAATTTTATACAGGCTTTCATGCAAAACATGTCTCATAATAAAGACAAAAGTTCATGTTATAACCTAAAATAGTACATCACAACTAGAAATTGTAATACTTGTCATGATACCTTTATTTCATATGAACATATAAAGCCTATCATCCTTTGCCTTTGAGCAACATATATTGGTCCTTTGACCTTGGCCAGTAACTTCAGGGCATCCCCTGGTGTGCACATGCATATAATGCCATTGAAATCACTATGTCCTCGCTCATATCATATTTTCTTTCCATATGGCTAAGTATATATTATCTCTCATTGTATTTAGAGTCACAAGAGAAACAAAATGTAAGTAAAAACTACCCATTAGGCCTTCGAGATAGCTCACTTAATCCCTTTCTCTTGATATCTGTTAACTAGTTTGCAATTAACCAGAATCAGTCACCCACATAGGATACACCATGGACATCCCATACTACCCACATCTAGCCACACATAAATACTTCAAAATGAAACTTATATTTGGGCAAAGAACATAATGACAGCTTTTTCATGATCTTTCATCATATTCTTTCATAACAAATTCTCATGGCACATTACAATTTGGTTTACATGTTCATAATCATAACATGTATGCATAATTCTCACACCTTATCTATAATATCCATTTCCTTAAAATTTATATTTTAGGATAATCTTAGAATTCTACTTCAAGAACTTAAATGAAACAAGGAACTTAGGGTTAAAGTGAGAGGGACTAAAGAGTAATTTTTTTTATTTGTAAGGAGGTCCCTGAAATTTCAGCCGCTGAACCCTTTTATCTCTTCCCATATGCTTTCCTTCATACCAAGACAAAGACTAGAAACTCCATGAGAAAAGGGAACAAAGGAAAATGAGCAGAAGAGAAAGGAGAAGAAAGCAAAGTGGAAAGTCTCTCATAACTGGATTTGAGGTAAGTAGTCTTCACCTATAGCTTAGTAAACATCTTAGCCATCATCTAGGATTAGATTTCTTCTTCTAAAAAGCATCAAACATGCAAAAATCTTTTGAGATAGCAAAAAATGGCCAAGTTAGGTTAATTTTGAAATCTTGATGTTCTTGGCCCGAAATGATGATTTTGAGGTTGTTGGGAGTTAGGAAAAGGTTTCTAAACTAAAATGCTAGAGTTTTTAACTTCCATTAAGCATTTTGTAGGCTTGAATTAGATTTTCAAGTTAATTTTTACTATTCACCCATTTTGGATGTGTAAATCAACTTTTATGAGTGATATTTGAGCATGAAAATGGTTATAAATTGTGGGGGAATGACCAGTAGGGGTTAGAAAGTAAGCTAATAACTTTTAATCTTGAAAAATACTAGATTATGAATAGGAGAATTTCAAATTTTGGTTTTTTTTCAAACTTTCGTAGAACATAGCAGTCGACTGATAGCATGTACTAGTTGACCGTCATGTTCTTAACAAGCCCAAAATTTCATACAGAGACGTAGCAGTTGACTAGTAGCCTCATCAATCGACTGTTGGGTCTAATTTTTGCCTAGCAGTCCAATGGTAGCCTTCTATCAGTTGACTAGTACCCTATTATCTTGTGAAGTCCAAGATTTCAAAGAGCCACCAATTGACTACCGATTGTACAACAACCGACTGGTAGCTTCCCAGAGAGTAACCAATCAACTACTAGCTTCATGGCAGCCGACTAGCAGCCCTCCAACATAAGAAATGACTTTTAAGTGAGAAATGAGCTTAGAAATCCCTAGTATTGGCTGAAATGAGGCTCAAATGTCAGCATACATGAGAATTTCATAGGTTGGGTAATAAATAACATTAAAATAGGAAGGGAAAGAGAAGAGTTGTCAAGTTATCAAATCTCATATTAGAAATTTGGAGGAATCCCATAGCAAAGCTCTAAGCCTAGATTGCATAGAAAGCATATTGCAATAAATGCATATTTGAGAAGGGTGAGTGTAAAATCTAGATTGTTTCTCAGGAAGTAACTTGTAAGGCCAAGTAAAATAGGAAAAAGGGAACCCCTGATCAAGAAAGGAACAAACAGTTAAGTAGAGTAATCTACACTCCCTTATTTGGAAATAATTCTATGAATTGTTTGATATGAAATGAAATTGTTTTATGATGATGGGAATTTTTTAATGAAATGAATTACAAACTAGTAAATGGTTTTCACATGAGTATAAGAAAAAATAGCTTGTACCTATTTGAAAAGTATGAAATGAATCCTTTGCTACTTGTTTTGATTTGGCTATTGGGTTGTATGCTTATAGGGCAAACAAAATTTAGGGTGGACATTTAATAACTCGTGTGGGACAGTCATTAAGTGTTTCTTATGCAGACTACTTTGTAAAATGTAACTATTTTTATCATTAATATTCTGTATTTGTTAGAGGTTGCTCTTTAAACCAATACAACCCTATGTAAGACTTTAAGGAGTAAAGGGAGGATAGTATAAATGGGGAAAACATTTTGGTTTAAGTGTAATACTTTATGACCCTAAGTATTAGTCACCTATTTGTATATATTGCTATATAGTCAAGAAAAAAGGATGAGACTAGCAATGTGCACATGTAGGGGGACATCCTGAAAGTTAGATCTCAGTCACATGGATAAAAGGAAGTGTGATAATCACTGAGAGTACAGTTCTCATGATAACAACAATCTCAATCACATAGATAAAAGGAAGTTTGATAATTGCTTGATATTGGGAAATAGTATGCAAAGAGACTGTGAGTTTGTATTGTTGTGATGATATGCATATTAATTTTGAAAATATGCTAATTAATGAGACTATTGCACAACATAAGTATTGTTATGCAAGTGAGATTGAAATGTAAATACAGGCACTCTAAAAATGATGTTTGACCAAAATAACAGACTTATACTCTTATAATTTCGATATGAATTTTGTGAACTATTGCTTTGATGAAATATGGTGAATTTCCATATATTTGATCATGACAAATTGTAAGATGCAATTCACATGTTTGATAATATGATAAATGTAATGTAATGCCCTTATCTAATATTACAATGTCTCAAATGTAAATACATAAAGTTGGTACATTATTCTTAACCTTGATTATTTATTAATAATGTATGAGCATTCATACCATTATAATATTATTCAAATTAATTAGGTTCGGGTTCTTTTGCTCAGATCAAAATTTATAAGCACAGTGAAATTAAAATGTAATGTATCAAAGATAAATTTGTAAAACATTATATATCTTTTCGTAAGTGATACAATATTGCATCTATTTGAGAATTTTCAAAACTCATCCTAGGGTCAGGAGATAACATCTCTGTCACTCAAACCCTTAGGTCACAAAATACTTTTAAATGAAAGAACCTCCTTTAATGCCACTTCCATCTTCCCCAGAAATTGCTAAATATCTGCATTTGATACATATCAGCATACAAATGAGAAAAACTAGTTTCTCAGTAGCTTAATAATTCAACATTTTGAATCTTACTGACATGTACCACTGTGCAAGCACAGAAAATGATTTCTTCTACATTCCATCATTTAATAATTAATCTTTTTCATATGAATACATTGGTAAGCATTGTATGATTAATTGGTATGTCAATGTCATGAAGATGATCATTCTCATGCAATTATAATTCTTTTTCAGGAAAAGCATACATATCACAATTGAAATAATCAATAATCATCTATATATCTGTCATTCTTAAAATTTACCTTGCTTGGGAATGTGTAGCACATTTGGTCACACTGCAAGAAATGTGGACACTTGGTCACATTGTGGACTCTTGGCCACTTGTATGAAATTAGTGAACAGTTGGTCACTTATACATACAATTAGCAATAACAATTCATCATGGTATTATTCTTGACTATAGCTATTGTAAGACACTTTATAGCTCATTTACAAATAATATAATGCTTTGACCATCATAATTAATCTTAGAGATTATATTCGGGCACCATGATAAAGGGTAGTGAAATTTAAAGTATTTCCTATCCATTACTCCATATTCTTCTATCCTTTCTAACTTGCAAGATTAATAATATTATATTTTAACATTCTTAGGGTACCTTTTGCCACATTTAAATCATAAAATCATTTCATTACTCATTTCTTTTTACTTATGTTATTAACTTATTTTACATGCTACACTTGATAATTTCCCACAGTTTATCATTCTTACATCTAAGTACATTACTAGATCATAAAATAAACATACATTCAATATTCTTTGCATTCTTATTTTACTAAACCAAAAAGTAACTCTTATTCTAGATTTTTAGCAACACTTCTATATTATTCTAAGAGAAATACTCTTGATTTACATAGATTAGAGGAAGTTATATCAAAGTTTCAAGCTATATCTTAAGTATCATGCTTCCTTTAGGTAACTTAAACTTAACAACACATACAGACCATTTAAGAAAACAAATTTCCTATGCTTTCTAATTCTAAGGTTCTTCATTAAGCATGCTAGAATTTTTTCCATGAACCATTCCATCATGGGATTAGCTAAATCTACACCACCATATCCATAACCACAAAAAATTCACTTCATCACACAAACTTAGCCAATGAAAACGTTGCATCTCAAGGAATGTAGAATTAGAAAATTAGATTACATGAAAACTTTAAGTCATACCACATAAATTAAATCATGAAAGTAAAATATAGAATTGCTATGCTACCTCACAACTGCAAGAATGATGAAGATACCTTCGTATCTCCTTGAATCTCTTTTAGTTCTTAGCTTCTTTCTCTCTTCGGTCAAGTTTTCTCTTTTCCCTTCCTTCATGTACTTTCTTTTCTTTCTTTCTAATCATTGTTTCTTCTAGCCTTGATTACTAGTAATATTCCTAACTGACTTGACCAACTCATTTCTTCAATTCAGCCAAAAGAAATAAAACACATGGATGACTCATTAACATTTTATTTCCTATTATTTCTTGTCATCACCCCATGGTATCTACATTACATAAATGTCCAGCTGCTTCCCTCAATTGCCGTATACATTGATATGTATTTTTAAGCTAATCCATGAATTATTGCCTATTCAGTAAAAAGGAAGGAAAGAGGTCAAGTACCTTATCTCATGACCGTATGGTTGCTTTCTTGGATTATAAATTCATGTCTCATTCAAGCTAAGAACTTTGAATTCACCTTGAATTTAAGTACCTTGCTTGAATATTGTATCTTGGTTACTATATATAAAAAAAAAGAGAAAGAAAGAGAGCTATTTATTGACTGTATTAAGCACGTTAGTTTTAATGTAAGCACCTCATTAGTAGTTCCACTATCGAATGACTCCTCTCCATTCCACCTACTCTAGCGGTTAATGTAACATAAAGGAATGCAAGGAGAATGGGAAGAATACCATTGTTACATGTCTTCTTTTTCCTTCTTTCTCTCATGCATTACCAATTCACTCTCCCATTTCCAATTCACTCTCCCATTTAAATCTTCTTTCCAAATGTCATGAGTTCTTTGGGAAAGAAGAAGTCACTTCACTTGAACTATATATATATGTATCACTTTCCCTTCTTCTCCTTTATTATTGCCGTAAAGTTATATACATTTAAATAAACTCTAAATTCTTTCACTTACTCCAATTGCTTTTATCATTTGGCTAAACTAGGGAATAAAAGAAAGGAAATTAAGCACCTCACTTAGCAAGGTTCCTTTCTCTTTTCTTTACTCGCACATAAAATTTTCTTCCTTATACTTTTCTTTATACTTGCTTTTCAATTTGGCTAATACACAAAGAAAGAGGGTGCTCTCTCTTAGCATATTTATTCTGCATACTAAATCACATGAGCAATTCCATCATACTTTATGGCAAACTCATCTAATTAATTAAGAAAATATTAATTTAAAGATTTCATGAGAACAATGTGTAACACCCTATATTCTCTTGATTAGTTTTAAATTAATGTTCCTTTAATTAATTGGATGAGTTTGCTATAAAGTATGATGAATTTGCTTGTGTAATTTAGTGTTTAGAATAAATAAGTTAAGGAGAATACTTCCTTGTGGTAGCCGAATTATAATGTGAGTAAGGGAAAACACCACATAAAAGTTTAGGTGCTTGAGGTGCTTGATATAATTAAGGTGCTTGATTTAATTCTTACTTTTCTTCCTTTCGCCTAGCCTAATTGCCAAAGGTAAAAACCAAATTAAAAATATATATACATACACGGTAAGGACAATTAGGAAAGGAAAGAAGAGTATAGCAATATGAGGTATAGGCATTTGATGGAGTAAATGAAGGCAAGAGAGAAACATGACATGTAAGTAGACAAAGGAAATTTGACTACTTACTCTACAAATTTAATAGTGAAACCAATGGAAAATAGGAAGAAGCATGTGAAATTTTTATAACCACACAGCAATAGAAGTTGAGAAGAGAGAAAGAGAGAGAGACATGTGGCATTAAATTTCCTTCTTTTTCCCTTAGCCTTTAATCTCAAGTGATCAAATGGATTTTCGAAATCAATAAGTAAAATAAACAAAGGAAAAAGTAGTTAAATAGGTGTATGTGTGTATGGTGAAGCAAGAGTGCAGAATTTGTTTAAATAAATATACATCTAGGTAGGCATACGGTGATAGAAATAATAAACCGTATGCTTTGCATGAAGGGTGGTTTGTGTGAGGTGTGGAGCTTGTGTGACTTTCCCTTCTTCCTTTCCTTGTCATAAGTAAGTGATAAATCTAGGTATACAAGGTTGCAATTAATATAGAGTGTACTTAAGTACACGTGTGGCCCTAAACAATGACAATTAAGGATGAAGGAAAAAAAGAGAGTGTAGCATGCCATGTTAACCAAATAAAAAAGATGCAAGAGAGAGATTAAGGTAAAGGGGCACATACACGGCAATAGTATTTGGCAAAAAGAGAGAGAGTAGCTTGGCAAGAGAAACAAAGGCTTTTATGAGGGGAGAAGGAGCCAACTGAGAGGAAAAGAAGCAAATAAGTAAGGGGAAACTCAAAGGGAAAGCTAAGACAATTCCACTTGATTTCATTCTTGAGGTAGCTTAGCAATTCTATGTTTTTTGTTTCACGATTTTAGATATATTTATCATACTTTCAAGTTTCCATAGAACATTAACTTTCTTCTCTACATTCTTTAAATTGTAAATTTCTTTTGGCTAAGCTTGTCTGGTAACTTGGTTATGTTTGTTAATGTGAGAAGGTGGATATTGTCAGCTACCTGCAAGAATGATTATTAGGAAAAATCAGCATGCATCATGAAAACTCTAGCATGAGAAAAGTGTTGTAATTTTACATTCATGTATAGCTAAAGAAAGTTTTATGTTATAGACACCTAAAGGAGGTATGCTAGTTAGAATTTGGTTTTAAACTATAGGATTATCCTTGGTGACTTACCGTAACTGAGAAGGCCTTTGTAAAGTGTGGAATTGTTGCTAAATATTGTGTAAGATGGATGACCATTCGGTTTAGCTAAGAAAAGGAGAGAAAATATGGGAAATTGAGGTATAGTAAGTGTTTTACCTTGTTTCACATAATAAAGCTCCATATTATATTAAAATTTAAGGGTGAGAAATATGTGTAATCCAAAATCTAGTATGTAAAATTGAGTCACGAAAGTAAGTAGAAGAAATTGCCAATGACATGATTACATGATTTGAATGTCTGAGAAGGTACCATAGAAAATTTTAATGCATGGTATCATTAAGCTTAAATCATAGAAAGGAGGTAAAAATGTAACAATGCAACATAAAGAACCCTAGATTTCGTTTCTCTCCCATGATGGCCTAATGCAATCCCTTATGTTATTTATGATAGCCAAATTACTATGCTATTTATAAATGAATTATTTTATAAAGGTGGCCAAGAGTCCACAATGTGACCAAGTGTTCACAATTATTTTATAAAGGTTTCCAAGAGTCCACAATGTGACCAAGTGTTCATAATTATTTTATAAAGGTGGCCAAGAGTCCATAATGTGACCAAGTGTTCACAATTATTTTATAAAGGTGGACAAGAGTCCACAATGTGACCAAGTGTTCACAGCTATTTTCATAAAGGTGGCCAAGTGTTTACATTCCTTGAAGTGTGACCAAAGGTGCTTCACACTTTGAGGCAAGGTAAGTTTTAAGAATAAAATGTATAGGTGATTATTGTCTATTTCAATTTTAACATGTATGATTCCATGGAAAGATGTTATACTTGAAATGAAAATACCCACTTTTATCACATTGACATCTCTAATCATCATGCAATGCTTGCCAATCTATACATGTGAATGAGACTATGTTTTACATGGCTGGAATGTAAATGAAAATGTTTTTTGTGTTTACACACTGGTACATATTAGTGGATTTTAAAATGATGAATTATTAAGTTACTGATAAACTATTTTTCTCATTAGTGCGCTAATATGTATTAGATGCAGACGTTTAGTAATTTCGGGAGAAAGATGGAAGTAGCATTAGAGGGAGCCCTTTTGTTAAGAGCATTTTTATAGCCCTTCATTTTGGGTCCTAATTCTATATATTGTTTTTGGATTATAATTAGGACTGTTATTTTTGGCTGTATATAGTAAAGGAAAAAGGGAAATTACTTGAAAAAGGATATATGAAGAACCTGTTCATCCCTATTTTTTGTAAAAGGAGTTTGAATGATAGGCTTGTTGTCTACTGACTCCTTATGGATGGGTACTTCATATATCCTAGTACATGTTCATAGAAGGATGTAACAGACAGTTATTATATGTAATATGAAAGTTTTATAAATTTCGTTGTGATGTATGAAATTTTGATTCTGTTGTGCTTATAAGTTTTGATCTAAGAAAAAGGACCTGAACCTAACCCACTTTAATAATACTTAATGGTACAAATGCTTAGATGTTGTAAATGAATAATTAAGGTTAAGAATAATATACTGAACTTAGCTGGATACATCGGAGGAGTTGTAATGCTAGATAAGGGCATTACACAATAGGTGTTACATGTAACACCCCTTATCTTAGCTTAAAAGTGTCATATATTGTAATCATATTAGTGGTTACATTATTCTTTACCTCTTTTTTTATTTAATTTGACGAAGAATTTAATCCATCGGTAATTTAATATATGATTAGGTTTGGGTTCTTTTGCTTAGGTAAACATACTTTATGCACAGCGAAAATAAAATATTTCACACATCACAGCAGAATTATAAAAACTCTCATGTCATATAGAATAACTGCTTGATGCATCATTTAGTATACATATTTTAGGATATATGAAGTACCCATCCATAAGGAGTAAGGAGACAACAAGCCTGTCACTTAAACTCCTTTAACAAAATACTATAGATGAACAGGCCCTTCACATATCCCTTCCCATGTATTTACCCTTTTCCCCTTCTATGTACAACCAAAAAAATAACAGTCCCAATTCTAATCTAAAAGGAGCCTATAGAATCAAGACCAAAATGAAACGGCTATAAGTACATAACTAAAGTACCCAATTCACTTTGGGGAATTTCTATCACTGACATAATATAAATATCCCTCAGTATGGTGAAAGTCCCTAGGAAGGGGACTTCCACTATTGCTACTTCTATCTCCATAATGAGGCAATATCTAGGAATCTGATACATATTAGTACAATAATGAGAAATATATTCCTAGTAGCTAAAGAAACCATTTTCTTTTAAATAACTTATATATACCATTGTACGAATACAGAAAATATTTCTACATTCTATGCAGTTCAAATTTCTTTTCATACAGTTCTATAAGTATGCCATATATGAAACATGTGTATATGCACCAATGAATATGAGATATGAAACATGTAATATCATTAATGGAATATATGGTGAGATTTCAACATTTCAGATACATTAACAACTTATATTTAGAATACATTCATGCATTATAAATCGTTATAATATCATGCTCGGCTTAAAGCCATCTTCTAGTAACAAACAACGCATATATCTGGGTTATACTGTGACAACATAAGACCCTAGTCCCACTTGGAGACATTGAAACACCCACAATTTAATTAGCTTAAATTAATGTATCAAATTTATAGTGCTAGTTAATTAATTACTTGCTTGCTAATGAATTTAATGAATTGGCTTAAGGAAGGAAAATTTTGCTTACATAATTTAATAGCCCAAAATATTTAGATTAAAAAAAAAAAGGAAAGTTACATAAGAATTTGATGCTTAATTTAACCCTTATTTTCTTTTAGTCATTTGGCCTAAGTACCAAAGGAGTAGCAAAATAAAATACAACTATTAAATATTAATATGTATGAGTATGCTTTGTATATGCCATGCATGAAAGAAAGGAATGAGAATTAAATTTCTATGCATGGCAATCTCAAGCCACGCATGGAATTACAAAGGAAAGGAGACTAAAAGCATTCATTTTATATATATCTATGGCTTGCACGTGAAGGAAGAAAGGGAAGCATGATGCAACAAATATATATATGTATAAGTGGGTCATGTGAACTAAGAGAAAAGCTAGCATTAAAACAATCCTTCCCTTGTGCTAGGACGCCATACGTGAAGTAGGAAAACCATTAGGTAGTGCGCAATTTTGTTGCATGAAAAATAAGTGAAGCCATGTGAAAGGAAGGGATGGAAATGCTAAACTCATGCATGAAGCCTCCAAGTTACATGAGAGCTAAGAAGGAAAGAAATTCATGTAAATTGTTGCATGGGACCGCAAGCAAGGTAGGAAAGAGTGCAGCAATTTTTTTTATGGTTGCTTGTGAAATTGGACAATCTAAACTTGCAAGGAAAGGCAACACCAAGGTTGCAAGCAAGAGAGTACAAGTGTAGAATTTTTTTATATGAGCATGAGCATGTGGGAAATTGAAGGGAGAATGGACGAAGAGCAAGGGAACAAGGCCTCCTCTTCTTCTTTCGTGATGAACACCTTTATCCAGTATTACAACTTACCATTGATAATAGATAGAGTCGTTACATTTATTCTTGTCCTTATTTATTTACAATTAATATCTGAGCGTCCATTCCATCACCATATTAGTATTCAATTCTATAAATATAAATTCTTTGACTCAGATAAAACTTATAAGCACAGCAAAGGTAAAATATATTCTAACAGGAATGAAATGACTACATTACAATATGTCTATAAATACTACAATAGTACCTTAATTCCAGTATTATCAATACTTAACTTAGGGTTAGGAGACAACATAATTTATGTCGCTCAAACCCTTAGTTACAAAACGTTCTTACAAAATCCTTCCTTAATTCTAGTTCCATCTTACTCAGAACTTTACTAATTACCTGCATCTGATACACATCAGCATACAAATGAGAAAACTAGTTTCTTAGTAGCTTAAAAATTCATAATTCAAATTGCATTGACATGTACCATTGTGCATGCACAAAAAATTTCATTGACTTATCAATGCTATAACAAGAGTCATTTTGTAGGAACATAGATATAAATAGTAATCAGATTAGTCAATCATCATCAATATACATATATAAGGATTTCTCATTCTTAAAACTTACCTTGCATATATGCCACATTCATGTCAGCCTACAGTAAAAGTGGACACTTGGCCACTAAAATTTTCATGTGAACGCTTGGTCACATAGTGGACTCTTAGCCACTTACGTAGTTTTAGTGAACTCTTGGTCACATTGTGGACTCTTGGCCACTTTCATGAAATCAGTGATCACTTGGCTCCTCATACATCTCAATCATTATTATTATTATGATTGATACTACTTATACCTTATAATTTAATTATTAGACCATAATATGACATATTCATAACTAAATTAGTCCTTTGTCCCTTTCATGCCCATTTAAAGTATTAATTCACCTTACCACTAGCCTAAATTTATTTTCTTAATTCACCCTATCCAATATGATTACACCAGCTATATGCAATGAATTCTATAACTAGTAAAAATGTGCATTTTTGTAAATCAAAATTGTATGTCTATTTCCCACTTCTTTACCATTGTATATCTTACACTTATTTTAACACAATTTTCTCCTATCTGTGTGTTCTTATGTCACCACTAATCTTATTGTTATTATTATTAGTCTCCCTCTACCCTTAATTTATTATATAGTATTTTACTTTGCAGCCTTACATTTAAGTAGTTTGTCTCCTATATATTATAATTACCTCCCACTACAATTTCTTTCCATATTTAATTATATTCATGCTATATTTCATTTTTCCACTCCCTATTTGATCAAAATGAATTATTACATTTAAGTAACTTGTTTCCTATCTAGGATAATTTTCTTCCACAACAATTTCTGTCTAAATACTAATTATATCCACGCTTTACTTCATATTCTATCGTTTTATTGGATTAAAATGGGTGGTTGTATGCTACAATTCTGCTCATCGCATTTCTTTCTATTAAATAACTACACTATACAATATCTTATACTCCAGCATCACGTTCCATTTAAGGTTTACTCTTATATATAAACATCCATTTACATTCACAATACTTTCTTTCATGGAATCCTCTACGGGTAGTATCCCTCCATTACCATATTCATATATTCTTTAAGTATGTAACTAACTATATCACTCCATGCATTACTCTACTGCACGAGCTCATCATAATCTTGTATCCCTTTTCATTTACCTACCAAACTCCCACTTAAGCTCCCGTAAACGCCATCCAGAAAATAGACCTCAGAATTTCCATTTATTCCACCAAGACCCTTAAGAAATACATCTATTTATATTTCCCAAATATAAGACAAATTGTATACGTTCCATCCACGGCCTTAGGACACAAGATGGTTTTTGAGAATTTTTTTTTCATATTAAAACCAAAGGTAATGGAATGGCTAAGCTACCTTACGATTACAAAAGTGGTGCAATTGCCGTGTGCGTGTTCCTTCGGTTTAGCTTCCTCCCTCTCGTTCTGTCCGTGTGTTTTTCTCCTCCTACCTTTAGGTTTTTCTTCCTCCTTCCTTTCTTACTATAACTGAATGGCTTCCCTGTACTCTTATAAATTTATCTTTCCTTATATGCGACACATAGGTACAATTAATTATGCCTATTCTAAGTTTGGTCAGTCATCCTAAAGGCTAGGAAAAGATGTTTATTATCTGGCTATTTTCTCTTAGTAGCTCTCAGTTGGGTTGGTAGTAGCATGTCACGGGAAAGAAAAGAAGGACAAGGGATTAAGTAGCTCCTTCATCACATTTCATGGGAGGGAAGTTACAACACAAGGGAAGAGAAGGATGCCGCTCTACCCGTCGTTTGCTCACCTCTTCACCTCTTCCCCATGCACGTGTCTTCTTCTCCTCTCATAAATAGGATTGCATGCTGCATGGAATGCAAATAAGAGGTATCCATCATTTTACGTGTCTTTCTCTTTCCTCTCTTTCTTCATCACCAAATCCTTTCATCCTTACATTAAGCTTTCTCTTTTATGTTTCTCTAGCTGCACGTGTAATCCCTTGGCTTCAATTATTCTTATACTTATTTTTGTTTATGATTCACTCTTTCGATTAGTATAAAGGAGAGAAAAGGGAATTACGTAACTTGTATGAAACCTCTCAATCTTTTTTAAAATAATAGATAATGAAAAAAGTCTCACCATCACACCTTTATCCGTTCTTTTCCTTCATTCTTGCGTTACGTATGTCTCTCTTCATTCGGTCTTCTTAATGTCCTCCCAAGTGTTACTATTTAATTACAAAGGAAAAAATTATCTCATTATAATTTCCTTCCTTTCTTTTCCCTTATCTTTTATTTACTTTTCTTTTATCTAGTTGTCTAAAGTGAGACTTAGAGAAACAAAATTTAAAATCTGTCCATTTGTTATGTTTAACATAATTAAGAAAGTATGGGATGTTACACGTGAGTTAATGGTTAATGTAGGCTTTCAATGAAGTGTCAATTGTACTTTTATAAGGATTAAAGAATATGAGTTTGCAAAAAATATACATATAGGTGCATGACAAAAAGGGAATGACGGAAATGAGAAATTAAAATACACACATGCACGACATAGGGTGAGGAAGTGAGGAGTTTGCGTGAAAAAAAGGGTGAGTATGTTTGATAATAATGATAATACAAGGAGGAAGAAAGAAGAATTCCTAATACACGATGGACAAGAAGAGGAGGGTAGTGTCCTTAGTTATATGTGGCCAAGTGTGTGGGACACAAAGTGTGAACAAAGCATTCAAATCCTGAAGGAGAAGTTGACCACCGCACCTGTGCTAGTTATCCCTGACCCTTTAGAGAAGTTCGAGTTGTATTATGATGCATCAAAGAAAGGGTTGGGATGTGTACTGATGCAAGGAGGATGAGTAGTGGCCTATGCTTCTAGGCAGCTAAGGCTGTATGAGAAAAACTACCCTAACCATGACTTAGAGTTAGCGGTTATAGTGTTTGCCTTAAAGATTTAGAGACAATACCTCTATAGGTCTAGATTCCAAGTATTTAGTGACCATAAAAGTCTCAAATACCTCTTCGACTAAAAGGAATTGAATATGAGACAAAGGAGGTGGATGGAAATCATAAAGGACTATGATTTTGAGTTAAAATACCATCCGGGTAAGGCAAATGTTGTGGCTGACGTACTAACTAAGAAGTCTCTCCATGTAACTCGTCTAATGGTGAGTGAGATGGACTTAATAGAGAAATTTAGGAACATGAGGTTGTCTACCTTGGTGTTACTAAATAAGATCTACCTGAGTGAGTTGAGGATTGAGAACACCCTTAAAGCCCAAATCTTAAAAGCCCAGAAGGAGGACGAATTCCTAGGATCCCTAAAGGATTCGAAGGAGTTCACAAGGGAGGGCGACGGGATGGTAACCTTCTAGGGTAGGATGTATGTCCCTAAGACAAGAGGACCTAGGGATAAGATTTTAGAGGAAGCTCACCAAAGTAAATACACTGTCCATCCTGGAGCCACCAAGATGTATCGGGACTTAAAGGGTAGGTTCTAGTGGCTAGGAATGAAGAAGAATATAGCGGAGCATATAGCTAGGTGCCTAGTATGTCAGCAAGTCAAGATTGAACATCAGAAGCCTGCTAGGTTATTACAACCCTTGGACATTCCTCAATGGAAGTGGGATAAGATTTTTATGAACTTCGTGGTAGGACTGCCTAGAACTCAATAAGGGAATGATGCTATCTAGGTTATAGTGGATAGGTTAACCAAGTTTGCTCACTTTCTCCCTATTAGGATTAACTATTCCTTGGATAGACTAGCATAGCTATATATTTAGGAGATAGTAAGGCTTCATAGGGTACCCATTAGCATCGTCTCAGATAGGGATCCCAAGTTCACCTCTAGGTTTTGGAAAGCCCTGCAAGAAGCCTTTGGTACCAGGCTGAATTTTAGTACAGCATATCATGCTCAAACTGATGGAAAAACAGAGAGAACCATTCAGACATTAAAGGATATGCTTAGGGCTTGTGCCTTAGAGTACCAGGGAAACTAGGAAAAAAGTCTGCTACTAATGGAATTTTCTTACAATAACAGCTTCCACTCTAAGATAGGCATGACACCTTATGAGGCCTTGTATGGGAGGAAATGTAGGTCATCGATATATTGGTATGAAGTGGGTGAGAGGTAGTTGTTAGGTCCCAAGTTAGTACAACAAACCACTGATCAGATTAAGATTATCAGAGAAAAGTTGGCAAAAGCTCAAGACAGGCAAAAGAGCTATGTTGACAAGAGGAGAAGGCCCCTAGAATTCGAGGAAGGAAGCCATGTAGTGTCCCCGACTACTAGGATTGGTAGAGCTATGGAGTCTAGAAAGCTAAGTCCCAGATACATTGGACCTTTCCAAATATTAAAGAGAGTGGGTCCATCTGCATACCAAATAGCCTTACCTTTACACCTGTCCAACCTTCACAATGTTTTCCATGTCTCCTAGCTCTGAAAGTACATACCCGACCCCTCCCATATTCTTGATGCCAGTACTCTACAATTAAAGGAAAATTTAACTTATCAGCTGAGACCTATTCAAATCATCGATACTAAGGTCAAGACCCTAAGGAATAAGTCTATTCCCCTAGTAAAGGTCTTGTGGGACCCAACGGTACCACAGAGGCTAACTGGGAAAGGAAGGAGGACATACACAAGACCTACCCAGAATTATTCTTATGAGATATGTATGAATTTTGAGGAGAAAATTATTTTAAGGGGGGGAGAAATGTAACACCCACAATTTGATTAGCTTAAATTAATGGATAGAATTTATGGTGCTAGTTAATTAATTACTTGCTTGCCAATGAATTTAATGAATTGGCTTCAGGAAGGAAAATTTTGCTTGCATAATTTAATAGCCTAAAACATTTAGATTAAAAAAAAAGGTAAGTTACATAAGAATTTGATGCTTAATTTAACCCTTATTTTCTTTTAGTCATCTGGCCTAAGTACTAAGGGAGGAGCAAAATAAAATGCAACTATTAATTATATGCATGAGTATGCTTTGCATGTGCCATGCATGAAAGAAAGGAATGAGAATTAAATTTCTATGCATGGCAATCTCAAGCCACACGTGGAATTACAAAGGGAAGGAGACTAAAAGCATTCATTTTATATATATTCATGGATTGCACGTGAAGGAAGAACGGGAAGCATGGTGCAACATATATATATCTATATATGTATGAGTGGGTCACATGAACTAAGAGAAAAGCTAGCATAAAAGCAATCCTTCCCTTATGCTAGGACACCACACATGAAGTAGGAAAACCATTAGGTAGTGCAGAATTTTGTTGCATGAAAAATAAGTGAAGCCATGTGAAAAAAAGGGATGGAAATGCTAAACTCATGCATGAAGCCTCCAAGTTACACATGAGCTAAGAAGGAAAGAAATTCATGTAAATTGTTGCATGGGACCACACACAAGGTAGGAAAGAGTGTAGCAATTTTTTTATGGTTACATGTGAAATTGGACAATCTAAACTTGCAAGGAAAGGCAAGACTAAGGTTGCAAGCAAGAGAGTACAAGTGCACAATTTTTTTATATGAGCATGAGCATGTGGGAAATTAAAGGGAGAATGGACAAAGAGCAAGGGAACAAGGGCTTCTCTTCTTCTTGCGTGAGGTATTGGTTAATGTAGGCTTTCAATGAAGTGTCAATTGTACTGTTATAAGGATTAAAGAATATGAGTTAAAGGAAAAAGAACGTGCAGCACTTTGCATAAAAATATGCATATAGGTGCACAAAAAAAAGGGAATGAGGGAAATGGGAAATTAAAATACACACATGCAAGGAATAGGTTGAGGAAGTGAGGAGTTTGCGTGAAAAAAGGGTGAGTATGTTTGATAATAATGATAATACAAGGAGGAAGAAAGAAGAATTCCTAATATACGATAGACAAGAAGAGGAGGGCAGCGTCCTTGGTTATATGTGGCCAAGTGTGTAACAGAAATAACCAAAAAAAAAGAAAGAAGGAAGGGGAAAATGAGGGGCTAAGATGGCGTGAAAGGCAAGGAAAAGAATAGCTTGCAAGAAGAGATTAAAAGGTACTTATGTGGCATAGGAAATGTTAATATAATAAAACAAAATAGACAAAGAAGGGGTGACACATGTGGGCTGCACTATAGGATCGATCGAAAGGGGAGTGGAATGGAATGGGTAGCTTCACACACACACCAACAAGTCACCGAAGCCAAGAAAGAAAAAGGTGCCATTGAGAGGCTTCAATAGACACACGTGAAGCAAGCACACATAAAGAGAGGTTGGGAGTTTCCCATGCAACCAACTCACACACCCATATGTGAAACAAGGAAGGGAAAAAGAAAAGAAAAGAGAGAAGAGGGGAGAAAGACAAACTTAAAGAGGAAGAAGCAAAGGTGGTGAATAAGAAAAGTAAAAGGAGCAAAGAATCAAGGAAAGCCAAGCAAAACCATCTTAGGGCACCAAAGAGGTAGGTTAGCAATTCCTTTATTGTAGTTCCATGAGTTAGTATATATGCTTCAAAATTTTGCTTCCATGGAACTAGAGTGATTATCTTCATTCTTGATTTTGGGATAAAACTTGATATAGTTTGCATGATAAATATAGGAGTTGGCTAAGGTGAATAAACTTAATGGTGTTATTAAACATTTATGTTTGCTAAATAAAATGCATGTGATTATGGGAAATAATTGACTAAGTTAGTATTAGAAATTTATTGTCATGATCAACTATGAGAATAAGTAATGATGAACATTAATATGATAAATTTGATTTTGGGGGTTGAGACCAACAATGGATGACCATGGATAGCAAGAAAATTATTATAGAAGTGATTAGAAATTCTTAGAAGAAAAATGCACATTGGAAGCAAATTCCAATAAAAGAAATTAATATTGAGACTTTTAAAATTTTGTAGGAAAATATACCTTAGAAATTATTCTAAGGAAAATAGAAACTACTCCTTAAAGATTGAATCTTTTTAAGAAAAAATGTATAGTCACATTAAACTATAAGAAAGAGAAATTTTGCTATAAATTAATATCATCTCCAATGACGTACATTAATGGTAGTGTCCAAGAAAAGGAATGTTATTTTTGAAGTTAGTAGAATCTAAAACGAGGATGTATGCTAATGATAATTCTCAAGAAAAGAAACTTTTTTGGGATAATTAATTAAATAAATGTTAAAGGTGGCCCAACATCCACATATTGCCTGAGCGTGCACCAGTGACCTAGGGAGGCATGGCCGAAGGTACTCTATGCCCATGACCTAGTGTTCACGATGACTTTATGTGCGTGGCTGAGTGTCCATGATTTACGAGGTGTGGCCAAAAATACTCCACATGGGCGGCCTAGAGAGGCGTGGCCGAAGGTGCTCTATGCCTATGACCTAGTGCTCGTAATTACGCTATATACGTGGTCGAGTGTCTATGAATTACGAGGTATGGCCAAAGGTGCTCCACACGAGAGGCCTAGGGAGGGGTGGCCAAAGGTGCTCTATCCCTGTGATCTGGTGTCCTGATGATTTTATGTACGTGGCTGAGTGTCCACGATTTATGAGGTATGGCCAAAGGTGCTCTACACGGGCGGCCTAGTGAGGCGTGGCCAAAGGTGCTCCATGCCCATGACCTAGTGCTAGCAACTACGCTATATACGTGGCTGAGTGTCCACGAATTATGAGGTGTGGCTGAAGGTGATCCACAGGGTGACCTAGGAAGGTGTGGCCGAAGGTGCTCTACACCCATGACCTAGTGTTCACATAACACGGATAAGTGCTCTGATAATTCTGTAATAGCATCGGTAAGCTTATAAGAATATGTGTCATCTGAAAATGAATTATCTAATTTTTATTGACTTCTAAATTTATCATGCAGTGCTTGTCAGTTTATAGTTATTTGTAATAATATACCTAATATTAAGAATGTAGATTAAATTTTTTGGTGCTTGCACCCTGGTATATATTAGTTGGTTTTAAAACTTTGAATTACTAAGCTACTAGGAAACTTGTGTTTCTCACCTATGTGCTAATATGTATCAGATATGGACGCGTAGCAAGGCCGCGGGATAGCCATTTCTTTTTGATCGAGTAAGGTTTTTTTTGTAATCTCCTATTTTGGGTCCTAGCTAGATCTGATTTAGGATAGGACATTATTTTTACTGTATATATAAGCTGTATTAGGGGTATACAGGGGAAACAGATATCTGAAGGACCAGACCATCCTTCATTTATACGGGAGCCTGAGTGATAGGTCTGTTGTCTCCTGACTTCTGATGGTCGAGTACTTCATATATCTAGGGATATGGCTTATCAACATGTAATGGAAATTATTGGACATGTATTTATTTAAATTACATGAAGGTTTTAATTTTTGCTGTGTAGTGTAGTATTTTTATTTTGCTGTGCATGTAAGTTTTATTCTGAGTAAAAGATCCCAAACCTAATCTGCTTAATATAATTAAATGGTATAACTGCTCGGACACTAATCAAATATAAAGGATAAGGATAATGTATCGAACCTATCTCTTGATGTCGGAGTTAACAATAAGACTAGATAGGGGCATTACAGACATAGTCCTCTTTGGAGGTATACACTAGATCATTCCTCCTCAGGGTTTCATTCTTTGGAGGTATACACCAAATCATTCCTCCTAAAGGTTTTGCTCTTCAGAGGTATACACCAGATCATTCCTCCTTAAGGTTTTATTTTTCTTTGGAGGTATACATCAAATCATTCCTCCTCAAAGGGATTTAAAATGCCTTGCTCCACCCTCGTTTAGTGACTTTCATGTCTTTCTTTTCACTATTGCAAGAAGCATTCCCAAGCCATTCAATCATATTCACATGATTGGAACATATTTCTATTAATGGCATAATGCTTGCAATTTGCTACTAACATTTAGTCATCACATCAATTTTCCCATTTTTTCTTAACATAGGCCACTTTAATGTACATATTAGGCCATTTTTCATTATCAAATAAATTTAGCTATTCAACGAAATATTCACATATCCATCAGCCAAGACAAGAAAAGCATGAAGAATTGGCATTTCTAACCCTTTTGGTTCATTCCTAGCTTTATTTCTACCATTTAGACATTATGGTAATAATTTCCATAATTATGCCTAACACTTTCTCACACCACATTTTTGGTAAGTGCACCTTAAATCTCTCTTTCCCACACCTTTTAGTTCATTTTTCATACTAAATATGACAATGCACTTAATCTTACCACTTTACATTTTTAGGCACATTATCAAGATGAAATGGTAGACTTTAAAAATGGTACATTTGCTAGAAACATAAAAATACCATAAATTTCTCTCTCCTCCTTTCTTAAGACTAAACTTATGTGGTTTTCTAGTCATTTTTCAAGTGCAATTTCAGCACCAATTACATAAATCCTCTCGGGCAAGAAGGGTAAGACACACTTTCATGGTTAATGGTGAAGCTAGAAAATGGGAAAAGTGTCAAGACATTAACCTAACTAAATTTTCTCTCTCCTACCATTTTATGGCAAGTTCTTTCACTCTTTTTAAACACATTTTCAAACCAGTTTCAGCACCATTACAAGAGCTAGCATTCGGCCAAAGAGAGAAAAACAAGAAAATGGAGTTATCTCACCATCTTGCTTACAAGACAACCATATTCAAGTAGATCTAATAAAATATCACCATTTTCTCACTCTAATACACACCATCTCAGCCATGGTACACATTAGGGTTTTTCAAGAGTTAGGTTCCAATCTTGAGAAATTTCTATCTCTTATGTTATCAAGCATTTCAACATATCCATAGTTATAAACACAACAAGATTTCATCATATGCAAACCCCATTCAAGTAAATCCTCTATAAGAATTTAGAGAAAGAAAACCCAACCTTCTTGCAAGTTTAAGAACACTTTAATCAAACCATAAAAAAAGAAAATAAGGGTTAAGCATGTTTATCTACCTTGAAAATGCAAGAAATGTTGAATTTTCTAAGTGTTTTGCCTTATTTTTGCACTTCTTCTCCTTCCCTTGTGAGTACTTCGGCCAGCCCTTTCTTCTCCCCTCTTGCACGACTTCTTTCCCTTCTCAAGGTAGAAGAAGACTTAAATTAGGGTTTAAGTGAAATTACCAAAATGCCCTTGGTGTAAAATGACTATTTTACCCTTACTACTTCTCTGTTTCAAGAATGGCACTCACTCTCCTTAGGATTGTAATTTTGTGGAACTTTCATAGGCTAGGACAATTCTGCCCTTATGAATTTTGAAATTTCAGATTTTCCCCTCATCTTTTTGGAAAATTATTAATATGTCCCTAAGGAAATTACCATTTTACCTTTTATGTCCAAATGTCCTTTTTAACCCCATTTTCATCCTTTTTGAGTTTAATGGGCAAAAATCACTTAAATAAAGTTTCATAAAACTTATTTTTGTGAAATTACTAATTTACGCTTCTTTTGGAAAAATTATCATTTTGCCCTTAAGGCAAAAATTACCCTTTTACCCTTAAGGCAAAAATTACCTTTTTGCCCTTTATGCCAATGATATTATTTTTACCCTTATTCTTTCTCCTTTTAAAAATAAAAGGGTAAAGACTTCCCATTCCTATTTCCATGAAGTATTTTGGTAAAAATTAAAATTTTTTTACCTTACGTAAAATTACTAATATGCCCTTGGGATAAAATTATGATTTTTCCCTTTTCAGGGAAAATTGCCATTTTTCCATCAAAGTGGACATAATCACTTCCCACACTAAATTCTTCTTCTCTCTTAAATGAAAATGGTGAGAATCATTAATTAATATTCCATGAAATAAGAAAATAAAATTTATTTTCTCCTTAATGGTAAAATTACTATTTTTCCCTTCTTTACCAAATTTCCATTTTTGCCCTTTTTATAACAAAAGTGGTTATATCATGATGAAAGTGTCCATTCTACCCCTTTAATAAACCATTCTTACCATTACACAATTAAAAACATCTTAATATTCACTTAATGATAATAATGTCATGATAAATCTCAAAACATTGGAGGTGGATGTTACATAGGGGAGAGATTTTCTATTCCATAAAAGGGTACCACTGAACTTTTAACTATTTTGTAAAATTATAAACGATAAATTTACTCTACTAGGATAATTGCATCTCATTAAGTTGTTTGTTCAAATGATCAGGGCCAAGAGATGCCTAGAAATTAGTTGGGGCTTGAGATGTATAACGGAGCTGTGAGGCAACCTATAAGAGTTGCAAAATCTGTATCCTTAGAGAGTAAATTTGAAATGGCATATAGGCAATGAATTGTATATGTAACAAAAATTGTATGGTTATTTGATTAAATACCGTAGGATGTGGAATCATGTAATGGAGATAGTTATATTGAGATGTGATCTTGTAGTAGAAAGTTTATTTTAGTAGTATTTCTATAAGTCATATCTTAATTGTTCTTAAATGGATGATTTAGAATTATATATTCCAAAGTACATGGTTGTATGAATTGTGGTACTAGATATGCTGTGCATAAGAGGTAGTTGAGTGGAATTCGAATGGACTAAGAGAAGAGTCTATTTGGATTACACTCAACTAGTAAAGACCTTGAATGGTATAAGTCTTTATAGAAAAAAAATTTATTGAGAATTCCACGCTTCATAACTATTCTGATCTATGTATTTAAAAAGGGGTCATTACAAAGTTAGTATCAGAGTAGTGGTTTTACGGATTAGTCTAGTTTGGCTTAGGGATTAGCCTGGTTGGCAGCATTAGGAATTACTGATTTGAATTCTTAAACTCTAAAATATATAGGATTATGATCAAAACCCTTGAGATATTAGGAGTAAAACTTATTGCTATAGTTAGGTGTTGTTACTAAAGGCTAATTGTTTTCCCTTTTTGTATTAGCAAACTATGGTAAAGACAAGAAGTGGTACTGCCAGAAGCTCACAAGGGAGGAGTAGCATGGATGAGAAAATGAGAGATATGATGGACTTATTCAAGATGATGGCAGAGGTTAGTGGGGGAGAACCAAGATAGGAAGAATCAGGAGAACTAACCTAAGGGCGGGGGAAGAAATACTAATCTTATATACTAAGGCTAGCTAGAGTTCTAGAGGGTAAGATTGCCAGCATTCATAGGTACATATGAGTCGATGGTAGTGGAAGAATGGTTGAAAGAGATGGAAAAGTTATTTCAACTGCTGCATAGTACAAAGGAATAGAGGGTTACATATGCAGCATATGTGTTGAAAGGCAAGGTAAAAAATTGGTGGAGTGTGCCCAAACAACTCATGGAAATTAAGGGTATCCCACTAACTTGGGAGTCCTTTAAGAGGATCTTCTTGGAAAAATATTTCCCTAAGAACGTGAGGCAAGCAAAAGAGATAGAGTTCCTGTAACTTAAGTAGAGAGGCAGACCCTTTAAGGAATATTTAGCTAAGTTTGAAGAATCGACTAGGTATTCTACGTACTTGAGGCTGTGCCCAGACGAGGCCAAGAAATCAAGCCAATTGGAAGCAGGTTTAGACTAGTAGATGAAGACTTAGATAGCTCCAATGGAAATATAGGATTTTATGGTACTAGTGAATAAATGCCACATCCTTAGTAAGAGTTTAGGGGAGAAGTAGCACATGAACTAGAGATTTATTGCTCGTCAGAAACAACCTGCCAAGAATTTAAGTGTGAAAGGGGGAAACTTCAAGGCACCCCAAAGGCAATCTAGTAGTAACCGACGTCCAGAGGTTGTAAATTGCCCAAACTGTAGAAACAGACATGGGAATCAGCCCTACTGGTATCGAACAACAGTGACGTGCTACAAGTGCAAAAAAAATAGGGCACATTACAAAGTACTATCTATCCAGTGGAAATCAACATAAACCTGGCGGGTCAAGGCCACAATCCCTGGGGAGACTCTTTACCTTGGATAGCGCCAATGTTGAGAAATCACCAGGACTAACTCAGGGTAGAGGTAAGATTTATAATTTTCCCTTAATAATAATGTTTGATTTGGGTGCTACCCACTCTTTTATATTTGATACAGTGGTGGGAAAAATAATCTCTCCTCGAATTTGTTTGAATTATCCTCTTTATATTGTTGAACATCTATTTGTTGTGGACCTTTTGTGTTTGCCCTTGGTTGGGATCGATATCATTTTGGGAATGGATTTTTTGGCTAGGAATCGAGTTCTTTTAAATTGTTTTGAAAAGTCTATTACCTATTTGGATACCTTACTAGTAGGTAGAAGTGACAGTGTGTGAGATGAATGATATCTTCCTTAATTTCTCCCAAGTAGAATTCTAAGAGAGGTTTAGCTTAACTCCTATCATAAGAGACTTTCCAGAGGTATTCCCTTTAGAGATAGTGAAGTTATCCCCACCGAGAGAGATTGAATTTGCCATTGACTTGATTTATGGAATGGGCCCAATATCCATGACACCTTATAAGATGGCTCTAATAGAACTAAAGGAGTTAAAATTCCAAATAAAGGACATGTTAGAGAGAGGGTTTATTAAACCTAATGTATCACCGTGGGGAGCTCTTATTTTATTTATAAATAATAAAGATGGGAGCATGAGATTGTGTATTGATTACTGACAACTAAATAGGGTGACCATTAAGAATAAATACCCTTTGCCCAAAATAAATGACTTATTTGACAAATTGTAAGGGGTAACTGTATTCTCTAAAATAGATTTGAGGTCAAGATACCACCAAATCAGGGTTAGGAATGAAGACATTTCTAAAATAGTATTTAATACTAGATATGACCACTATGAGTTATTAGTGATACCATATTGACTAACTAATGCTCCTACTATGTTTATGGACTATATAAATAGAGTCTTTTAACCTTATATGGATCAATTTGTGGTAGTGTTCATAAATGACATCTTAATCTATTCCAAGACTAGTGAAGAGCACGCACAACATTTGGGGATGGTGCTACAGATGTTAAAGGAAAAGCAGTTGTATGCTAAGTTGGAAAAATGTGAGTTTTAGTTAGAGGAGATCAAATTCTTGGGTCATGTGGTGAATAGATAAGGGATTTCAGTAAACCTTAATAAAATTAAAGCTGTGTTAAATTGGAGTTAGCCAAGAACGGTCACGGAGATTAGGAGTTTTTTGTGTTTGGCAGGTTACTATCAAAAATTAATACAAGGATTCTCTAAAATAGCCTTGCCATTAACTCGGCTAACCAGAAAGGGTGCTAAGTTTGAGTGGAGCAAAAAATGTGAGCGTAGTTTCTAAACACTAAAAGAAAAACTAACTACCAATCCAGTGTTAATAATCCTAGACCCATTAGAACCTTTTGAAGTATACACAGATGCATCAAAGAAAGGTTTATGATGCATCTTAATGCAAGCGAGGAAGGTAGTTGCTTATGCATCAAGGTAACTCAAACCTATAGAGGAAAACTATCCCACCTATGATTTGGAGTTAGCTGCCATGGTTTTTGCCCTAAAAATTTAGAGACATTACTTATATGGGGCTAAATTTAAGGTTTTTAGTGATCATACGAGCCTTAGGTACTTGTTTTGATTAAAAGGAATTAAATATGAGACAGAGAAAGTGGCTAGAGTATCTAAAGGATTTCCATTTTGAGCTGAAGTATCATGTAGGGAAAGATAATGTTGCAACTGATGCATTAAGTAGAAAGTCCCTACAAGTAGCTAGCCTTATGGAAAATGAGATGAAATAGCTCGAATATTTTAGGGATCTTAGTCACAATGTGATTTCACTCCTAAATAAGTTAGCAATGAGTGAGTTTTAGATAAGTTTTGATTGAGGGAATAAATTAGAAGAGCTCAAAAAGAGGATGAATCCCTTGGAATCTATGTAAACCAACCAAATTTTTGGTTAGCCATTGATGGGCTATTGATGTTTAGGAACAGAATAGTGATTCCAAACCATCAAAAGTTAAGGGATAAATTGTTAGCAGAGGCATATTGTAGCCATTACAATATTCATCTAGGTATTTCTAAGATGTATCAAGAGTTAAAAAGAAACTTCTGGTAGTTAGGTATGAGAAAGGATATCGCGAAGTATGTGAATGCCTATCTTACTTGTCAGTAAGTAAAAATAGAGCATCAAAAATCTGTTGGGTTACTGAGACCACTAGAAATACCGAAGAGGAAATGGGATCATTTAACCATGGATTTTATGGTAGG
Organism: Senna siamea; assembly: GCA_031216115.1. Classification (NCBI taxonomy): domain Eukaryota; kingdom Viridiplantae; phylum Streptophyta; class Magnoliopsida; order Fabales; family Fabaceae; genus Senna; species Senna siamea. Next base: position 9,689,530 of record CM062357.1, on the reverse strand, counting down.
ACTACCTAGAACCCCAGCCCGTTATGATTCCATCTAGGTGATAGTGAATAGGCTAACCAAATTTGCTCATTTCTTACCTATCAAGATCCAATATTCCATGGAAAATTTAGCCCAACTATACCTTAAGAAAATATGAGATTACATGGGATACCCTCTAGCATAGTGTCGGACCGAGACCCTAGGTTCACGTCCCAATTTTGGCAGTCCTTACAAAGAGCATTAGGAACCTAACTAAAATTTACCACTACTTATCATCCTTCGACTGATGGACAGTCTGAGAGAACATTACAAGCCTTAGAGGATATGTTGAGAGCATGTGTGATAGAACATAAGGGAAGTTGGGACAGGTGCCTACCTTTGATAGAGTTTGCATACAACAATAGTTATCACTCTACTAGAGGTATGGAACCACATGCTGTTTTGTGTGATAGGAGTTGTAAGTCACCCTTGAGTTGGATAAAGATGGGGGAGGAGACATTGTTGGGACGTGAGATTGTATAGGAAATTACTGATCAAATAAAAATGATTAAGGAAAAGATGAGAGTTGCCTAGCAGAGATAGGAAAACTATGCAAATAGGAGGAGAAGGCCTTTGGAATTCTATAAGAGAGACCATGTGTTTTTGAGAATGTCACCTACCACAGGTATTGGTTGTAACATCCGCTCCTAATAATTGCATTTTATGATGATGTTATTATTATTATTGTTAGTATTAATTATGGGATGTTAATGATGATTTATCAAGGAGTTAGAATGGACATTTTTGCCATTATATAATCACTTTTGTGATAAAAGAAAGCAATTGGAAATTTGGTAAGGAAGGGTAAAATAGTAATTTTACCATGAAGGGAAAAATTAATTTAATTCACCTATTTCATGAAATTGCATCAAAGGATTCTCATTAATTTCATTTAAGAGAGAAAAAGAATCTAGTTATGGAAAAGATTACTTGCATTTGATGTCAAAAGACAACTTCCCTGAGGAGGGGCAAAATCATAATTTCACCCTAAGGGCATATTAGTAATTTTTATAATGTAGAAAATTTAAGTTTTATCTTAAATATTTTAGGAAAATAGAAATTTGGAATCTTTACCCATTTATGCACAAGAAGGAAGGAAAAAGGGTGAAATGATAATCTTTGGCATAAAGGGAAAAATGGTAATTTTTCCTTAGGGGAAAAATTATAATTTTGATAAATTAGTACAATCACAAAAATAAGTTTTATAAAATATTATTTAAGTGATTTTTATACCATGAGGCTGAAAAGGGTGAAAATTTGAGCAAAAATGGCCAATTTTTAAATGGCAAAATGGCACTTTTCCTAGGGACTAAATTGTAATTTTTAAAAAGTTAAGGGACCACTATGCAATTTTGAAAATCTTGAAGGGTAGAATAGTCCTAGTCCATGGAAGTTGCATAAAATTACATTCTTAAGGAGAGATAATGCCCTTGTGGAAAAAGAGAAGAAAAAGGGTTGAATTGGACAATTTGCACTAATGGCATTTTTGTAAATAATTCAAAGTCCATGTTTCAACCTTCTTCTTCCTCCATATGCTAGAAATGTCGAGAAAAGAGTGGAGAAAAGGGAGGTGGCCGAATTGCTTTGTAGCTTTGGAGAAGAAGGACTTTTCATCAAAACAACTTGGAAATCACACTTATATTGACTTTTCAAGGTAGCTAAACAATCCTATGCCATTATTTTCTTGTTTTATGGTTTTTTTTATGGTGTTTTCAATTTGCAAGAATGATGGCTATTTCTCTCTTTGCATTTTTATGGTAGATTTGCATGCTTGGGTTTGAAATATGTTGAAAACAACTTGTGTTTATGGCTATAGACATGTTGGAATGTATGGAAACTCATGAAATGGTAAATTTTCATGGATGGAACTTTGATTTTGCCAAATCCTAACTTGTACCAAGGCTGAGTTTGTGTTTATAAGAGTGAGAAAATGGTATTTTTGCATGAATGTTGTGGTATTGTAACTAAAGTGATGAAACCACTCCATTTAGCTTGATTTCTCCTCTTGGCCGAATGCTAGGGTTTGGAATGGTGCTGAATTTTGGCAAAATTTTATGTTAGAAAGAGTGAGAGAAAGTGTTAGAAAAAGGTAAGAGAGAGAAAATCTAGTTAGATTTACATTTAGGTACTTTTTCCATTTTCTAATTTCACAAGTAACCCAAAAAATGTGTTTTATTCACCTTGGCTGAATGGATACATATGAATGGTGCTGAGTTTGCTCTTGAGGAATGACTTAGAAATCATATAAGTTTAGTTCCAAGAAAGGAAGAGAGAGAAAATTATGACAGTTTATGTTTCAAGCAATGTTGCCAATTTAAAGTCTTACTATTTCCCTTTAAAAGTATGCCTAAAAATGTGAAATTGTGGGATTAGATGTGTGATCATGTTTGGCATGAAAAAATAGGCTAGAAAAGCATGGGAAAGAATAGCCTAAATTGCAATTACCTAATTTTTAGTGTGAGAAAGTATTAGGCATAATTATGGGAAATTTCACCACAATGTTCAATTAATGGAAATAAGGTTAGAAATGTGCCAAAAGGGTTAGAAATGCAAAGTATTCATGCTCATTCTACCTTGGCCGAATACTATGTGAAATTTTCCCTAGAGTGGCTAAATTTATGTATGAGTTGGAAATAGCCTAAGGTGTCATTTAAATGGCCTATGTTAAGGGAAAAGAGATCAAAAGATGCAAGGGTCAAGAAGGAATGAATAATAGCATACATTTTGCCATAAATAGTGAAATGTCTAAATTCATGCAAAGGTGATTGAATGGCAAAGAATGCTTGATGTAATTGTGAATGTCAAAGTAAATACCAAAAGAGGAATGATCTGGTGAATACCTTTTGAGACTAAAAGCCTATAAAGGAATGATTTGATGTATACCTTCCAAGGAAGCTAACTTGAGGGGAATGATCTAGTGTAAACCCCAAAGGAATTGAAATGCAGGAGGAATGATCTAATGTATATCTCCAAAAGCACAGTTATATGGGAGGGAATGATCTAGTATATACCTTCCTAGAGTTGAGTTTTATTACATGTTATTATGTGTATTGCAAAGATATGACTTATGTGAATATGATTATGATATTTAAGCATTGAATGCTTATATTCCATTCCATGAATGATTTAATTGGCTGCATATCTCATGTCTATAGATGCATATACACATGTTTTCTTAATAAGTTATACCCAGATATCTATATGAAAATAGTTTTGAAATTAAACCGAATGTAGAGTTGTTTTCTGCATTATTACAGTGGTACATGTCAGTTGTTTTTAAAATAAACTAGTTTTTTTAGCTAGTGGGAATGTATTTCTCATTATTGGACTGATATGTATCAGATGCCTAGATACTACCTGATAATAGAGGTTGAACTAACAATAGTGTAAATTCCCTTTTTGGGAACTTTCACTATAGTGAAGGATGTTTATGTTATAACTGTCTTCAAATTCCTTATAGAGTAGATAAGTACTTAAATATGTAGCTATAGCCCGATCATTTTGGAGTCCTAATTCTACATATTCTTTTTGGGTTGGAATTAAGGCTGATATTTTTTGGCTGTATATAAAAGGAAAAAGGGCATATATATAAGGATATGTGAAGGACCTATTCACTCACGATATTTTGTAAAGGAGTATGAGTGGCAGGCTTGTTGTCTCCTTACTCCTTATGGATGGGTACTTCATCTATCCCAGTATATGTATACAAATGATGTACTAAATAGTTATTATAATGCATGTATATCAAAAACATTTTTATATACTCTATTATAATGTTCGATATTTTATATTCCATTGTGCCTAAGCATGTTTGCCTGAGCAATAGAACCCAGACCTAATTGGATAATAAATTATGACGGATTAAATGCTCAGGAGGAATAAATACAATTAAAGACTAAGAATAATGAAACCACTTATCTTAATAAGCATTATGACGTTGTTAAGATAAGATAAGGGGTGTTACATTGGTATACAAATAAAGACAAGGAAACTAAGTCCATAATTCTTAAGACCATTCTAAATCCTAAAAAAAGTTGGTCTAATTGCCTATCTCCTTACCTTTTAAACTTGCATGACGTCTTCCATGTCTCTCAACTCAAAAAACATGTTCTGGATCCCACTTATGTATTGGAGAATTAACCCATAGTATTAAAGGAAAATTTAACTTACGAGACAACTCCTATGCAGGTCCTAGATTTTAAGACTAAGCAACTTTGGAATAAAAGTAATTCCTTTGGTTAAGGTGCTTTTCCAGGATGTAGCAGCCTAGGAAATGACGTGGGAGAAGGATGATGAAATGAGACAACACTATCTAGAAATGTTTACAGGTATGAATTTTGAGGACAAAATTCTTCTAAGGGGGGGAAGATTGTAATATCCATTTCCTTAAAATTTAATTTTTTAGGATAATCTTAGAATTCTATTTCAAGGAATTAAATGAAACAAGGAACTTAAGGTTAAAGTGAGAGGGACTAAAGAGTAATTTTTTCTATTTGCAAGGAGGTACCTGAAATTTCAACTGCTAAACCCTTTTATCTCTTTCCATATGCTTTCCTTCATACTAAGACAAAGACCAAAAACTCTAGGAGAAAAGGGAAGAAAGGAAAACGGGCAGAAGGGAAAAGAGAAGAAATCAAAGTGGAAGTTTCCCATAACTAGATTTGAGGTAAGAAATCTTCAGCTATAGCTTAGTAAACATCTTAGCCATCATCTAGGAGTAGATTTATTCTTCTAAAAAGCATCAAACATGCTGAAATCTTTTGAGAAAGAAAAAAATGGCCAAGTTAGGTTATATTTGAAATATTGGTGTTTTTGGCCTAAAATGATGATTTTGAGGTTGTTGGGAGTTAGAAAAAAGTTTCTAAACTAAAATGCTAGAGTTTTTAACTTCCATTAAGCATTTTCTAGGCTTGAATTAGATTTTCAAGTTAAGTTTTACTGTTCACCCATTTTGGATGTGTAAATCAACTTTTATGAGTGATATTTGAGCATGAAAATGGTTATAAATTGAGAGGGAATGACCGATAAGGGTTAGAAAGTAAGCTCATAACTTTTAATCTTGAAAATTACTATATTTTAGACTGGAAAATTTTAAAATTTTGGTTTTTTTTCAAACTGCCGTAGAACATAGCAGCCGACTGATAGCATGTACCAGTCGACTGTCATGTTCTTGAAAAACCTAAAATTTCATACAGAAAAGGTTTTTTTCAAAAGTCAAAGAAGTTAAAACATGTTTTCCAGCCGTAGTAAAAATGGATAACTCATAGAGCAATTTGATTATAGGTAAGCTCAATCTTTCCACACATTCAAGGGAAATAAAGGAATGAGTGGTGCCAAAATCAAATAATACAATTAAAGAAACATCATTTATAAAACACTAACCTTTAATGGAATTATTGGATTGGTCTACCTCTTTGCCCATGAGGGTGTAGAATCTCCCCCTAGTTAGAGGCTTAGAGGCCTCAGTTACATTCTTCCACAACAGGCAATCCTTGATGAAATTTCCCGCTTATCGCACTTGTAATAGACATTCTGTACTAACTAACATGGCTTATTCCCGTGATTCTTCCCACACTTAGGGAAGTTGTCTGAAGCAATTTGCCAGCCTTAACAAACTTGCTCTCCTTCCACTTAGTAAAATCTGGTTGTGGTTTCCTCTTAAGGGGATTTAACTCTCTCTTCCCCTTCTCCTATAAACCATTTGAAACTATGTAACATTTATTAGCTAATATGGCATAGTTTCATATCTCTAATGAAGCCACAACGCTCCTCAATTTCGGATTCAACCCAGCCTGTAAGTATATAACCTTCCATGCTTCATCTTGCCACAACTGCAAATAGGAAGAGAACTTAGACAACTCATTAAACTTTGCCAGGTAATCATCAAAAGACATGGAGCCCTCTAATCTTTATGAACTTTATTTCCATCTCTTTCCTCACACTCTAGGGGAAGTACTTCTCCAGAAATACCTCCTTGAAGGAATCCCAGGTGATCTAAACTCCTTGGGCCTCGATTAATTGCTTGGCCTCCTTCCATTAGTGTTCGGCCTCTCTAGCTAGCATGTAAGTGGAGTTTTAAACCTTCTAGACCTCTGTACTCCCTAGAACTAGAAATAACTTTTCTAGCTCCTCCAACAACTCTTCTGCCACTTTTGGGTTGAACTCACCCCTAAAGGTAGGAGTCTTGGCTTTCTGAAACTTAGACCACCCCTTATAGGCCTAATCCCCTATTTTTCCTCCCTCAGGGTGATATGTCTTATTTTACACAATTTTACCTAATATTTTATGTCCATTTTATATGTATTTGTTGTGTATTTTTATTCTAGGAATCACCTAAATGTGTATTTTATTGCATTTCAGGCTTTTTATCAATCTATCATCAGCAAACGAGACTTTTCTGGAGTTAAAGCTGCTATTTTGGGTCAGTTGGGCCATTTTTCTCTTGTTGGGCCAAGCCAAAGCCCTTAATGGGCCTTTGGGGCATGAACCCAAGGGAGGAGGCCGAGCAGCGTGAAAAGGAGGAGAAATTAGAAGCTTGAAAGGGGAAAATAGAGAGGATTGGAACAGGAAGAAACACACACACCCTTCACGAAACCAGAGCGCAATCGAGGGACCCATGGCTCGCCTGACTGGTGTTTTGCGGTGGCGTGACCCCACCTCGGCAGCAGGAGACGACGGAGAACCCACCACCACCACCCATTGCCATCGGACAGTAGCAGAACGGCGAGAAAGGCGCGCGAACCGAGAGGAAAAACTGCTCCACATCGCGGTGTTTTGCGGCGTTTTCCGACCGACCCACTGCCCACCGACGCCTCCTGCAGCTTCAGGCAGCCTAGTCGCACCTTCCGACAGACCATCAGCTGCCGTAACGCGACGGATCACGTAACCCGAGACAGACCCGAGTGACACGACCCGACAGCGCTTCGTGACCCGCCCAGCGTCGTTTGCGTTGTAGGCCACCGAAATTCATCCCTCCGTCGTGCGGCGTCCCTCCTGTAACCTTGCGCCGCTGCTCCGGTGGTCTTTGGAGCTATTTTCGTTCGGGTATCCGTGACCCACGATCCGACCCGTTTCTGACCCGACCCGTTTGACCCGCTTTGTTGGACAGCATTGTACTTGATTTTTCAGGCATTTTTCTAGCAGTTTTCCGGTGACCAATTCGTGCAGTAATCATCGAACAATTGAAAAGACAGGATTGCATAAATTTTTATTGTTTTTATCTGCTGTATAATTGGTATCGATGGGTTGTTCTTTGTTGGATTGTTTGCTATCTGTAAATATGTGTGGCTAGATTTGTAAAATTCATTGGGGTCCCTAACTGTGTTGGATTGCTGTTTAAATTTGCATGGATGTTGAATCTAATGTGTGATCTCCGTTACAATTATGAATGTATGTGTTAGCGTTATTTACGAGACGTCGTGGTAATGTTAATTAGATTCCTTTTTGAGATCGATAGATGATAATTGGAATTTGGAAAACTAACTGTAACGGACAATTTGTTATCGCTTAGAATTAAGGTTAATAAATTCTTTGGATTAAATAACGACTCTTAATAGTGGTGAATTAGATAGATAATGCTTTGATTTAAAATTTGCCATTAGGAAGAACCGGCCGATGGTGGATTTTAAGTTTAAGAAATTCATTGAGATCGACAGAGAATTTGAATTTGCATTGGAATTCACTCACAGGTAACATAGTTAAATTCAGTAATCCATTATCCTTCGTGTGTTTGCCAACCGGTGTAGGTTCCACGATGGATTTGCATTTCTTGCCTCCGTGTATTTTCTTCTATTTCTTGTCGCTGTTAGTTTATTATTGCTTATAGTTAGACGTTAGTTTAGATGAAAATTAATCATTTTAATTGCTAGGCTAGATAACAGAGAACAAGTAGTGACTCTGGGCTTTCCCGTTCCCGAGGAATACGACCTTGATACTCACCATTGCACTAGGCTGCATCGATAGGTTCACTGCCTTAGGTGTTGTTGCTAGATAGCATTGGCAGCACGCATCAAGTTTTTGGCGCCGTTGCCGGGGAACTATTGGTGAAAACTAGAGTGAATTTGCTATCTGTTACTTTAGCCATTTTTTTTTATTTGTTCTGTTTTGTTTTGTTTCTGGTTAGTGTGTCTTTCTCTGCGTTCAACTATTAGTTTCATTTTGTCCTTTGTTTATTTTAGTTTATTTTATTTATTTGGATTATTTGTTTTATTATTTTAGTAGGTTTTTATTTGTTTCGTTATTGTTTACATTATTGAGTTTTATCTGTCTTGTTTTACTTTTTGTTTTGGTTTATTACTTTTTGATCGATTGGTGGAATTTGTTTCGGTATTGGATTCAGGTAGTTTATGACCAGGAGTTCTAATCTGTACTTGTAGACCCTCTATCCGATCGAGCATTTGTTGTGGACTCGTGCACACCGTCGTCGAGGAGGTGCCGATTGAGATATTGGAGGAGGAACCAATTGAGATCCACGACCTACATCACCAAAGATGGCAGCTGCAAATAATAATGACGAAGCCAATAGAACGATGTATGAGTTTGCTAGACCTTCATTGGAAGGGACACAGACGTGCATTACTCAGCCTACAATAGTAGCTAACAATTTTGAAATCAAGCCAAATGTGATTCAGATGGTGCAACAAACGGTACAGTTTGGAGGGATGCCCAGCGAAGACCCGAATGCCTATATAGCTAACTTCTTGGAGATATGCGACACTTTCAAGATTAATGGAACCACTGATGATGCCATTCGACTTAGATTGTTTCCATTTTCCTTGAGAGATAGAGCAAAGAGATGGCTGCAATCCCTACCACCTAACTCCATCACTACTTGGGAGACTTTGGTTGAAAAGTTTTTGTACAAATATTTTCCACCAGCTAAGACTGCAAAACTACGTAATGACATTTCTTCTTTTGTGCAGATGGCTGATGAGAGTATATATGATGCATGGGAGAGGTACAAGGACTTACTGAGGTGTTGCCCACATCATGGATTGCCTGTGTGGATGCAAGTGCAGACTTTCTATAGTGGTTTAAATATAGCCACAAGGCAGATGGTGGATGCGGCAGCAGGGGGTGCACTAAATAATAAAACCCCTGAATAGGCACAGAGTTTAATAAAGGAAATGGCCATGAACAACTATCAGTGGCAATCCTCAAGGGATAGGCTAGGACGGCAGGGAGTGGTCAACCAGTCAGACTCTATATCAACCTTGGCAACTCAAGTGGAGCTTCTGGCTAAGAAGATTGACCAACTCTAGATGCTAGTGCATGCGACACCAAGTTTGCGAGTTCTGTGGTGGCCCGCATTATGGTGTCAATTGTAATGCGGGAGGTATGTTTGCTAACCCATCTTCTTCATTTTCTTCTCACAATGGTTCTTCTGATTTTGAACAGGTAGATTACATGGGGAACGCTCCGAGACAGCAGAACAATCCATATAGCAGCACATACAACCCCGGGTGGAGGAATCATCCCAATTTTGGATGGAGAAACACTAATAACCAGGGCCCACCAGGTTTTCAGCGGTTGCACCAACAGCAACCCCAGCAGCAAGCTGCTCCAAGTCAATTTCCGCAAGAGCGGAGAAGAAGCCCAATCTAGAGGAATTGATGATGAAGTTTGTGTCTACCAGGAGGAAAATTCCACTAAGCAGACAAAGACTTAGAAACCAACAAGCCTCCATTCAAAACTTAGAGAATCGGATAGGCCAGATTTCTAAGGTGTTGGCTGAAAGACAGCCAGGGAAACTCCCTAGCACCACCGAGTCTAATCCAAGGGAGCATTGCAAGGCTATCACTCTAAGATCAGGTAAGCAAGTAGCTGGTCCTTTACCTTTACCTACTGATGATCATAATGATGTGCAGGATACAAGTGTCAATGAGGACCAAGGGCCTGAGGTAACTAAGCCGGTGCAAGTTGAGGGCAAGAAGAGCCCCATAAGAGAGTACCAGCCACCCATTCCATACCTGGCTATACTGAAGCAGGAGAAAGTAGATCAACAGTTTGGTAAGTTTCTTGATCTATTTAAGTAGCTGAGGATTAACCTTCCTTTTGTTGAAGCCATTTCTCAGATGCCTCGCTATGCAAAGTTCTTGAAGGAAATACTGAGCAACAAGAGGAAACTAGAGGATTTGGGACTGGTGACATTGAATGAGGAGTGCTCAGAAATCTTAAAAAACAAGCTACCTGTTAAGAGGCGTGATCCAGGGAGTTTTACCGTACCTTGTGTAATTGGTGATCTGTCTGTCATGGATGCTTTAGCTGATTTAGGAGCTAGCATAAATCTGATGCCCACTAGCTTGTTTGATAGATTGGGATTGGGTGAGCCAAAACCTACTAGGATGAACATACAATTAGCTGATAGAACTGTTAAATATCCTAGAGGTATAGTTGAAGATGTCCTTGTAAAGGTTGATAAATTTATATTTCCTGTGGATTTTGTTGTGATGGATATGGAGGGTGAGAGTAGCGTACCCTTGATGCTAGGTAGGCCTTTCCTTGCAGCGTCTAGGGCTATTATAGATGTCTGTGATGGGAAATTGAAACTTAGAGTAGGAGATGAAAGCGTTACCTTTGACTTAGCTACCTCTAAGAGACAATCTTTAGATCATGATGATCTTGTATATTCGTGGATGTCTTGGATGATGTGGTTGAATCTGAATTGCAGGAATTTTTACTTGATGACCCTTCTGGTGGCATTACAAGGAGAAGAGGATGGGTTGTCCAACGAGCAAGTGTTGGAACAACTAGCTCACTTGCTATTTGTTGAGCCCGACAACTTAAGCGATTCTTTTGTTTCTCTTGACAGGTCAGAGGTGCAGAAGGTGAAACCTTCAATTGAGGACCCCCCAACCTTGGAATTGAAGGAGTTACCCAAACACTTAAGCTATGCCTATTTGGATGAAGCGGAGAAGGCGCGATAATTATAGCGGTGACCTTATGGTGAAGAGAGGGAGATGACTTTGACCTCTCTTAGGAAATACCCTAGGGCCTTTGCTTATAAGATGGCGGACATTCCTGGGATTAATCCTAGCTATTGTTCACACAAGATCCTGATGGAAGATAGCTATAGGCCAGTGGTTCAGCCACAGACACAGCTGAACCCAAACATGAAGGAGGTGGTGAAAAAGGAGGTAATTAAACTTCTTGATGCGAGTTTGATTTATCCTATCTCGATAGCTCTTGGGTGAGTCTGTGCGAGGTTGTACCAAAGAAGGGTGGCATGACAGTGGTCAAGAATGATAAGGATGAACTCATACCCACTAGGGCGATAATAGGTTTTTGGGTTTGCATTGATTATAGGAGACTCAATGATGCAACCGGAAAGACCATTTTCCTCTGCCTTTCATTGACCAGGATGCTTGAGCGTTTGGCGGGTCACATGTTTTATTGCTTTCTTGATGGTTTTTCAGGTTACTTTGATTCCCATTGCAAGAAGACCAAGAGAAGACCACCTTTACCCGCTTCATATGGAACGTTCGGCGTCTGGGGAGGATGCCTTTTGGATTGTGCAACGCGCGACCACTTTTCAGCAGTGCATGATGGCAATCTTCCATGACATGATTGAGGAGTCTATGGAGGTATTTATGGATGACTTCTCAGTTTTTGGTAACTCTTTCTCCCACTGTTTGCTTAATTTAGAACGTATGCGTGCAAGATGTATAGAAGCAAACTTAGTTCTTAATTGGGAAAAATGTCACTTTATGGTGAGAGGGGATCATTCTTGGGCATAAGATATCACATGCGAGGGATGGAAGTGGATAAGGCTAAGGTTGAGACCATATCAAAACTACGACCCCTAGTTCGATTAAAAATTTGTTAGAAGCTTCTTAGGGCATCTTTGGTTTTTATAGGACATTTATTAGAGATTTCACTAAGATTGCTAGCCCTTAACTCGGTTGCTTGTCAAGGATGTACCTTTTGTTTTCGCTGATTGTCTGCATGCATTTGAGTTACTAAAGGAACGACTAACCACAGCCCCTATTATGGTTTCACCTAAGTGGGGGCTGCCTTTTGAACTAATGTGTGATGCTAGTGACTTTGCAGTTGGGGCTGTGTTAGGTCGGAGGATTGATAAAAAGTTTCAGCCAATTTATTATGCTAGCAAGACCTTGGTGATGCCCAGGAGCACTATACCACTGCGAAAAGGAATTACTTGCGATGGTCTATGCTTTCGACAAGTTTCGATGCTATTTGGTGCTATCCAAGACCGTGGTTTACACGGATCATTCAGCCTTGAAGTATTTGTTCGGTAAGCATGATGCTAAGCCTAGACTCATTAGATGGATTTTGCTCTTGCAGGAATTTGATATTGAGATAAAAGATAAGAAGGGTGCGGAGAACCTGTTTGCAGATCACCTATCAAGGTTAGAGAATCCAAACTGGGAGGCCTTAGATGAGAGAGCCATTGATGATAACTTCCCAGATGAGCATTTGGAGACGGTTCAGGTATGTACTGATTCCCCTTGGTTTTGTGATTATGCTAACTATTTGGTGGCAAGGGTTTTACCAAAGGGTATGACTACCCAGCAAAAGAAGAAATTCTTTGCTGAGTTGAAATACTACATTTGGGAAGATCCTTTCTTGTTTAAATATCTGTCTGAGACCAAATAATCGAGCAATGCATACATGGGAGGAAGTCCACCAAATCCTGAAGCACCTTGCCATGAAGGACCAGCGGAGGCCACCAGGATACAAACCACACTTGCTAGGAAGGTGCTCGGCGAGGTTCTCTTGGCCAACCATATTCCAGGATGCCAGAGCATATGTCCAGGTTTGTGATGCTTGTCAGAGGTCAGGTAACATCTGCCCGTGATGAAATGCCCCAAACGAGTATGCAAGTGGTTGAAATCTTTGATGTGTGGGGTATTGACTTCATGGGCCCTTTTCCTTCCTCATCTGGTAATAAGTATATACTTGTGGCTGTTGAGTATCTTTCCAAGTGGCCAGAAGCTCAAGCTTTCCCCACTAATGATACCAGGGTGGTGACTAGGTTCCTAAAAAAATTGTTTGCTAGGTTTGGTACACCTAGGGCACTGATTAGTGATAGAGGGATCCATTTCTGTAGCTCTGACTTGAGAAAGTACTAAAACATTACGGGGGTATCTCATAGGTTTTCAACACCCTATCACCCACAAACCAAAGTGGACAAGTAGAGGTAACTAATAGGGGTTTAAAGAGAATCTTAGAGAAAACCGTAGGGGTGAGTAGGAAGGATTGGGCATCCAAATTGGATGATGCATTATGGGCTTTTAGGGCCGACTTACGAGAACTTCTCTTTGGATTTACACCCTATAGGCTAGTGTATGGAAAGACTTGTCATTTGCCTGTTGAATTGGAACAAAGGGCACTTTGGGCCCTTAAAACATGCAATCTTGATGTTATTTCTGCAGGTAAAGAGAGGTTATGGCAGTTGGATGAGTTAGAAGAATGGCGCCACCAAGCTTATGAAAATTCTTCCATTTACAAAGCTCGAACCAAGAAGTGGCATGATCAAAGGCTGCGTGGCTCTAAAAATTTTCAGGTTGGAGATAGGGTATTACTTTATAACTCACGTCTTCGTCTTTTTCCAGAAAGCTTAAGAGCCGATGTTAGGGACCATTTGTGATCAAGCAAGTCTTTCCCTATGTACAGTGGAATTGCATCATCCTGACAAGGGAGATTTCAAAGTCAATGGCCACAGACTAAAGCACTACTATGGAGACCCATTGGAGGTCGAGGAGCGAGTGCATATGGTGCTTTACCTGAAAGAATGATAGAAGGAGCGAGTCCAGCTAAAAGACTCGAACAAAAAAAAACACTATTTTTTATTTTATTTTATCTGTTATTTTACTCTTGTCTATTTTCCTCTTTTCATTTTGTTGAGGTACATTAAAACTTTTGGATTTTATGTGCTTGTTGCTGTGCTTTCTGCTTTTATTTCGATGGTATCCCCTTTGGCTGTGTCGAGGGCAGTGTGAACCTCAAGTGTGGGGTGGTGTGCCTTTATTATTTTGACTCATTTTCCCTCTACTAGTTCAGGACGCTGCATTTTGATGCTATTTTTTTTGCTGATGTTGTGTTGACAGAATATCTAAGACAGGATACTTGCTTTTTGCTTGATTCTATACACTTAAGTCTTTGTTTGTCTTTTGAGCATGTATGATTCAGTCATGAATGGGCAGACATTGTTTCTCATAGTTTATGTTAGAAAGCAGTTTTAATGCCTAATGTATTCTTGACCACGACTAGGTCATGCCCATGTTTCTTGATTTTCTTTCATATTGTTTAATTTTGATTTAGGATGTTGTTAATGCAGTTTGCATGCACTGCTTGATTAGTAATTCATATGAAAATATTTGAGAATCATATGCAATTTAGCCACACTTCAAATGTGAGATTTGATCCTAAGATAAGCATTTATCACAAATATGCTTTGAATTCTTTTTGTTGAGTGTGTATTTCACTTGATTGTGTCTCTAGAACTTGCTCTGTAATACTTGTTGAAGTTACATAAACTTTTGAATATCAGATGATTTGGGCAACTTAAATTTTTACACCTCATTTTCCTTCCTCAGTTAGCCACTTTTAGGGCCTTCAATTTTTCTTCATCACTTACATTTTACACCTCAGTCCTTTCTTTTCCCTATCTTCTTTCTTCCCCCCCTCCTTTTGCTGAAATTTGTGTGATTCATTCTTTGTACAGGGATTAAAATGCATTGCCTTAGTTGAAAATAGTGCACTAAGTTCTTTTTATCATTCTAGATGCTCCCTTCAATCCAAAAGTGTAAGCATACAGGCTAATTATGAAAAAAAAAACAAACAAACAAACAAAACAAAACAAAAGAAAAGAAAGATAATAATAAGAGTAGCCTGTCTATTGATTTTATTTTCTGAGCATCTCCAACTTTATTGAAAACTTAGTAAGAATTGTTATGTTTAGAATTTGTTGCATTTAATCCTTTAATCCTTCTTGGTGCTTTAATTGCATGAATTTTCAGCATCTATGCCTCTTCTACCAAAAATTTCTTCCCTACCATCACTTTAGTCTCATTAAAACCCTGTTAAGACCCCCCCTTGATTTTGGTGTTCAATGTTTAGTGGTAGCGGAGATGAGATTTATGAGCAAGCTTATAGTAGACATATTCTTGTGAAGTTGCTTGAGGGATTTGTGTCTTACCTGTATACACTTTGAGTGATTTGAGTAATCTCTTTGAGGCATTGATTCCTAAATAATTTCCATTGAATTCTTTGGCTAAGTTGTGTATGCATCGTTATTATCTCCATTATGCATCAAGGTTTTTTGCAATTTGGTCGATAAATAAGTTTCGCGGGGGACGTGTTAGGCATTATTAACTGTGGACTAGGTTTGGACTTTTGAGAAATTGTTGCTGTCTATTTGAGGACTGAGTTAACGTTTGCTTGAGGACAAGCAAAAGCTTAAGTGTGGGGTGATTGATATGTCTTATTTTACACAATTTTACCTAATATTTTATGTCCATTTTATATGTATTTGTTGCGTATTTTTATTCTAGGAATCACCTAAATGTGTATTTTATTGCATTTCAGGCTTTTTATCAATCTATCATCAAAGAAACGAGACTTTTCTGGAGTTAAAGCGGCTATTTTGGGTCAGTTGGGCCATTTTTCTCTTGTTGGGCCAAGCCAAAGCCCTTAATGGGCCTTTGGGGCATGAACCCAAGGGAGGAGGCCGAGCAGCGTGAAAAGGAGGAGAAATTGGAAGCTTGAAAGGGGAAAATAGAGAGGATTGGAACAGGAAGAAACACACACACCCTTCACGAAACCAGAGCGCAATCGAGGGACCCATGGCTCGCCTGACTGGTGTTCTGCGGTGGCGTGACCCCACCTCGGCAGCAGGAGACGACGGAGAACCCACCACCACCACCCATTACCGTCGGACAGCAGCAGAACGGTGAGAAAGGCGCGCGAACCTAGAGGAAAAACTGCTCCACATCGCGGCGTTTTGCGGCGTTTCGGAACCCGCCACCGCAAGCGCCTCCTGCGGTAGGCTGACCTAGTCGCACCTTCCGACGGACCATCAGCCGCCGTAACGCGACGGATTGCGCAACCCGAGACAGACCCGAGTGACGCGACCAGCGGTAACCGCGACCCGCCCAGCGTCGTTTGCGTTGTAGGCCACCGAAATTCATCCCTCCGTCGTGCGGCGTCCCTCCTGTAACCTTGCGCCGCTGCTCCGGTGGTCTTTGGAGCTATTTTCGTTCGGGTATCCATGACCCACGATCCGACCCGTTTCTGACCCGACCCGTTTGACCCGCTTTGTTGGACAGCATTGTACTTGATTTTTCAGGCATTTTTCTAGCAGTTTTCTGGTGACCAATTCGTGCAGTAATCATCGAACAATTGAAAAGACAGGATTGCATAAATTTTTATTATTTTTATCTCGTTTGTATAATTATTGTCACGATGGGTTGTTCTTTGTTGGATTGTTTGCTATCTGTAAATATGTGTGGCTAGATTTGTAAAATTCATTGGGGTCCCTAGCGTGTTGGATTCTTTGTTTAAATTTGCATGGATGTTGAATCTAATGTGTGATCTCCGTTACAATTATAAATGTATGTGTTAGCGTTATTTACGAGACGTCGTGGTAATGTTAATTAGATTCCTTTTTGAGATCGATAGATGATAATTGGAATTTGGAAAACTAAGCATAACGGACAATTTGTTATCGCTTAGAATTAAGGTTAATAAATTCTTTGGATTAAGAAGTAACGACTCTTAATAGTGGTGAATTAGATAGATAATCTTGATTTAAAATTTGCCATTAGGAAGAACGACCCGATGGTGGATTTTAAGTTTAAGAAATTCATTGAGATCGACAAAGAATTTGAATTTGCATTGGAATTCACTCACAGGTAACATAGTTAAATTCAGTAATCCATTATCCTTCGTGTGTTTGCCAACCAGTGTAGGTTCCCTGATGGATTTGCATTTCTTGCCTCCGTGTATTTTCTTCTATTTCTTGTTGCTGTTAGTTTATTATTGCTTATAGTTAGACGTTAGTTTAGATGAAAATTAATCATTTTAATTGCTAGGCTAGATAACAGAGAACAAGTAGTAACTCTGGGCTTTCCCGTTCCCGAGGAATATGACCTTGATACTCACCATTGCACTAGGCTGCATCGATAGGTTCACTACCTTAGGTGTTGTTGCTAGATAGCATTGGCAGCACGCATCACAGGGTTAGGGTTAAGGTTCACTTTTTGGTCTTTCTACATTTGTTGAAATGCTTCAGCAGTAGCAGCTGCCTATTGAGTGGCAGTCGCGGCCTGTTCCCTCATGGCCTCTACCATCCCCATTAGGGTTTGCATAACCCTAACTAAGTTCGCTTCACCATCTTTGTCCTTATATTGTTTCTCCTAGGAGGCGCTATAGCTTACTCTTCGAAAAAAACATTATTGAGGTGACTAGTCTCATTAACAAAATATTTATAAGAGAATATATGGCTACATAGAAAATATTGTATATACCGAAACCTAGCACTTCATTCCTCAAGTTAAAACATAGCACAAGTAGTCAACTGCATAGGCTCAGCTAACTAACCTATAGTAGTCTTTATCCTGAGGAATCTACCCTTACTACTGAGTCAGCTGTGTACTAACTGTGGTAGCCATTCTCTGATACCAACTAACTATATAACACCTATAAGACCCCTTTAGCCTATGATTCCTTTTATGTTAATTAAAAAGGTATACTATGTAAATAACGTAATAATGGTGTGTTACTATTATTTCTACCTGAGTAAATTTTAACTTTTATCAAGTTAATTATTTGACTGTCATTTGGGTTAAGTTCTACACTTAGGTTCTCACTCAATAATTACAGAAAGATATTAGATTATATATATACAATATACTTTAGATAGCTATACACAAACATGCATAATTACTTCTTAATTAACTTCAAATTAGCTATTGGGGTATTGAGGCAACATCTCTGCCACTCATGACTACATCAAATCACCTGCTAATAATTACTAGTTAATCCATGTATGTCTAAATTAATATAAGCTATACAAGAGATAATCTATACTAGCTTTCCTCAAAAATCATAAAGACTAGTACCAAATGAACACATGCCTATACTATCCAAAAATCTTTCTCTATACCCCCAGAATAGGTACCTCTTCCCAAGTTACCTTCATTCCTTCTAAGGGACCTACACATCTGGTACACACCAGCAACTATGTGAGAAATTAATCTTAGTAGGAATGCAACTTGCTTTGATACCACTGTACTTATACAAAAAATCTCTACATTCTTTTCATCATAAAACCATAACATATGCTATTAAGATGCAATGCATGTAACATACTTCATATCATATGCTCATATGTATGCATGTACATTTGAAACATATAACTTTTCAATATGGGATGTGCATTCATCATCATTCTCATTAAAACTTTCATATAAAATATTCCATGGGGTAACAAACATATTTTCACATAACTTATGAGTAGGAGAAACAAAAATATCATATAAGTCACTGGGAACATCGCCTAATGAATGGCTCTATGTACCACTACATTCATGCATGAGTTTACTTAACATCATATGTGACAACTCTGCCATTAGCACTATCTAAGGCAACCTCCAGACGGATCTGAGTACCCTCTTAATGGTCATTGCCCTTTTTGTAGATCATTCCTTAACCAGCAGGTTGATATTCCTTTCATCCCTTGTGGGGTTGGTATAACTCTCTCAATGGTCCCTGTCAACTCTAACAAATCACTCCTAACTAGTAGGAGAATATCCCTTTCATCCCTTGTGGGCCTATTATGTCAACTCATGGGATCACTATCCAACTCTAGATAGGTCTCATGCACTTTACTTACACAGATCATGGGCTATGGAATCACCATCCCTTTCCAATGGATCACACTCCAGTATGCTATTCTCTAACATATAGACTAGGGTGATTTGGATTATGTCCATGGTTATGCATAACTTTGAGTACGTGTTTCTTAAATGGCCTTTGGAAGATGACACTAACTTAAAGTTCAAAACCATCACAATGTTTTCAAAATCATCTAAGTTCAAGTAGATGTTTAAGCATCCCAATTCATGGCACAACCATAGAATGCCCAACGGCCGTCCCATAATGATAATTGATCACTCGATCATGAGCCTATCTACCACTACTACATATGTTTAGAAGACTATCCTCTTAACTTTTCTTTATGTTTTTTGCTCTCTTCACTTCACTATCACATGGGCCCTTTCATCCTAATGACACGTAAATATTACATCTTACATGTTACCCGCTACATCCCAGGTTTAGATCCTTAGTTTGAGTGAGATTTTGGGCTATTTATCTATTAAAATAAGTTATTAAGTTCATTTTTTAAGTTAGAGGACTGGTAGTCGACTGTTCCCATGCTGGCAGTCAGCTACTAGCTCTTTGTCCAATTTATCCTATCTTGGCCAAGAGTTATTAGTTGGCTGCTAAAGGCTTGGCAGTCAACTTCTAGCGAAAACTAGGCCCAACAATTGACTACTAGAGCGGGAAAGTCAGCTGCTAGCTTTCTGAGAACTTTCCTGAAAAAACTAAGAAAACTGCAGTTAACTTCCAGCGCCTGGAAGTTGGTTGCTAGCATTCAAAACTGGTTTTTGGGCAGACAAAGAACATGACGATTGACTTTCATGGCTTGGTAGTTGGTTGCTGGCATTTTATCTGCTAGAAAACCCATTGATAAGCCTAGAGTTTTACTCCAAAAACATGTTTTCAAATAGACTTCTCAACTTATGAACTTAATACAACACTTAAGCATCATATAGCCACTATAATAAACCCAATACTCAACTTAACAATACTTTAAACTAAGATCAAACCACAATTTTGCACTTAGGGCATAAGTCCACATTCACAATCAATGACAAGCATAAATGAGCATAACTATTCAACAAGCATCACCTAATAGTAATTAAAAACATAGAGAATGTAGGCTTGAACCCTAAATTTAACTCAAAACAATGCATAAATCACATTTATTCCAAAAAAAAGCTAAACATTTCAGAGATAGGGTTTAGGTTAAGTTGCTACCTAGATTTAATTTGAAAATTTCTGTGTATAATGTGCTCAAATGATCCTCCTCTTGTTGTAAGATCAATCCCTAAACTCAAATCACCTTTCCTTCCCCCTTTTGCCCTAACTCAGTACTTTCTCTCTTTACTTGCCTTCTATTTCTCTCTCTAGAAATGCTAAAGTTTTGGAACTGTGTAGTTAGGGTTTAGGGTTTTTCAATATTTGAGTCTTGCTAATTGCATTCTAGTCCTTGTCCAATTTTATAACTTTGACCTCACTTAGTTTTTCCTTTTCAATTTGGTCCTGAGTCATGTTTTAACTCAGCTCTCTTTCCTTTCAACTAAGTCCCTATACTAATATGCAACTACATGAAATTAATACAACATACACAAGCATTAAACTTAAATTAACAACTAACAAGCATCTCTTAATCATGTTAAGAGCGGATGTTACAAAAGGAAGTGTGATGATTTCTTGAGATTGGAAAAAAATATGCAAAGAGATTGTGATTTTGTATTGTGATAATATGCATATTAATGAGACTTTTGCATCAATGTGAGTATTGTTATGAAATTTAGATTGAAATGTAAATACAGGCACTATGAAAATGATGTTTTGACCAAAATAACAAACCTATACTATTATGATTTCAATATCAATTTTGTTAACTGTTGCTTTGATGAAATATGGTGAATTTCCATATATTTGATCATGATAAATTGTAAGAAGCAATTTGTAATGACCCCTTTATCCTACTTTACGTACATCAAAGTATATACTAGCAGAAGCATAGAAATTTACAGTAAAATTTTTTTTTTCACTTTCTTAATTTAGGGAACATCAGAGGGCCGCTACTGGTTGAGTGTAACCTAAATAGACTCTTCTCTTCGTCCATTCAGATTCCACTCAACCACCCATCCGGTGCAGTATTTCTAATATCATAATACATCATCACATATTACTCTGGAATGTAAATTCTAACAGCCATTCAAAAACAATTGAGATATACTATGCCATAATTACTAAGTCCATATATACATCCACAATTTAAGTCATAATTCATCAGATTCATTATACAAATTCCAAACATCCATCATTAAATATATATATGATGTGTGTTGCCAATGCAACTACACCTAAGGCAGTGAACCTATCGATGCACCAATGGTGAGTATCAAGGTTATATTCCACGAGAACGAGAAAGCCTAGAGTTACTACTTATTTTCTATTATCGAGCCTATGATTCAAAGTGATTGTGTTCTAATTAAACTAATGAATAAGTTAAATGCAATAAACAATAACTAACTACAAGGAACGAAAGAGAATATATCAATGCAAGAAAAGTAAATCCATTGGGGACTTGTATTAGTTGGCAAACATATAAGGGATAATGGTCTATTGAATCTAATGATGCTACCTGTGAGTGAATTCTAAGATAAATTTAATTTCCCTCTCGAGATAATTAAATTATTAAATCTAAGAATCTACCATTGGAATCTCTTCCTAATGATTGATTTCAGATCAACCTTATCATTCTAATTCACCATTATTAAGAATAGCTACTCCTTAATCCAGCAATTAATTAACCTCATCTCTAAGTGAAAATTAATTGTTCTCTGCAATTAGGTTCCAATTTCAATTATCATCTCTCGATCTCAAAAAGAAATCTAATTAGCATTCACAACGACGTCTCGTAATGAAAACTTAAATAATCCATACATAAACACAAAGAATATCACAACATCAAAATCAATATCTATACAGATTAAACAAAATACCAACACAATCAAGGATGCCAATGGAGTTTACAAATTCAGCCACACATATTTACAGTTAATTCCATCAGATAATTTGTCAGACAATCCATCAAACAATCAATTATACAGAGATAAAAATAGTAAAAATTATGCACGCCCTTGTCTTCTCAAGTGCCAAACAGTAGTTGCAAGGATTGGTCACCAAAAAACCACTCGAATCTTGCTGTAAAACTACCAGAAATTCATCAAAAAATTCAAATCCCAAGCTGTCTAGAAATGGGTCATGAAATCAGGTCAAAACGGGTTAGATCCCGAGTTCTCAGGTACCCGAAGAAAAATGGCTGCAACGGCAGCCAGAGATGAGGCTGAGGGTCGCGGACGAGGCATCGAGTGACAGAAAGGCAATTTTTTACAACAGACTGGACAGACAACATTGGAAGTAACTCCAAACGTGGACGGGTCGTGGACTCGAGTCTGTCACGAATATCGCGATCTGATGCATTGCAGTGGCCAGCGAGCTGGGGGAGGTTGCGGTTGGGTTACCTGAAGTTGCATGGCGTGACGGCGAATGGTAGATCGGCCGAAAAATGTTGCAAACAGCCTCGATGTGAACAAGTATTTCTCTCGAGCTTTGCATCATCTCTCGCAGATCTATTGCTTTTTGGCAGCTATGCATAGAGGTAGTGGCTCACCCATCGTCCCCTGTGGCTAGAGTGAAGTTGCGCCACCATGGACTCCACCAGAACCACCTCTATTCACGAATTGCTTTGGGTCTTCTCCTTCTCGTGTGATGGGTTCCTCACGCATGCAATGCACGATTCTCCTCCGAAAGCATTATTCCAAGCTCTTTTTCTTTCTTTCATCACGTGGCTCCTTGCATTTTGAGCCCAGTACAAGGCCCAATATGCAAATTTGGCCAAAATGGGCTAATTTAGGTGCACTAAAGGCTGTCCAAGTTCTAAATTGCTCCGTTTACTGATGATGACTTAATAAAATGCCTGAAAATAAAAATAATGCAAACTTAGGTATTTTTATAATAAAATTACATAAAATGCTCATAAAATAGACAATTAACATTAGCCAATTATGTATAAAATAAGGCACATCAAATCACCCCACACTTAAGCTTTTGCTTGTCCTCAAGCAAACATTAACTCAGTCTTTAAACAAACAACAATAATTTCTCAAAGTCCATACCTAGTCCATAGTTAATAATGCCTAACACATCCCACGTGAAACTTAATCATAGACCAAATTGCAAAATCTTGACACAAAATGGAGTTAATAATGATGCATACACAACTTAGCCAACAATTCAATGCCAATTATTTAAGAATCAATGCCTCTCAGAAATTACTCAAATCACTCAAAGTGTATACTGGTAAGGTATAAATCTCTCAAGCAACTTCACAAGAATATGCCTACTATATGCTTGCTCATAAATCTCATCTCTGTTACTGCTAAGAATTGAATACCAAAATAAAGGGGTCTTAACAAGGTTGTAATGAGGTTAAGGTGAAGGTAGGGAAGAAATTTTTGGTAAAAGTGGCATAAATGCTGAAAATTCATGCAATTTAACCATCATGAAGGATTAAAGGATTAAACGCAAAAAATGCTAAAAATAACAATTCTTACTAAGTTTTCAATGAAGTTGGTGATGCTCAGAGAATATAATATCAACAGACAGACTACACTTATTATTATCTCTTTTTTTCTTTTTCTTTTTTCCATAATTAGCCTGCATGCTTACACTTTTGGATTAAAGGGAGCATCTAGAATGATAAAAAGAACTTAGTGTACTATCACCAATTAAGGCAATGCATTTTTAATCCATGGATAAAGAGTAAATCACACAAATTTTAGCAAATGGGTGAAGAAAGAAGATAGTGAAAAGAAAGGAAATATGAGGTGTAAAACGTAAGTGATGAAGGAAAAGTCAAGGCCCAACAATGGCTAACTAAGGAAGACACATGGGGTAGGCTTTTTGGCCAAAAATAGTGTATCCTAAGTTGCCAAAATCATCTGATATTCAAAAGTTCATGTAACTTCAACAAGTATTACAAAGCAAGTTCTAAAGGCACAATCAAGTGAAATACACACTCAACAAAAAGAATTCAAAGCATATTTATAATGAATGCTTATCTTAGGCTCAAATCTCATGTTTGAAATGTGGCTAAATTGCATATGGTTCTCAAATATTTCCATATGAATTAACAATCAAGCAGTGCATGCAAACTGCATTATCAACATCCTAAATCAAAAATTGAACAATTTGAAAAATAATCAAGTAGCATTGGTATAACCCAATTGTGGTAAAAAATGCATTAGACATTAATACTACTTTCTAACATGCACTATGAGAAACAATGCCTGCCCATTCATGACTGAATCATACATGCTCAAAAGATAATCAAAGACTCAAGTGAATATAATCAAGCAAAAATCAAGTATCATACCCTATATCCACTATCAAAATAAATACAGCATCAGCAAACTATAGCATCTAAATCATAGATACCCGCTCCACACTTGAGAAAGACACTGCCCTCAGTGTACAGGAAAGGGAATACCACATAAATAAAAGCAACAAGCGCAGTAATAAGTAAAGATAATCTAAAAGTTTTAATACTGACCATATGAAAAAGAAGAAAATAGATAAAAATAAAATAACACAAATAAAGTAAATAAATAATAAAAAAACAATACTTCTTTTTGTTTGAGTCTTTTAGCTGGACTCATTCCTTCCATCACTCTTGTAGGTAAAGCACCATGTGCACTAGTTCCTCGACCTCCGATAAGTCTCCATAGAAGTTCTTCAAACGGTGCCCATTGACTTTGAAATCTCCTTTGTCAGGATGATGCAATTCCACTGTGCTATAGGGAAAGACTTGCTTGACCATAAATGGTCCTGACCATCCACACTTAAGCTTTCCTGGAAAAAGACGAAGACATGAGTTATAAAGAAATACCTTATTTCTAACCTAAAAATCTTTAGAGCCTAGCCTTTGATCATGCCACTTCTTGGTTTGAGCTTTGTAAATGGAAGAATTTCCATAAGCTTGGTGGCATCATTCTTCTAACTTATTCAGCTATCATAACCTCTCTTTACTTGCAGAAATAACATCAAGATTGCATGTTTTAAGGGCCCAAAGTGCCTTGTGTTCTAATTTGATGGGCAAAAGACAAGTCTTTCCATATACTAGCCTATATGGTGTAAATCCAGTAAAAGTTCTATAGGCTGTCCTAAAGGCCCATAATGCATCATCTAATTTGGATGCCTAATCCTTCCTACTCACCCCCACGATTTTCTTTAAAATTCTCTTTAAACCCCTATTAGTTACCTCTACTTGCCCACTGGTCTGTGGATGATAAGGTGTTGAAAACCTTTGAAATACCCCATAATGTTTAAGTACTTTCTCAAGTTGGGAGCTACAGAAATTGGTCCCTCTATCACTAATCAGTACCCTAGGTGTACCAAACCTAGTAAACACTTTTTTAAGGAACCTAGTCACTACCTTGGCATCATTAGTGGGGAAAGCCTGAGCTTCTAGCCACTTGAAAGATACTCAATAGCCACAAGGATATACTTATTACCAAATGAGGAAGGAAAAGGGCCCATAAAGTCAATACTCCAAACATCAAAAATTTCAACCACTTGCACACTAGTTTGGGGCATTTCGTCACAGGCAGAGATGTTACCTGACCTTTGACAAGCATCACAAACCTGGACATATGCTCTAGCATCTTGGACTATGGTTGGCCAATAGAACCCTTCTTCAAGCTCCTTCCTAGCAGTGTGGTTTGTAGCCTGGTGGCCTCCCGTTGGTCCTTCATAGCAATGCCTCAGAATATGGTAGATTTCCTCCCCATGTATGTATCGCCTGATTACCTAGTCTGCACAAATACAAAATAGGAAAGGATCTTCCCAAACGCAGTATTTCAACTCAACAAAGAATTTCTTCTTTTGCTGGGTAGTCATACCCTTTAGTAAAACCCTTGCAACCAGATAGTTAGCATAATCACAAAACCAAGGGGAGTCAGTATATACCTGAACTGTCTCCAAATGCTCATCCAAGAAGTTATCATCAATGGCCCTCTCATCCAAGGCCTCTTAGTTTGGATTCTCTAACCTTGATAGGTGATCTGCAACCAAGTTCTCTGTATCCTTCTTGTCCTTGATTTAAATATCAAATTCCTACAAGAGAAAAATCCATCTAATGAGTCTAGGCTTAGCATTATGCTTACCAAACAAATACTTCAAGGCTGAATGATTCGTGTAAACCATGATTTTGGATAGCAACAAATAGCATCGAAATTTGTTGAAAGCATAAACCACTGCAAGCAACTCCTTTTCAGTAGTGGTATAATGCTCTTGGGCATCAGTCAAGGTCTTGCTAGCATAATAGATTAGCTGGAACTTTTTATCAATCCTCTGACCTAACACAGCTCCAATTGCAAATTCACTAACATCACACATTAGTTCAAAAGATAGCCCCCACTTAGGTGGAACCATAATAGGGGCTATGGTTAGTCATTCCTTTAGTAACTCAAATGCATGCAAACAATAAGTATAAAAAACAAAAGGTACATCCTTGAAAAGCAACTGAGTTAAGGGCCTAGCAATCTTAGATAAATCTCTAATAAATCTCCTATAAAAACTAGCATGCCTTAAGAAACTCCTAACAACCTTAACAGAACTTAGGGGTGGTAGTTTTGATATTGTGTCAACCTTAGCTTTATCTACCTCCATCCCTGCATGTGATATCTTATGCCCAAGAACAATCCCTTCTCTCACCATAAAGTGACACTTTTCCCTATTAAGAACTAAGTTTGCTTCTATACATCGTGTAAGAATACGTTCTAAATTAAGCAAACAATGAAAGAAAGAGTTACCAAAAACTGAGAAGTCATCCATAAAACCCTCCATAGACTCTTCAATCATTTCATGGAAGATTGCCATCATGCACCACTGAAAAGTGACTGGTGTATTGCATAGTTTAAAAGGCATCCTCTTGTAAGTGAAGGTCCCATATGGGCAAGTACAGGTGGTTTTCTCTTGGTCTTTAGATGTAATAGGAATCTAAAAATAACCTAAAAAACCATCAAGAAAGAAATAAAACATGTGACCTACCAAAAGTTCAAGCATTTGGTCAATGAAAGGAAGAGGAAAATGGTCATTCCGAGTTGCATCATTGAGCCTCCTATAATCAATGCAAACCATAAAACTTGTTACCGTCCTAGTGGGTATAAGTTCATCCTTCTCATTCTTGACCACTGTCATGTCACCCTTCTTAGGTACAACCTGCACAAGACTCATCCAAGTGCTATTAGAAATGGGATAAATCAAACTTGCATCAAGAAGTTTAATTACCTCCTTTTTCATCACTTCCTTTATGTTTGGGTTCAGCTGTCTTTGTGGCTACACCACTAGCCTATAGCTATCCTCCATTAAGATCTTGTGTGAACAATAGCTAGGGTTAATCCCAGGAATGTCTAACATATTGTAAGCGAAGGCCCTAGGGTATTTCCTAAGAGAAGTCAAAGTCATCTCCCTCTCCTCAGGTGTCAATTTAGCCACTATAATTACTGGCAGCTTCTCTGCCTCATCCAAATAGGCATAGCTCAAGTGCTTTGGTAACTCCTTCAATTCCAGGGCCGGGGTGTCCTCAATTGAATGTTTAACCTTCTGCACGTTTGACCTGTCAAGAGAAATAAAAGTGTTAGTGGAGTTTTTAGGTGCAACAACTAGCAAATGAGCTAGTTGTTCCAACACTTGCTCATTAGACAACTCATCCTTATCTTCTTGTAATGCCACTTGTAAAGGGTTAGCAAGTAAAAATTCTTGCAATTCAGACTCAACCACATCATCTAAGACACCCATAAAATATACAGTATCATCATGATCTAAAGATTATCTCTTAGAGGTAGCTAAGTTAAAAGTAATAGTCTTATCCCCTACTCTAAGTTTCAACTTCCCATTATAGACATCTATAATAGCCCTAGACGTTGTAAGGAAAGGCCTAACTAGAATCAAAGGGACGCTACTCTCACCCTCCATATCCATCACAACAAAATCAACAGGAAAGATAAATTTATCAACCTTTACAAGTACATCTTCAACTATGCCTCTAGGATATTTTACACTTCTATCAGCCAATTGTATATTCATCCTAGTAGGTTTTAGCTCACTCAATCCTAGTTTATTAAACAAGCTAGTAGGCATCAAATTTATACTAGCTTCTATATCAGCTAGAGCATCAATAACAGATAGTTCACCAATTACACAAGGTATAGTAAAACTCCCTAGATCATGCCTCTTAACAGGCAGCTTGTTTTGTAGGATTACTAAGCACTTCTCATTCAGTGTCACCAGCACCAAATCCTCCATTTTCCTCTTATTGCACAATGTTTCCTTCAAGAACTTTACATAGCGAGGCATATGCGAAATGGCTTCAACAAAGGGAAGGTTAATCCTCAGTTGTTTAAATAGATTAAGAAACTTATTGAACTGCTGATCAACCTTCTCTTGCTTTAGTTTATCAGGGTATGGAATGAGTGGTTAGTACTCTTTTACAGGGCTCTTCTTGCCCACAACTTACGTCGAGTTAATTACCTTAGGCTCTAGGTCCTTACTGACTGTTGCATCCTGCACATCTGCATTATCATCATTAGTTAAAAGTGAAGGAACATATACTTGCTTGCCTGATCTCAAAGTAACAGCCTTGCAATTCTCCCTTGGATTAGACTCTGTGGTGCTGGGGAGCGTCCCTGGCTATCTCTCAGCTAACACCTTAGAAATTGGGCTTATCTAGTTCTCCAAGTTCTGAATGGAGGTCTGCTAGTTTCTAAGGTCTGTGTTCGTCTGTTGGAACTTGCTCTCTGAAGTGGACACAAACTTTATTATCAATTCCTCTAAGATCAGACTTTTTCTCTTGCCCTTGAGGAAATTGATTTGGAGCAGCTTGCTGTTGGGGTTACTACTGGTGAAACTACCAAAAACTTGGTAGACCCTAGATATTATTGTTTCTCCATCCAAAATTTGGATGATTCCTCCATCTAGGATTGTACTTATTGCTGTATTGATTATTCTGCTGTCTTAGAGCGTTCCCTATGTAATCTACCTTCTCAAAATCAAAAGAACCATTGCGAGAAGAAAATGAAGAAGAGGAGTTAGGAAACATACCTCTTTCATTAAAATTGACACCATAATGCAGGCTACCATAAAACTCGCAGCTTGACTGTGCTACCTGCATTGACATCTGAAGTTAGTCGATCTTCTTGGCTAAAAGCTCTATTTGAGCTGCCAAGGTTGATATAGAGTCTAACTGGTTGACCACTCCCTGCCGTCCTAGCCTATCCCTTGAGGATTGCCACTAATAGTTATTCATGGCCATTTCCTCTATTAAATTCTGTGCCTATTCAGGGGTTTTATTGTTTAATGCACCCCTTACTGTCGTATCCACCATTTGCTCTGTGGCTGTATTTAAACCACTATAAAAAGTCTGCACCTGAATCCACACAGGCAATCCATAATGTGGGTAACACCTCAGTAAGTCTTTGTACCTATCACATGCATCATACATACTCTCATCAACCATCTGCACTGATGCGTGCTGCTAATGCTATCTAGCAACAACACCTAAGGCAGTGAACCTATCGATGCAGCCTAGTGCAATGGTGAGTATCAAGGTCGTATTCCTCGGGAACGGGAAAGCCCAGAGTTACTACTTGTTCTCTGTTATCTAGCCTAGCAATTAAAATGATTAATTTTCATCTAAATTAACGTCTAACTATAAGCAATAATAAACTAACAGCGACAAGAAATAGAAGAAAATACACGGAGGCAAGAAATGCAAATCCATCAGGGAACCTACACTGGTTGGCAAACACACGAAGGATAATGGATTACTGAATTTAACTATGTTACCTGTGAGTGAATTCCAATGCAAATTCAAATTCTCTGTCGATCTCAATGAATTTCTTAAACTTAAAATCCACCATTGTTGGTTCTTCCTAATGGCAAATTTTAAATCAGCATTATCTATCTAATTCACCACTATTAAGAGTCGTTACTTCTTAATCCAGCAATTTATTAACCTTAATTCTAAGCGATAACAAATTGTCCGTTACAGTTAGTTTTCCAAATTCCAATTATCATCAATCGATCTCAAAAAGGAATCTAATTAATATTACCACGACGTCTCGTAAATAACGCTAACATATACATTCATAATTGTAACGGAGATCACACATTAGATTCAACATCCATGCAAATTTAAACAGCAATCCAACACAGTTAGGGACCCCAATGAATTTTATAGTTCAGCCACACATATTTACATATAGCACACAATCCAACAGCAAACAACCCATCAGACAGTCAATTAAATAGCAGATAAAAATAGTAAAAACTTATGCAATCCTGTTTTTTCAATTGTCCAATGGTGTCTCTACAAAATGGTCACTGGAAAACCACCGACAAAGGACTAGAAGATTGTTAGGAAATGCCGAAAACAATGAAGTACAAGGCTGCCCAACAAAACGGGTCGGGTCGGACGGGTTGGACGGGTCGGATCGTGGGTCACGGATACCCGACGGATATGCTCCAAATCTGCTCCCTTCCGGTCGGCTAGGTGGCGGCGGACAGCTGGGGAAAGCTGAGACAGTGCTCGGATGGCGAAAACGGACGAAAACCCGACGAGAAAACGCGAACGGGTCGCGAAAAGCAACGGGTCGCGCCTCTCGGGTTCGTCCTCGGATCTCGATCCGGCCAGACTACACGGTGGTGATGGGAATGCGGTGGAGGACTTGCTGGAGGTGCAGGAGGTGACGATGGGTTGTGGAACGGCCGGAAAACACCGCGGTGAAGCTCAAACTGGATGGGTTGGCGAAATGGGTCGTGAGCCTTCTCTCGCGCTACAGACGCCGTGAACGGCGCCGCGGACAGCCAAGGTGGTGGAGGACCGTGCGCGAAGCCTCTTCGGTCGTTGGTCGGCCTCCCTCGGCGGCGGTGGTGCACGAGCTCACTCCCTTCGCGCGATGGGTCTTCACGCTTCACTGTTCACTCCCAAATCTCTTTCACGCCTTGGACTTCGGTAGCTCGGGGCTCTTTTTTCTCCCTCCCATTCCATTTTTCTTTTTCTAGTTGACTCGGTCCAAGATCCAATATGGCAAACCAAGGCCCAAATATCTTGATCTAGGGCCCACTAAGCAGAATCAGCCCAAATGGCCTATTTTGAGTGCTCTAAAGCTGACCAGGCTCCAAATTGCTCTATTTGCTGACGGTGACTTGATAAAATGCCTGAAAACAAAAATGAAGAAAACTTAGGTGATTTTAAGAATAAAATTACACAAAATGCTCACAAAATAGACAATTCACATCTAACAATTTCGTATGGAATCGGACATATCAAATCACCCCACACATAAGCTTTTGCTTGTCCTCAAGCAAACATTAACTCAGTCCTCAAATAGACAGCAACAATTTCTCAAAAGTCCAAACCTAGTCCACAGTTGATAATGCCTAACACATCCCCCGTGAAACTTATTTATCGACCAAATTGCAAAAACCTTGATGCAGAATGGAGATAATAACGATGCATACACAACTTAGCCAGCAATTCAATGGAAATTATTTAGGAATCAATGCCTCAAAGAGATTACTCAAATCACTCAAAGTGTATACAGGTAAGACACAAATCCCTCAAGCAACTTCACAAGAATATGTCTACTATAAGCTTGCTCATAAATCTCATCTCCGCTACCACTAAACATTGAACACCAAAATCAAGGGGGGGTCTTAACAGGGTTGTAATGAGACTAAGGTGATGGTAGGGAAGAAATTTTTGGTAGAAGAGGCATAGATGCTGAAAATTCATGCAATTAAAGCATCAACAAGGATTAAAGGATTAAATGCAACAAATTCTAAACATAACAATTCTTACTAAGTTTTTAATAAAGGTGGAGATGCTCAGAGAATAAAATTAATAGACAGGCTACTCTTATTATTATCTTTCTCTCTTTTTTTTTTTATTACTATTATTATTATTATTATTATTTTTTTTTCATAATTAGCCTGCATGCTTACACTTTTGGATTGAAGGGAGCATCTAGAATGATAAAAAGAACTTAGTGCACTATTGTTAACTAAGGCAATGCATTTTAATCCCTGTACAAAGAATAAATCACATAAATTTCAGCAAAGGGGGTGAAGAAAGAAGATAGTGAAAAGAAAGGAATGAGGTGTAAAATGTAAGTGATGAAGAAAAATTGAAGGCCCTAAAAGTGGCTAACTGAGGAAGGAAAAATGAGGTGTAAAATTTAAGTTTCCCAAATCATCTGATATTCAAAAGTTTATGTAACTTCAACAAGTATTACAGAGCAAGTTCTAGAGACACAATCAAGTGGAATACACACTAAACAAAAAGAATTCAAAGCATATTTGTGATAAATGCTTATCTTAGGCTCAAATCTCACATTTGAAGTGTGGCTAAATTGCATATGATTCTCAAATGTTTCCATATGAATTACTAATCAAGCAGTGCATACAAACTGCATTATCAACATCTTAAATCAAAATTGAACAAAATGAAAGAAAATCAAGCAACATGGGTATGACCTAGTCGTGGTCAAGAATACATTAGGCATTAAAACTGCTTTCTAACATAAACTATGAGAAACAATGTCTGCCCATTCATGACTGAATCATACATGCTCAAAGGACAAACAAAGACTTAAGTGTATAGAATCAAGCAAAAATCAAGTATCCTGTCTTAGATATACTGTCAACACAACATCAGCAAAAAATAGCATCAAAATGCAGCGTCCTGAACTAGTAGAGGGAAAATGAGTCAAAATAATAAAGGCACACCACCCCACACTTGAGGTTCACACTGTCCTCAGTGTACAGCCAAAGGGGATACCATAGAAATAAAAGTAGAAAGCACAGCAACAAGCACAGAAAATCTAAAAGTTTTAATGTACCTCAACAAATTGAAAAAAAAGGAAAAAGAAAATAGACAAGAGTAAAATAACACAGATAAAATAAATAAATAAATAAATAGTATTTTTTTTTTTCGAGTCTTTTAGCTGGACTCGCTCCTTCTATCATTCTTTCAGGTAAAGCATCATATGCACTCGCTCCTCGACCTCCAATGGGTCTCCATAGTAATGCTTTAGTCTGTGGCCATTGACTTTGAAATCTCCCTTGTCAGGATGATGCAATTCCACTGTGCCATAGGGAAAGACTTGCTTGATCACAAATGGTCCCGACCATCGGCTCTTAAGCTTTCCTGGAAAAAGACGAAGACGTGAGTTATAAAGTAATACCCTATCTCCAACCTGAAAATTTTTAGAGCCACGCAGCCTTTGATCATGCCACTTCTTGGTTCGAGCTTTGTAAATGGAAGAATTTTCATAAGCTTGGTGGCGTCATTCTTCTAACTCATCCAACTGCCATAACCTCTCTTTACCTGCAGAAATAACATCAAGATTGCATGTTTTAAGGGCCCAAAGTGCCCTGTGTTCGAATTCAACAGGAAAATGACAAGTCTTTCCATACACTAGCCTATAGGGTGTAAATCGATGAAGTTCTGTAAGCTGTCCTAAAAGCCCATAATGCATCATCCAATTTGGATGCCCAATCCTTCCTACTCACCCCTATGGTTTTCTCTAAGATTTTCTTTAAACCCCTATTAGTTACCTTTACTTGTCCACTGGTTTGTGGGTGATAGGGTGTTGAAAACCTATGAGATACCCCGTAATGTTTTAGTACTTTCTCAAGTTGGGAGCTACAGAAATGGGTCCCTCTATCACTAATCAGTGCCCTAGGTGTACCAAACCTAGCAAACAATTTTTTTAGGAACCTAGTCACCACCCTGGTATCATTAGTGGGGAAAGCTTGAGCTTCTGGCCACTTGGAAAGATACTCAACAGCCACAAGTATATACTTATTACCAGATGAGGAAGGAAAAGGGCCCATGAAGTCAATACCCCACACATCAAAGATTTCAACCACTTGCATACTCGTTTGGGGCATTTCATCACGGGCAGAGATGTTACCTGACCTCTGACAAGCATCACAAACCTGGACATATGCTCTAGCATCCTGGAATATGGTTGGCCAGTAGAACCCTGCTTCGAGCACCTTCCTAGCAGTGTGGTTTGCAGCCTGGTGGCCTCCCGTTGGTCCTTCATGGCAGTGCTTCAGGATTTGGTGGACTTCCTCCCCATGTATGCATCGCCTGATTATTTGGTCTGCACAGATACGAAACAAGAAAGGATCTTCCCAAATGTAGTATTTCAACTCAGCAAAGAATTTCTTCTTCTGCTGGGTAGTCATACCCTTTGGTAAAACCCTTGCCACCAAATAGTTAGCATAATCACAAAACCAAGGGGAATCAGTACATACCTAATGCGTCTCCAAATGCTCATCTGGGAAGTTATCATCAATGGCTCTCTCATCTAAGGCCTCCCAGTTTGGATTCTCTAACCTTGATAGGTGATCTGCAGCCAGGTTCTCTGCACCCTTCTTATCTTTGATCTCAATATCAAATTCCTGCAAGAGCAAAATCCATCTAATGAGTCTAGGCTTAGCATCATGCTTACCGAACAAATACTTCAAATTTGAATGATCCGTGTAAACCACGGTCTTGGATAGCACCAAATAGCATCGAAACTTGTCGAAAGCATAGACCCTTGCAAGTAATTCCTTTTGATAGTGGTATAGTGCTCTGGGCATCGATCAAGGTCTTGCTAGCATAATAAATTGGCTGAAACTTTTTATCAATCCTCGACCTAACACTGACTCAACCGCAAAGTCACTAGCATCACACATTAGTTCAAAAGGCAGCCCACTTAGGTGAAACCATAATAGGAGTACGTGGTTAGTCGTTCCTTTAGTAACTCAAATGCATGCGGACAATCAAGATGTCGAAAACAAAAGGTATATCCTTGACAAGCAAGCGAGTTAAGGGCCTAGCAATCTTAGAGAAATCTCTAATAAATCTCCTATAAAAACCAAAGATACCCTAAGAAGCTTCTAACAAATTTTAATCGAACTAGGGGTGGTAGTTTTGATATGGTCTCAACCTTAGCTTTATCCACTTCCATCCCTGCATGTGATATCTTATGCCCAAGAACGATCCCCTCTCACCATAAAGTGACATTTTTCCCAATTAAGAACTAAGTTTGCTTCTATACATCTTGCAAGCATACGTTCTAAATTAAGCAAACAGTGGGAGAAGGAGTTACCAAAAACTGAGAAGTCATCCATAAATACCTCCATAGACTCCTCAATCATGTCATGGAAGATTGCCATCATGCCAGTGAAAAGTGGTCAGTGCGTTGCACAATCCAAAAGGCATCCTCCTGTACGCGAACGTTCCATATGGGCAGGTAAAGATGGTCTTCTCTTGGTCTTCAGGTGCAATGGGAATCTGAAAGTAGCCTGAAAAACCATCAAGAAAGCAATAAAACATATGACCTGCCAAACGTTCAAGCATCTGGTCAATGAAAGGGAGAGGAAAATGGTCTTTCCGGGTTGCATCATTGAGTCTCCTATAAT
The DNA here is from genome assembly GCA_031216115.1 of Senna siamea. Lineage (NCBI taxonomy): Eukaryota > Viridiplantae > Streptophyta > Magnoliopsida > Fabales > Fabaceae > Senna > Senna siamea. The sequence goes on along the minus strand of CM062357.1, from coordinate 9,654,145 downwards.
CAATGCAAACCCGAAAACCTGTTACCGTTCTAGTGGGTATGAGTTCATCCTTATCATTCTTGACCACTGTCATGCCACCCTTCTTTGGTACAACCTGCACAGGACTCACCCAAGAGCTATCAGAGATAGGATAAATCAAACCTGCATCAAGAAGTTTAATTACCTCCTTTTTCACCACTTCCTTCATGTTTGGGTTCAATCGTCTCTGTGGCTGCACCACTGGCCTATAGCTATCTTCCATCAGGATCTTGTGTGAACAATAGCTAGGATTAATCCCAGGAATGTCTGCTATCTTATAAGCAAAGGCCCTAGGGTATTTCCTAAGAGAGGTCAAAGTCATCTCCCTCTCCTCAGGTGTAAGGTCAGCTGCTATAATTACTGGCAGCTTCTCTGCCTCATCCAAATAGGCATAGCTTAAGTGCTTGGGTAACTCCTTCAATTCCAAGGTTGGGGGGTCCTCAATTGAAGGTTTCACCTTCTGCACCTCTGACCTGTCAAGAGAAACAAAAGAATCAGTGAAGTTACTGGGCTCAACAGCTAGCAAGTGAGTTAGTTGTTCCAACACTTGCTCGTTGGACAACTCATCCTCTTCTCCTTGTAATGCCACCTGTAAAGGGTCATCAAGTAAAAATTCCTGCAATTCAGATTCAACCACATCATCCAAGACATCCACAGAATATACAGTATCATCATGATCTAAAGATTGTCTCTTAGAGGTAGCTAAGTCAAAGGTATGATTTCATCTCCTACTCTAAGTTTCAATTTCCCATCACAGACATCTATAATAGCCCTAGACGTTGCAAGGAAAGGCCTACCTAGAATCAAGGGTACGCTACTCTCACCCTCCATATCCATCACAACAAAATCCACAGGAAATATAAATTTATCAACCTTTACAAGGACATCTTCAACTATACCTCTAGGATATTTAACAGTTCTATCAGCTAATTGTATGTTTATCCTAGTAGGTTTTGGCTCACCCAATCCCAATCTATCAAACAAGCTAGTGGGGATCAGATTTATGCTAGCTCCTAAATCAGCTAAAGCATCCATGACAGACAGATCACCAATTACACAAGGTACGGTAAAACTCCCTGGATCACGCCTCTTAACAGGTAGCTTGTTTTGTAAGATTGCTGAGCACTCCTCATTCAATGTCACCAGTCCCAAATCCTCTAGTTTCCTCTTGTTGCTCAGTATTTCCTTCAAGAACTTTGCATAGCAAGGCAGCTGAGAAATGGCTTCAACAAAAGGAAGGTTAATCCTCAGCTGCTTAAATAGATCAAGAAACTTACCAAACTGTTGATCTACTTTCTCCTGCTTCAGTCTAGCCGGGTATGGAATGGGTGGCTGGTACTCTCTTATGGGGCTCTTCTTGCCCTCAACTTGCACCGGCTTATTTACCTCAGGCCCTTGGTCCTTATTGACACTTGTATCCTGCACATCATTATGATCATCAGTAGGTAAAGGTAAAGGACCAGCTACTTGCTTACCTGATCTTAGAGTGATAGCCTTACAATGCTCCCTTGGATTAGACTCGGTAGTGCTAGGGAGTGTCCCGGTCATCTTCGGCCAAGACCTTAGAAATCTGGCCTATCTGATTCTCTAAGTTTTGAATGGAGGCTTGTTGGCTTTTAAGTGTTGTGTCTGTTTGGTGGAATTTGCTCTCTGAAGTAGACACAAACTTCATCATCAATTCCTCTAGATTGGGCTTCTTCTCCTGCCCTTGCGGAAATTGACTTGGAGCGACTTCTTCTTTGGGGTTCTTGTTGGTCTGGCCATTGAAAACCTGGTGGGCCCTGGTTATTAGTGTTTCTCCATCCAAAATTGGGATGATTCCTCCACCCGGGGTTGTATGTGCTGCTATATGGATTGTTCTGCTGTCTCGGAGCGTTCCTCATGTAATCTACCTATTCAAATCAGAAGAACCATTGTGACAAGAAAATGAAGAAGAGGGGTTAGCAAACATACCTCCCGCATTACAATTGACACCATAATGCGGGCCACCACAGAACTCGCAGCTTAAGCGTCTTTGCATGCACTGGCATCTGGAGTTGGTCAATCTTCTTAGCCAGAAGCTCCACTTAAGTTGTCAAGGTTGATATAGAGTCTGACTGGTTGACCACTCCCTGCCGTCCTAGCCTATCCCTTGAGGATTGCCACTGATAGTTGTTCATGGCCATTTCCTCTATTAAACTCTGTGCCTGTTCAGGGGTTTTATTATTTAGTGCACCCCCTGCTGCCGCATCCACCATCTGCCTTGTGGCTGTATTTAAACCACTATAGAAAGTCTGCACTTGCATCCACACAGGCAATCCATGATGTGGGCAACACCTCAGTAAGTCCTTGTACCTCTCCTATGCATCATACATACTCTCATAAGCCATCTGCACAAAAGAAGAAATGTCATTACGTAGTTTTGCAGTCTTAGCTGGTGGAAAATATTTGTACAAAAACTTTTCAGCCAAAGTCTCCCAAGTAGTGATGGAGTTAGGTGGTAGGGATTGCAGCCATCTCTTTGCTCTATCTCTCAAGGAAAATGGAAACAATCTAAGTCGAATGGCATCATCAGTGGTTCCATTAATCTTGAAAGTGTCGCATATCTCCAAGAAGTTAGTTATGTGGGCATTAGGGTCTTCGCTGGGCATCCCTCCAAATCACCAGTTTGTTGCACCATCTGAATCACATTTGGCTTGATTTCAAAATTGTTAGCTGCTATTGTAGGCCGAGTAATGCACGTCTGTGTCCCTTCCAATGAAGGTCTAGCAAACTCATACATCGTTCTATTGGCTTCGTCATTATTATTTGCAGCTGCCATCTTTGGTGATGTAGGGTCAGGGATCTCAATTGGTTCCTCCTCCAATATCTCAACTGGCACCTCCTCCTGATGACGGTGTGCACGAGTCCACAACAGTCGTTCTGGATCGGATAGAGGGTCTACAAGTACAGGATTATAACTCCTGGTCATAAACTTGATGCGTGCTACCAATGCTATCTAGCAACAACACCTAAGGCAGTGAACCTATCGATGCAGCCTAGTGCAATGGTGAGTATCAAGGTCGTATTCTCAGAGCAGGAAAGCCCAGAGTTACTACTTGTTCTCTGTTATCTAGCCTAGCAATTAAAATGATTAATTTTCATCTAAACTAACGTCTAACTATAAGCAATAATAAACTAACAGCAACAAGAAATAGAAGAAAATACACGGAGGCAAGAAATGCAAATCCATCAGGGAACCTACACTGGTTGGCAAACACACGAAGGATAATGGATTACTGAATTTAACTATGTTACCTGTGAGTGAATTCTAATGCAAATTCAAATTCTCTGTCGATCTCAATGAATTTCTTAAACTTAAAATCCACCACTGGCTGGTTCTTCCTAATGGCAAATTTTAAATCAGCATTATCTATCTAATTCACCACTATTAAGAGTCGTTACTTCTTAATCCAGCAATTTATTAACCTTAATTCTAAGCGATAACAAATTGTCCGTTACAGTTAGTTTTCCAAATTCCAATTATCATCTATCGATCTCAAAAAGGAATCTAATTAACATTACCACGACGTCTCGTAAATAACGCTAACACATACATTCATAATTGTAACGGAGATCACACATTAGATTCAACATCCATGCAAATTTAAACAGCAATCCAACACAGTTAGGGACCCCAATGAATTTTATAGTTCAGCCACACATATTTACATATAGCACACAATCCAATAGCAAACAACCCATCAGACAGTCAATTAAATAGCAGATAAAAACAATAAAAACTTATGCAATCCTGTTTTTTCAATTGTCCAATGGTGTCTCTACAAAATGGTCACTGGAAAACCATCGACAAAGGACTAGAAGATTGTTAGGAAATGCCGAAAATAATGAAGTACAAGGCTGCCCAACAAAACGGGTCAGGTCGGACGGGTTGGACGGGTCGGATCGTGGGTCACGGATACCTGACGGATCTGCTCCAAATCTGCTCCCTTCCGGTCGGCTAGGTGGCGGCGGACAGCTGGGGAAAGCTGAGACGGTGCACGGATGGTGAAAACGGACGAAAACCCGACGAGAAAACGCGAACGGGTCGCGAAAAGGAACGGGTCGCGCCTCTCGGGTTCGTCCTCGGATCTCTCAGTCCGTGAGCTCTGGTGGTGGTGGGGAATGCGGTGGAGGACTTGCTGGAGGTGCAGGAGGTGACGATGGGTGGTGGAACGGCCGGAAAACACCGCGGTGAAGCTCGAACTGGATGGGTTGGCGAAACGGGTCGCGAGCCTTCTCTCGCGCCGCGAGCCTTCTCTCGCGCTACGGACGCTGTGAACGGCGCTGCGGACAGCCAAGGTGGTAGAGGACCGTGCGCGAAGCCTCTTCGGTCGTTGGTCGGCCTCCCTCGGCGGCGGTGGTGCACGAGCTCACTCCCTTCGCGTGATGGGTCTTCACGCTTCACTGTTCACTCCCAAATCTCTTTCACGCCTTGGACTTCGGTAGCTCGGGGCTCTTTTTTCTCCCTCCCATTCCATTTTTCTTTTTCTAGTTGACTCGGTCCAAGATCCAATATGGCAAACCAAGGCCCAAATATCTTGATCTAGGGCCCACTAAGCAGAATCAGCCCAAATGGCCTATTTTGAGTGCTCTAAAGCTGACCAGGCTCCAAATTGCTCTATTTGCTGACGGTGACTTGATAAAATGCCTGAAAACAAAAATGAAGAAAACTTAGGTGATTTTAAGAATAAAATTACACAAAATGCTCACAAAATAGACAATTCACATCTAACAATTTCGTATGGAATCGAACATATCATGTACCAAAGAAGAAATGTCATTACGCATTTTTGCAGTCTTGTCTGGTGGAAAATATTTGTACAAAAACTTTACAGCCAAAGTATCCCAAGTAGTGATGGAGTTAGGTGGTAGGGATTGCAGGCATCTCTTTGCTCTGTCTCTTAAGGAAAACAGAAATAAGCTAAGCCAAACAACGTCATCGGTAGTTCCATTAATCTTGAAAGTTTCATATATCTCTAATAAATTGGCTATATGAGCATTGAGGTCTTTGTTGGGCATCCCTCCAAATTGTACAGTTGGTTGCACCATCTGGATCACATTTGGCTTAATCTCAAAATTATTAGCTGCTATTATAGGTCGAGTAATGCACATCTGTGTCCCTTCCAATGAAGGTCTAGCAAACTCATACATCATTCGATTGGCATCATCATTATTATTTGCAGCCTCCATCTTTGGTGATGTAGGATCAGGAATCTCAACTGGCTCCTTCTCCAATACCTCAATTGGCACCTCCTCCTGACGACGATGTGCACAAGTCCACAACAGTTGTTCTGGATTGGATAGAGGGTCTACGGGTATAAGATTGGAACTCCTGGTCATAAACTACATGAATCCAACAACTAGATCAAAGAGTAATACACCAAAACAAAAGGTAAAACAAAATAAATAAAAACCAACTAAAATAGAAAAATAATTAATCAAAATAAATTAAAATAAACAAAAGACAAAATGAAACTAATAAAAGCCAATAACTGAATGAAAAGAAAGACAAAACTAACCAGAAACAAAAACAAAATAGAACAAATAAAAGTGGCTAAAGTAACAAATAGTAATTTCACTCTAGTTTTCACAAACATTTCCTCGGCAATGGCTCCAAAAACTGGATGTGTACCGCCAATGCAACTACACCTAAGGCAGTGAACCTATTGATGCAGCCTAGTGCAATGGTGAGTATCAAGGTTGTATTCCATGGGAATAGGAAAGCCTAGAGTTACTACTTGTTTTCTGTTATCTACCCTATGATTCAAAGTGATTGTGTTCTAATTAAACTAATGATAGAGTTAAATGCAATAAACAATAACCAACTACAAGGAATGAAATAGAATATACTGACGCAAGAAAAGTAAATCCATTGGGGACCTGTATTGGTTGGTAATCACATAAAGGATAATGGTCTATTGAATCTAATGATGCTACTTATGAGTGAATTTTAAGTTAAATTCAATTTCCCTCTTGAGATAATTAAATTTCTAAATCTAAGAATCTACCATTGGAATCTCTTTCTAATGATTGATTTCAGATTATCCTTATCGTTCTAATTCACCACTATTAAGAATAGCTACTCTTTAATCCAGTAATTAATTAACCTCATCTCTAAGTGAAAATTAACTGTTCTCTGCGATTAGGTTCCAATTTCAATTATCATCTCTCGATCTCAAAAAGAAATCTAATTAGCATTCATAACGACATCTTGTAATGAAAGCTTAAACAATCCATTCATAAACGCAAAGAAGATCACAACATCAAAATCAATATCGATATAGATTAAACAAAATACCAATATAGTCAGGAACCTTAATAGAGTTTACAAATTCAGCCATACATATTTACAATCAATTCCATCATATAATCCGTCGGACAATCCATTAGAGAATCAATTATATAGAGATAAAAATAGTAAAAATTATGCACGCCCTTGTCTTCTCAAGTGCCAAATAGTAGCTGCACGGATTGATCACCGGGAAACCACCGGAATCTCGTCGAAAAACTGCCAAAAATTCATCAAAAAATTCAAATCTCAAGCTGTCTAGAAACGGTCGTAAAATTGGGTCAAAATGGGTCGAAGCCCGAGTTCTTAGGTACCCAATGGAAAATGGCTGCAACGGCAGTCGGAGTTGAGGCAGAAGGTCACGAGCGAGGTGCCAAGTGATAGAGGGGCAGCTTTTGGCAGCAGACCAGACGGACGACATCAAAAGTAACTCCAAATGAGGACAGGTCATGGACTTAGGTTTATCACAGATCTCACAATTCGAGACATTGTGACGGTCAGCAAGCTGGGGAGGTTATGGTTGGGTTACCTAAAGTTGAAGGAAGCGATGGCGGATAGTGGGTCGGCCAAAAAATGCCATAAACAACTGCAATGTGGACGAGTCTTCCTCTTAAGTCACGCATCTTCTCTTACTGATCTGCTGCTTTCTAGTGGTTATGCACAGCAGTGGTGGCTTGCCCATCATCCCCTATGGCTGGAGTGAAGTTGCGCCGCCATGGACTCCACAAAAACCACCTCCATTCATGCATTGCTTCGAGTTATTCTCCTTCTCGCGTGATGGGTTCCTCATGCACGCAATACATGATTCTCCTCCAAAAGCACTGTTCCAAGCTTTTTTTCTTTCTTTCCTCACGCGGCTCCTTGCATTTTTGACCCAGTCCAAGGCCCAATAAGGCTTCATCTTGGCCCAATAAGAAAAATTGGCCAAAATGGCCTATTTTAGGTGCACTAAAAGGTCCAGGCTCTAAATTACTCCATTTACTGATGATGACTTGATAAAATGCTTGAAAATAAAATTAATGCAAACTTAAGTGATTTCTATAATAAAATTACATAAAATGCTCATAAAATGGACAACTAACATTAGGCAATTATGTATAAAATAAAGCACATCAATATACAAAACCTTAAGCCTACTACAGATCTAGCTTAGCACTATACAATTCTTCTGGCTTTGCCTAGTAGCCTTACCATTCCTCCCATGCCCAGCTATCTCCTAGGCATCCCCTATTCTTGATCATCTAAGCAAACAACTTGATGAGATATATAAATCCTAGTAGAGTAATTTACAATTTATTACTTTCAAAATCAGTTGCATACTTAGCTATGTTAAGCATAGAAAACATCTCCCACAAATCAATTTAAAAACAAGTGGATTACTAAATACTTTCAAACTTATAATAAACATGGGAAATCAATTCAAAACATATCACGAGTATGGTATCTTTAAATCTGAAAGTCATACTTAAAATCATGCCTGAAAAATCTCATGTAATTCTATCACACATCTCATGTGATCAATCATCTCAAATTGCATGCTGTTTTATCTAAAACATGATTTTGGTTAGGTGTGATTGTAACACCAATCACCCACTCAAGGACAGGTGAGAGCCAACTTCCAGGGCATGCCCCATCATGTGCACATTGCTATTCTTATCGTCATGCAGTCTATATGGCAATATGTACACATAGACGACTAATACTCAAGGTTATAGGATATTATACTTAAACCACAACACCCCGTATAGGCTATCCACCCTTTACTCCTTGAACCTTCCATAAGGTTGTCCTAGTTTAATGAATAATTTCCAAAAAATGCAGACCAATTCAAATAAAATAATCAATTTATAAAATAGTCTACATGGGGAACATTCAACAGCCATCCCATACCAGCTATTGAATGTCCACCCTAAGCTAGTCTGTTACTATGGCATATAACCCAATAGCCAAATCTAGCAAACATGTAATGAGCATCTTACACAAAGGAAAGTCTTTTCTATACTCAAATGAAAATCTTAAGTAAATCAATCATGTTCAGCAATCATTCCCATTTAATGCGCAATTCATTCTTAAAGCAGTAATTTATAACATCAGTTAAAAGTCAAGGGAATGTAGATGACTATACTTTTTTACCATTTGCTCTTCTTTTGAATAGGGTTTCCCTATTTTACCCTTAGGTTACCTTCCTTATCAATTTCTTGGGTGAAAAAAACTCAAATCTTACACCATTCTCTTCCTATTATGCAATCATGAAATTCTCTATCTTAAGGTTTCACTAAGGTTTTCTCTAAATTCCCCTTTCTCCTGGTCATTTCTTTGGTTTTCTACCACTCCTCTCATGAAATTCTTGTATAGGATGATGTTTAAACTTTATTCAAATCAAAACTAGAGATTACCAAGCTCGAATCATGTTTTACAACCATTTTTCCACATCAGGGGAGCTACTAGTCAACTGCCTGGAGCTGGCAGTTGGCTAATTGCTCTCTAGAAGACTAAGTTTTGCAAGACAATAACCCAACAGTCAACTACCGCATGCCTGGTAGTCAACTGGTATACCTCTATGTACGATTCTAGGCTTCACAGTGGCTCGACAGTTAACTGATACATGCCTAGCAGTCAACTGCTAAGCTGCTATGTGCAATACTAGGCTTGTGAAGAACACGATAGTCGGCTTGTGCATGCTGGCAGTCGGTTATTCTATTCTTTGACAATCTAAAAATGCTATTTTTCACAAAATATAGCCCAGAGTACCAATCCATAACATCTAAAAATTATATAAGCTTAGTCCTTAATCATTTTCACACAAAACTCATACAGTTTTAAGTCCAAAACATCAACCAAATCGGAGAATCCACATGCAAATCGAGTGGAATAAAACCTAACTTTATAAATTCTGGTTTAAGCTTTAAAATTGCTAAATGTAAGCAGATAGTCTCCACATTTTATTTCAGAAATCTATTCCTAAGATCAAGCTAGCATCTAAATCAGTTTATCCAGTCCAAATTGCAGAAAATCCAAAATGCCCTATGTTTTCTTAGTTCCATTTTCCCTATCAGATTTTGATAGATTTAGGGCATTTGTAGTATAGATTTATTCTTATATGATGTTTAAGTGATTCTATATAGCCTAGAAGAAGGATTCTTACCTCAAATCCATGTTTAGAAGCTTCAATCTTGATTTCCTCCTTCCTTTTCCTTCTACTCGGTTCTCCCCCTCTTCCTCCTCCTTCTGGACGTTCGATCCTTTGTTTTGACACTAGAGGAGGGAGTTATTTTAAGGAAGGAGAGAAGTGAATTGGTTAGAACCTCAGGGACCATCTTGTAAATAAAAAAAATTTACATTTTAGTCCCTCCTATTATAACCTCAACATTCTTATTTCATTTAAGTCCCTATAACAATTTCCAATATTACCATTACCATAAAAATTTCCAGGGAGGCGAGTATTACAATCCTCCTCCCTTTAAAAGAATTTTGTCCTCAAAATTCATACCTATAAATAGTTTCGGATAGTGTTGCCTTACCTCTTTCTCCTTCTCCCACATCATTTCCTACGTCGCTACATCCTGCCACAATACCTTAACCAAGGGAATTACTTTATTCCATAGTTGCTTGGTATTAAAGTCTAGGATTTGGACAAGAATATATTCATAAGTTAAATTTTCCTTCAATATTATGGGTTAATTCCCCAATACATGTATGGGATCCAGGACAAATTTTCGAAGTTACAAGATGTCAAAGACGTCATGCAAGTTTGACAGGTAGGGAGGTAGGGCTATTTGGTAGGCAACTGGACTGACTCTTTGTAAAATCTGGAATGGTCCTAAGAATCAAGGACTTAGTTTCTTTGTCATTATTTGTCTACTAATACCCGTAATAGGCGACACTCTCAAGTAAAAGCTTCCTGACTCTATTAAGCTATCCTCATCTTCTCCTTGATCATCTTGATTTGATCAGTGGTCTCCTGCACTATCTCTAGTCCTATAAAAGTACTCTTCTTCATTTTACCCAACTCAAGGGTGATTTTTAACTTTTCCCATACAGAGTGGCATACGGTGCCATACCTATGGTAAAGTGATAATTGTTATTATAAGCAAATTCTACTAGGGGTAAATACTTATCCTAACTTCCCTTCTATTCTAGCACACACGCCCTCAACATATCTTCTAAGGTTTGGATTGTCCTCTCAGACTATGCATCAGTCTGAGGATGATAGGCAATGCTAAACTTAAGTTGGGTTCCTAATACTTTCTATAGGGATTGTCAAAATCTTGAGGTGAACCTAGGGTCTCAGTCTAACACTATACCCAATGGCACCCCATGTAGCCTCACAATTTCGATAAGGTATACCTGAGATAGCTTTTTTATGGAATACCTAATCTTAATAGGCAAGAAATGAGCAGATTTGGTCAATCTATCCACTCTTACCCAAATGGAATCATAACTAGTTGGGGTTTTAGGTAGTCTGACTACAAAATCCATGGTTACTTAATCCCATTTCCTCTCTAGTATCTCTAGTGGTCTTAATACTCTTACGGGTCTTTGATGCTCTATCTTAACTTGCTGAAAAGTAAGACAAGCATTTACATATTTCGCGATGTCCCTTCGCATACCTAACCACCAAAAATTCCTTTTTAGGTCTTGGTACATCTTGGAAATACCCAAATGAATGGTTAGTGGCTTCGATGAGCCTCTACTAACACTTTCCCCCTTAGTTCCTGATGGTTTGGAATTACTATCCTTTTTCTAAACATCAGCACTCCATCAAGGGCTAGCCCAAAATCAAGTTAGTTCACATGGATTCCCAATGATTTATCCTCTAGTTGGGCTTGTCTAATTTGACTTCTCAAATCACAGTTTATTAGGAAGTCACTCATCACCAGCCTCTTTGAGAATGAAATTACATTGAGGCTGAGATTCCTATAGTCCTAAAGTAATCTCATCTTATTTATCATTAAACTGGCCACTTGCAAGGACTTTCTACTTAATGCATCAACCACTACATTTGATTTCCCTGCATGATACTTTAACTCAAAGTTAAAGTCCTTCAAATACTCTACCCACCTTTTCTACCTTATATTCAATTCTTTTTCATCAAATAAGTACCTAAGGCTCTTATGGTCACTATAAACCTCAAATATAGCCCCATACATGTAATGTCTTCAAATCTTCAGGGCAAATGCTATGGCAGCTAATTCCAAATCATGGGTAGGGTAGTTTTCCTCTGCAGGTTTTAGTTGTCTAAATGCATAAGCAACCACTCTCCGGTCTTGCATCAAGATGCATCTTAAACCTTTCCTTGATGCATCTGTGTAAACCGTAAATGGCTCTAGGGGTTTCAGGATTATGAGCACTGGAGCAGTAGTCAATTTCTCCTTCAGGGTTTGGAAACTATGCTTATAATGCTCGCTCTATTCAAAATCAACACCCTTCTTAGTTAACCAAGTAAATGGTAGGGCTATCTGAGAAAACCCTTGTATGAACTTCCTATAATAACCTGCCAAACCCAAAAAACTCCTAACTTTAATGACCATCCTTGGTTGACCCCAATCTAATACAGCTTTGATTTTCTTAGGGTCTACCAAAATTCCTTCCCCATTTATCACATGACCTAGAAACTTTACCTCCTCTAGCCAAAACTCACACTACTCTAACTTAGCATATAATTAATTTTCCTTCAACATCTACAGCACCATGCTAAGATGTTGTGCATGTAATGCCCTTATCTAGTATTACAATGTCTCAAATGTAAATAGATAAAGTTGGTACATTATTCTTAACCTTGGTTATTTATTGAATACGTCTGAGCATTCATACCATTAAAATATTATCCAAGTTAATTAGGTTTAGGTTCTTTTGCTTAGATCAAAACTTATAAGCACAGTAAAAATAAAGTGTAATGCCTCGAAGATAAATGTATAAAACATTACATATCCTTTCATAAGTATTACATCATTTAATCTATTTGAGAACTGTTAAAACTTATCCTAGGGTCAGGAGACAACATCTCTGTCACTCAAACCCTTAGGTTACAAAATACTCTTCGTAAAAGGACCTCTTTTAATGCTACTACCATCTTTCCTAGAAATTGCTAAATATCTACATCTGATACATATCAACACACAAATGAGAAAACTAGTTTCTCAGTAGCTTAACAATTCAACATTTTAAATCTTACTGACTGATATGTCTTATTTTACATAATTTAACCAAATATTTTCTGTCCACTTTTTATGTATTTTTGTGTATTTTTATCCTAAGAATAAATTAAATTTGTATCTTATTGCATTTCAGGCATTTTATTAAGTCCTCATCAGCAAATGGAATAATTTTGGACTTGAAAAGTCTTTAGAGCACTCAAAATGGGCTATCTGGTCCAATTTTATTTATTAGGCCAAACTATTGCCCTTATTGGGCCTTGAAAGTGTGTAGAGACCTAGAGTAACGTGTAATTCAGGGAAAAAATAGTAAACTTTGGGAGAGAACCTGAGCAGCAGTACGCATACGAGAGAGAACGCGCGACCGAAAAAGGGCCATGACTTCTGACCAGTAGCGGCGGCGAGCGGACTTCCGGTGACCTGGGGACGACAAGTGGGACACCACCGTCGACCTGAGCCACCAATCACAGCCGTCTGTGGCCTTTATCGCGTATGACCCTCGAGACCTGAACCAACCCGATTCGCGACTTGAGAGAGAACACGCCGTTTTGTAGCATTTTTTGGCCAAACCACCTCCTGTGGCCGCCCCTGTGACTTCAGGGAACCCATCTACAACCTCCTTAAAGCTTACCGGCCACCGTAGCATTCCAGAACGACAGACTCGAGACAGACCCGAGAGCTTAGATTTAGGAGTGATTCACGACCCGTTCGACGCCGTCCACCTGGGCTGACACCAGAAATTGTCCCTCCATTGTGCAGCGCCTCTCCTCCAAGCTTTCGCTGCATCTCCGGTGGTCTTTGGAGCCATTTTCTGCCCGGTACCCATGACCCACGACCTGACCGGTTATGACCTGCTGGACAGATTTGAATTTAATATATCTGGCCTTTTTCTGGCAGCTTTCCAGCAACTATTTTGCACCGTTCCATCTGCCGTGTGAGAGAAGAGGGATGTATATAATTTTTACATTTTTATTTCTATGAATTGTGGATTTTCTGGATTCTTGGATCATGTTTATGTGTAAATAAACTTATAAAACCCATTGGGTTCTGAACTATGTTGGTATCCTAAGTTTAATTTGCGTGGGTGATTGAATAGTGGTTGTGTGATATCTTTTACTATTATGAATGGATGTTTATGTTTTCAATGATAAGACGTTGTAATGGAAACTCTTTATATTTCTTTTAATAATTGACAAATTTTAATTGAAATTGGACACCTAATTGTAACAGATAATTTTTTATTGTTTATAACTAAGGTTAATAAATTGCTGGATTAAGAAATAACGACTCTTAATAGTAGTGAATTAGACCGATAATGCTGATCTAAAATCAACTATTAGAAGAACTAGCCAGTGGTAGATTTTAGGTTTAAGAAATTCATTGAGACTATCATAGAATTTGAATTTGAATTAGATTTCACTCATAGGTAGCATAATTAAATTCAATCATCCATTATCTTTCGTGTTTACCAACTAGTTTAGGTTCCCACTGGGTTTGCTTTTCTGTCTTGATTAATTCCTCTTCCTACCAATTATTGTTGACTAGTTATTATTGCATTCAGTTTAGTTATTAGTTTAATTAGAACCCAATCACCTTGAATTGTAGGCTAGATAATAGAAAACAAGTAGTAACTCTAGGATTTCTCGTCCCCTGGAATACGACCTTCATACTCACCATTGCGTTAGGCTGCATCGATAGGTTCACTGCCTTAAGTGTAGTTGCTTAGGTAGCATTAACACCACAACATCAAGTTTTTGGCACCGTTGCCGGGGAATTATTTGTGAAAACTAGTGTGAATTTTCTATTTGTTACTTTAGCCACTTTTATCTGTTTATTTTAGTTTTGTTTCTAGTTAGTTGTGTCTTTCTCTTCATTTAGTAGTTGGCTTTTATTAATTTCATTTTGTCTCATGTTTATTTTATTTTATTTTTAGATTAATTATTTCACTATTTTAGTGGGTTTTTAGTTGTTTTATTTTTGTTTTTGTCGTTGGTTTTTAGCTATCCTATTTTACTTTTTGTTTTGGTTTATTACTCTTTGATCTAGTTGGTAGGCTATTTCACTGTTATTGGATTCAGGTAGTTTATAACCAAGAGTTCTAATCCTATACCTGTAGACCCTCTATTCGATCTGAAACGATTGTTGTGGACTCGTGCACACCATCGTCAGGAGGAGTGCCAGTTGAGATATTGGAGGAGTAACCAATTGAGATCCCTGATCCTACATCACCAAAGATGGCAGCTACAAATAATAATGATGATGCCAATCGAACGATGTACGAGTTTGCTAGACCTTCATTGGAAGGGACACAAACGTGCATTACTTAGCCTATAATAGTAGCTAACAATTTTAAGATCAAGCCAAATGTGATCCAGATGGTATAGTAAATTGTACAATTTGGAGGGATGCCCAGCGAAGAACCTAACGCTCACATAGCCAATTTCTTAGAGATATGTGACACCTTCAAGATTAATGGAACTACCGATGACGCCATTCGGCTTAGATTATTTCCAGTTTCCTTGAAAGACAGAGCAAAGATATGGTTGCAATCCCTACCACCTAACTCCATCAATACTTGGGATACATTGGCTGAAAAGTTTTTGTACAAATATTTTCCACCAGCTAAGACTATAAAAATGTGTAACGACATCCCTTCTTTTGTGCAAATGGCTGATAAGAGCATGTATGATGCATGGGAGAGATATAAAGACTTGCTAAGGTAGTTCCTGCATCATGGATTGTCCGTGTGGATGTAGGTGCAGACTTTTTATAGTGGTTTCAATATAACCACAAGTCAGATGGTGGATGTGGCAGCAGGGGGTGCATTAAATAATAAAACCCCTGAACAGGCACAAAATTTAATAAAGAAAATGGCCATAAACAACTATTAGTGGCAATCCTCAAGGGATAGGCTAGAACGTCAGGGAGTGGTCAACCAGTCAGACTCTATATCAACCTTGGCAGCTCAAGTGGAGCTTCTAGCTAAGAAGATCGACCAACTCCAAATGCCAGTGCAAGTAGCACAGTCAAGCTGCGAGTTCTGTGGTGGCCCGCATTATAGTGTCAATTGTAATGTGATAGGTATGTTTGCTAACCCCTCTTCTTCATTTTCTTCTCACAGTAGTTCTTCTAATTTTGAATAGGTAGATTACATGGGGAATGCTCGAAGACAGTAGAACAATCCATATAGTAACACATATAACCCTGGGTAGAGGAATCATCCAAATTTTAGATGGAGAAACACTAATAACTAGGGTCTACCAAGTTTTTAGTGGTTGCACCAACAGAAACCCCAACAGCAAGCTGCTCCAAGTCAATTTCCTCAAGGGCAGGAGAAAAATCCCAATCTGGAGGAATTGATTATGAAGTTTGTGTCCACTTCAGAGAGCAAGTTCCAGCAGACAAACACAGCACTTAGAAACCAGCAAGCCTCCATTCAAAACTTGAAGAACCAGATAGGCCAGATTTCTAAGGTTTTGGCTGAGAGACAGCCAGGGATGCTCCCTACCACCACAGAGTCTAATCCAAGGGAGCATTACAAGGCTATTACTCTGAGATCAGGTGAGCAAGTATCTGGTCCTTTACTTTTACCTGATGATGATAATACTGATGTGCAGGATGCAGCTGTTAGTAAGGACTTAGAGCCTGAGGTAACTAAGCCAATGCAAGTTGAGGGCAAGAAGAGCCCTGTAAGAAAGCACCAGCGACCCATTCCATACCCTACTAGACTGAAGCAGGAGAAGGTTGATCAATAGTTTGGTAAGTTTCTTAATCTATTTAAACAGCCGAGGATTAACCTTCCTTTTTTCGAAGCCATTTCGCAGATGCCTCGCTATACGAAGTTCTTGAAGGAAATACTGAGTAACAAGAGGAAACTGGAGGATTTGGGGCTGGTGACATTAAATAAGGAGTGCTCAGCAATCCTACAAAACAAGCTGCTTGTTAAGATGCGTGATATAGGGAGTTTTATTGTACCATGTGTAATCGGTGAACTGTCTATCATGGATGCTTTAGCTGATCTAGGAGCTAGCATAAACTTGATGCCTACTAGCTTGTTTGATAGACTAGGATTGAGTGAGCCAAAACCTACTAGGATGAATATACAATTGGCTGATAGAACTATTAAATATCCTAGAG
Organism: Senna siamea; assembly: GCA_031216115.1. Classification (NCBI taxonomy): domain Eukaryota; kingdom Viridiplantae; phylum Streptophyta; class Magnoliopsida; order Fabales; family Fabaceae; genus Senna; species Senna siamea. The sequence continues at coordinate 9,637,525 of CM062357.1, read as the reverse complement.
GTATAGTTGAAGATGTACTTTTAAAGGTTAGTTAATTCATCTTTCCTATTGATTGTGTTGTGATAGATATGAAGGGTGAGAGTAGCGTACCCTTAATTCTAGGTAGGCCTTGCAACATCTAAGGCTATTATAGATGTTTTTGATGGGAAGTTGAAACTTAGAGTAGGGGGATGAGACTGTTACTTTTGACTTAGCTACATCGAAGAGACAATCCTTAGATCATGATGAAACTGTATATTTTGTGGATGTCTTGGATGATGTGGTTGAGTCTAAATTGTAGGAATTTTTACTTGCTGACCCTTTATAGGTGGCATTACAAGAAGATGAGGATGAATTATCCAATGAGCAAGTGTTAGAACAACTAGCTCATTTACTGGCTATCGAGCCTAGCAACTCTACTGACACTTTCGTTTCTCTTGACAGGTCAAAGGTGCAGGAGGTGAAACCTTCAATTGAGGATCCCCCAGCCTTGGAATTGAAGGAATTACCTAAACACTTAAGCTACGCCTATCTGGATAAGGTGGAGAAGCTGCCAGTAATCATAGCATCTAACTTGACACCTAAGGAGAGGGAGATGACTTTGACCTCTCTTAGGAAATACCCTAGGGCCTTCGCTTACAAGATGACAGACATTCCTAGGATTAATCCTAGCTACTATTCACATAAGATCCTGGTGGAGGATAGCTATAGGCCAATGGTGCAGCCATAAAGACAGTTGAACTCAAACATGAAGGAAGTGGTGAAAAAGGAGTTAATTAAACTTCTTGATGTAGGTTTGATTTATCCTATTTCTGATAGCTCTTGGGTGAGTCCTATGTAGGTTGTACCTAAGAAGGGTGGCATGACAGTTGTCAAAAATGAGAAGGATGAGCTAATACCTACTAGAACAGTAACAGGTTTTTAGGTTTGCATTGATTATAGGAGGCTCAATGATGCAACTAGGAAAAACCATTTTCCTTTTCCTTTCATTGACCAAATGCTTGAACGTTTGGCAGGTCACATGTTTTATTGCTTTCTTGATGGTTTTTCAGGTTATTTTCAAATTCCCATCGCACCTGAAGACCAAGAGAAGACCACCTTTACCTGCCCATATGGGACGTTTGCTTATAGGAGGATGCCTTTTGTACTGTGTAATGCACCAGCCAATTTTTACCAGTGCATGATGGTAATCTTCCGTGACATGATTGAGGAGTCTATGGAGGTATTTATGGATGACTTCTCAGTTTTTGATAGCTCTTTCTCTCATTGTTTGCTTAATTTAAATCGTATGCTTACACGATGTATAGAAGCAAACTTAGTTCTTAATTAGGAAAAGTGTCACTTTATGGTGAGAGAGGGGATTGTTCTTGGGTACAAGATATCACATAAAGGGATGGAGGTAGATAATGCTAAGGTTGAGACTATATCAAAACTACCACCCCCTAGTTCTGTTAAGGTTGTTAGGAGTTTCTTAGGGCATGCTAGTTTTTTTCAGAGATTTATTAGAGATTTCTCTAAGATTGCTAGGCCTTTAACTCAGTTGCTTGTCAAGGATGCACCTTTTGTGTTTGATACTTATAGTTTGCATGCATTTGAGTTACTAAAGGAACGACTAACCACAACCCCAATTATGGTTCCACCTAAGTGGGGGTTGTCCTTAAAACTAATGTGTGATGCTAGTGACTTTACAGTTGGATCTCTGTTAGGTCAGAGAATTGATAAGATGCTTGAGCCAATTTATTATGCTAGCAAGACCTTGACTGATGCCCAAGAGCACTATACCACTACTGAGAAGGAGTTTCTTGCAGTGGTCTATGCTTTCAACAAGTTTCGATACTATTTGGTGCTATCCAAGACCATGGTTTACACGGATCATTCAGCCTTGAAGTATTTATTCGGTAAGCATAATGCTAAGCCTAGACTCATTAGATGGATTTTGCTCTTGTAGGAATTTGATATTGAGATCAAGGACAAGAAGGGTGCAGAGAACTTGGCTGCAAATCACCTATCAAGGTTAGAGAATCCAAACGGGAAGGCTTTAGATGAGAGAGCCATTGATGATCACTTCCTGGATGAGCATTTAGAGGGAGTTCAAGTATGTAATGATTCCCCTTAGTTTTGTGATTATGCTAACTATTTGGTTGCAAGGGTTTTACTAAAGGGTATGACTACCCAACAAAAGAAGAAATTCTTTGCTGAGCTGAAATACTACATTTGGGAAGATCCTTTCCTATTTCATATTTATACAGACCAGGTAATTCGATGATGCACACATGGGGAGGAAATTTTCCAAATTCTGAGGCATTGCCTTGAAGGACCAACGGGAGGCCACCAAGCTACAAACCACACTACTAGGAAGGTGCTTAAAGCAGGGTTCTACTGGCCAACCATATTCTAGGATGCTAGAGCATATGTCCAGGTTTGTGATGCTTGTCAGAGGTCAGGTAACAACTCAGCCCATGATGAAATTACCCAAACAAGTATACAAGTGGTTGAAATTTATAATGTTTGGGGTATTGACTTCATGGGCCCTTTTCCTTCCTCATTTGGTAATAAGTATGTTCTGATAGCTTTTGAGTATTTCTCTAAGTGGCCAGAGGCTTAAGCCTTCCCCACTAATGATGTTAAGGTAGTGACTAGGTTCCTTAAAAAATTGTTTGCTAGGTTTGGTACACCTAGGGCACTGATTAGTGATAGAGGGACCCATTTCTTTTGATACTAACTTGAGAAAGTACTTAAACATTATGGGGTATCTCACAGGTTTTCAACACCCTATCACCCGCAGACCAGTGGGAAAGTAGAGGTAACTAATAGGGTTTAAAGAGAATCTTAGAGAAAACTATAGGGGTGAGTAGGAAGGATTGGGCATCCAAATTGGATGATACATTGTGGGCTTTTAGGATAGCCTATAGAACTTCTACTATATTTGCACCATATAGGCTAGTATATGGAAAGGCTTGTCATTTACCTATTGAATTAGAACATAAGGCATTGTGGGCCCTTAAAACATGTAATTTTGATGTTATTTATGCAGGTAAAGAGAGACTGTGGCAGCTGAATGAGCTAGAAGAATGGCATCACCAAGCTTATGGAAACTCTTCCATTTACAAAGCTCAAACTAAGAAGTGGCATGACCAGAGGCTTTGTAGCTCTAAAGATTTTCAGGTGGGAGATATAGTATTACTTTATAATTCACTTTTTCATCTTTTTCCAGGAAAGCTTAGGAGTCGATGGTCAAGACCATTTGTGGTCAAGTAGGCCTTCCCTTATGGCACAGTTGAAGTGTATCACCCTAACCAAGGAGATTTCAAAGTGAATGGGTAGCGTCTAAAGCACTACTATAGAGACCCATTAGAGGTCGAGGAAAGAGTGCATATGATGCTTTTCTTGAAAGAATGATCAAGGGAATGAGTCCAGCTAAAAGACTCTGACAAAAAGAAGTAATCTTTTCCTTTTTATTTCTATTTATTTCACTTTATTTTTGTCTTTCTCATTCTTATGATATACTTTAAGACTATTGGATTTGCTGTTTATTTCTGCTTTATGTTTTCATTTAGTGATACTCATTTGTTGTACACTGAGGACAGTGTGTTCCTCAAGTGTGGAGTGGGTATCCATTGCCATTATTTTGATCATTTAGACTCTTTTCCATTATTTTGGCTCTCTTTTGAATTAGTTACAAATGGTTGTATGATGTATCTATGCTAGTAGAGGATGTAGGATAAGATACTGGATATACTTGATTTATGATTGATTATATACGCTTGAGTCTTTGATTGTCTTTTGAGCATGTATGATTCAGTCATGAATAGGCAGGCATTGTTTCTCATAGTGCATGTCACAAAGTAGTATTAATGTCTAATGCATTTTTTACCATGGCTGGGTTATATCAGTGTTTCTTAATTATCTTTCAAATTGTTCAATTTTGATTTAGGATGTTGATAATGCAGTTTACGTGCACTGCTTGATTGGTAATTCATATGGAAATATTTGAGAATCATATGCAATTTAGCCACACTTCAAACGTGAGATTTGAGCCTAAAATAAGCATTCATTATAAATATGCTCTGAATTCTTTTTTTGAGTGTGTATTTCACTTGATTTTGTCTCTAGAACCTACTCTGTAATACTTGTTGAAGTTACATGAACTTTTGAATACCAAATGATTTGGGCAACTTAGGATGCATTATTTTTGGCCAAAAAGCCTACCACATGTATCTTCCTTAGTTAGCCATTGTTGGGCCTTGACTTTTCCTTCTTCACTTACATTTTACACCTTGTATTTTCTTCTATTCATTGTCTTCTTTCTTCAACCTATTTGCTAAAATTTGTGTGATTTATTCTTTGTATAGGGATTAAAATGTATTGCCTTAATTGGTTATAGTGCACTAAGTTCCTTTTATCATTTTAGATGCTCCCTTCAATCCAAAAGGGCAAGCATGGAGACTACATACAAAAAAAAATGAAATGAAAGAAAAATGAAAATGAAAAAAAAAGAGGAGATAATAATAAGAGTAGTCTGTCTGTTGATATTGTATTCTCTGAGCATCATCAACTTCATTGAAAACTTGGTAAAAATTGTTATGTTTTGAATTTTTTGCATTTAATCCTTTAATCCTTCATAATGCTTAGATTGCATGAATTTTCAGCATATATGTCACTTTTACTAAAAAAATTTGTTTCGTACCTTCACCTTAACCTCATTACAACCCCGTTAAGACCCCTTGGTTTTGGTATTCAAATTTTTAGCAGTAGCGGAGATGAGATTGTTGATCAAGCATATAGTAGGCATATTCCTGTGAAGTTGCTCGAGGGATTTGTATCTTACTCGTATAAACTTTGAGTGATATGAGAAATCTCTGAGAGGCATTGATTCTTAAATAATTGACATTGAATTGGCGGCTAAGTTGTGTATGCATCATTATTATCTCCATTTTGTGTCAAGGTTTTGCAATTTGATCTATCATTAAGTTCTGCGGGGGATGTGTTAGGCATTATTAACTATGGAATAGGTATAGACTTTGAGAAATTTTTGTTGTTTGTTTGAGGACTGAGTTAGTGCTTGCTTGAGGACAAGCAAAGACTTAAGTGTGGGGTCATTGATATGTCTTATTTTACACAATTTTACCTAATATTTTTTGTCCATTTTTTATGTATTTTTGTGTATTTTTATCCTAAGAATCAATTAAATTTGTATCTTATTGCATTTCAGGCATTTTATTGAGTCCTCATCAACAAATGGAATAATTTTGGGCTTGAAAAGTCTTTAGAGCACTCAAAATGGGCTATCTGGGATAATTTTGTTTATTGGGCCAAACTATTGCCCTTATTGGGCCTTAAAAGTGTGTGGACCAGGCTTGATTTAGGAGGACCACTTGAAGAGACCTGGGGTAACATGCAATTCAGGGAAAAAATAGTGAACTTTAGGAGAGAACCCGAGCAACAATGCACAAACGAGAGAGAACGTGCGACCGAGAAGGGGTTGTGACTTTTGACTAGTAGCGATAGCGAGCGGACTTCCAGTGACTTAAGGACGACGAGTGGGACACCATCGTCGGCCTGAGCTGCCAATCGCAGCTATCCGTGGTCTTTATCGCTTGCGACCCGTCAGACTCAAACTAACCCAGTTCGCGACCTGAGAGAGAACACATCATTCTGTAACATTTTTTGGCCAAACCACCTCCCGTGGATGTCCCAAGGACTTCAGGAAACTCATCCACAACCTCCTCGAAGCTCACAGGCTACCATTTCCTAGTACGGAAGACCCGAGACGGACTTGAAAGCTTAGATCCAAGAGTGATTCGAGACCCATCTAATGTCGTTCGCCCGAGCTGCCACCAAAAATCGCTTGGTGGTCTGTAGAGCCATTTTCCATCGGGTACCGGTGACTCGTGGCCTGACCCGATTGTGACCTGCTAGATAGATTTGAATTTAATCTCTCTAGCCCTTTTTTGGCAGCTTTTCAGCGACTATTTCGCACTATTCCATCTGCCATTCGAGAGAAGAGGGATGTATATAATTTTTACATTGTTATTTCTCTGAATTGTGGATTTTCTGGACTGTTGGATGATGTTTGTGTAACTAAACTTGTAAAACCTATTGGGTTCTAAACTATGTTGGTATCCTGAGTTTAATTTGCATGGGTAATAAAATAGTGGTTGTGTGATCTCCATTACTGTTATGAATGGATGTTTATGTTTTCATTAACAAGATGTTGTAATGGAAACTCTTTAGATTTTTTTTAATAATCGGCAAATTTTAATTGAAATTGGACACCTAATTGTAACGAATAATTTGTTATTTCTTAGAACTAAGGTTAATAAACTGCTGCATTAAGAAATAATGACTTTTAATAGTAGTGAATTAGATCGGTAATGCTTATCTAAAATCAACCGTTAGGAAGAACTAGCCAGTGGTAGATTTTAGGTTTAAGAAATTCATTGAGACCGATAGAGAATTTGAATTTGAATTAGATTTCACTCACAGGTAGCATAATCAGATTCAGTCATCCATTATCTTTCGTGTTTACCAACTAGTTTAGGTTCCCATTGGGTTTGCTTTTCTATCTTGATTAATTCCTCTTCCTGCCAATTAGCATTGACTAGTTATTATTGTATTCAGTTTAGTTATTAATTAATTAGAACCCAATCACCTTGAATTGTAGGCTAGATAACACTGACATGTACCACTGTGCAAGCATAGAAAACAATTTCTTCTACAGTCCATCATTCATTAATAATCTCTTTCATATGAATACATTGGTAAGCATTGTATGATTAATTGCTATTTCAATGTGATAAAGATACTTATTCTCATTTCTATTATAATTCTTTTGCCAAAGAAGCATACATAGAACAATTGAAATAATCAATAATCATCTATATATCTTCCATTCTTAAAACTTACTTTGTTTGAGAATGTGAAGCACATTTGGTCACATTGCAAGAAATGTGGACACTTGGCCACTTTTATAAGAATTGTGAACACTTGGTCACATTGTGGACTCTTGGCCACTTTTATGAAGATAGTGAACACTTGGTCGCATGGTGGACTCTTGGCCACTTTTATGAGAATAGTGAACACTTGGTCACTTATACATACACATGGTACTTTCTAATGCATTCAAAATTAGCATAGTGATTCAGCCACCAAAATTAAAATGAAGCATTGGTTTCAGCCAACATGAAAAAGTAATCAAACTTAGGATTTTTCATGTCACATTGTCATATTTTCCCATCCTTTCCCTAATTTAAGCTAAATGGTAACATACATTAATGTCTAGGGTATTTTCTCCCACATTCAAATTATATAATCATTGCCATTAACAATAAATTTAAGGTTACACGCCTTTCTTAATTCTCACATTTCAATACTAATGTGGGACTTTATTATGTACAAAAAGGTTAAACAATGTATCATACCTAAATGTATCATATTTTCTTTCTTTCTCTTAACCAAAATCGAATGGCAATTTCCCTTACATAATTTTCATCAAACAATTTCCTACCTTATAAAGGCCAATTTCTAATTTGATAAGACAACAAGAGTAATGTCAAATTTTAAATCCAATTCTAGCTAGCAACCTTCATTTTGGTATCTATAACTTAAAATATATACTAGCCATATAAGAATACCAATTTTCAGCATCATCATAAGTTAGGGTTTTCCATTACACATGCTGAATTTTACCAACAATAGTTCTTCTATGGAAACAAACATATCTACTTTAACACATCCCTAAACATAACCAAAATACAATACAAGCTTAGCCAAAGAGACATTCACATCTTAAAGAATGTAGAGAGAAAACTAATGTTCCATGAGAGCTTGGAAAAACATGATGAATATATCTTAAATCATAAAACAAAATTAAGAGAATTGCTAAGCTACCTCACTATTGCAAGAATAATGTAATTGCTTGGTCTCTCCTTGAATCCCTCTTGGTTCTTGGCTTATTTCTCCCTTTAGTTCAGCTCTCTTTTCCTTTCCTTCGTGTGTTTTTCTTTCTTTCCTTTTCAGCTTTGTTTTTATTTTCTAACCTTAAGTGCTAATAATACCTTTAACCACCTAGCCACCTTATCCCCTTAATTTGGCTGAAGTGAGTGAATCGTGCTAATGACTAACCAAAATTTCATTTTCTATTGTTTCTTGGCATCATCGAATGACTTTCTATATTATATAATTGTGAAGCTACTTCCCTCAATTGCTACATGCATATACACATTTAATTCTTATTCAGTTACCCCAAAAGCAAGTGAGGAATGAATTTCACGTTGATAATTCCCTCACTCATCTTTTGGCTACATTGGAATTAAAATAAACAAAGAGAAGAAAAGAGAGAGAAAACCATTTCACTATGTCTCTTTTTCTCTCCTCCAACCCTTCACCGATTGTATTATATATATTTACATATATACTTTATTGGATGCTCAACTTTCTTCTCTCCTTCTCATTGTCACTGCCCTATGGTTATATAATTTAATATAATCCATGTGATGCCTATTTGTTTGAATCAAAAGAAACAAAAGAAAAGAATTTAAACACCTCAATTTTAATGTAAGCACCTCACTCTTCATACAAGTACCGCAAGCACCTCAATTTTCATATGATATTTCCCCCACCGAATGGCTCCTTTTCTCTAATCATTATGAAAATTTCCTCATTCATTCTCATATATATTTATATGGCCAAGGTAAGACAAAAAGAGTGGAAGGAAACTAAAGAATAAAAGTGTCACATGTCTCTTTCTACTTTCTTCTTTTCTCTAACACTGAATCACTTCTTTTAATTTCATTTTCTTTTTAATGTTACAAGCTTCTTAGAAAAAGGATTTACTACACTTACTTAACATATCACCTTTCCATTCTCCTTTCTAATTTCTCTACCAAACACCATACATTGCATACGTCTTTCTCTTCACTTATATCACATTGTTTTCTTTTCTTTTAATCGATTATTAAATTATCCATTACCTCTTGTAGGCTCCTTGTAACTTAGAAGATAACACATTATAATAAATTAAGTCTTATTTCTACTTCTCCTTATACTTGTATCTCAATTTAGTTAGACGAGAAAGAAAGGTGTTCACTTCAACATCTTTATTCCAAAATCTATATTACTAAATCAATTTCATTGTACTATATGGAAAAATCGTCCAATTACTTAAGGAAATATAACATAAAAATAGTCAAGAGAATGGAGAAAGGGGGTGTTACAATGTATGTTCTTCGTGAGTCTTGGAATAGACTAAGATGACATCTATGAATACCACTACGAATTAGTCCAAGTAGGGTCAGAAAATTCTATTCATATAATCCATGAAGATAGTGGGTGTAACATCCGCTCCAATTATGATTAAATAGATGGTTGATAATGGTTAATTTAATGTTTAATGCTTGTGTATGTTGCATTAGCCTAGGGACTAAATTGAAAAGGAAATACATGAAGGTTTAGCAAGAGGTGGCTAGGGACTCAATTGAAAAGGGAAAAGTGAGTGATTCTAAGAGTGCAAAATAGATGAGGGACTAAAGAGCAAATACCCAAACCTCTCTTAAACCCTAGCTGAAGCCCTAAACTCTCACACACTTCTAAACCTTCAAATTTTAGAGAGAGAAATAGGTGAGCTAGGGCAAGAAATGAGAGATTTTGCTGAGGAAAGAGCATATTTGAGGCTAGAAATCAGCCTTACAACAAGGGAGGATTATTCTTAACACATCAAACACACACATTTGCAAAGACTCAAGGTCGCAATTCATCCTAAACCATTCTCGTTTTTGAAAGTTTACTATTTTTGGAAAAGTATGAATTTCTGAATGTTTGAACTGAGTTTGGGGCTAAACTTACATTCTATATGCTTTTCTTTTTCAATGGGATGTTGTGTTATTGAATATATGCTCATATATATGGTTGTAATGGATTGGAAGGGCTGGGTTGTGTTCATTTAGAGATATAGACTAGTTTTCCTTGAATAACATGTTTGAGCTAATGGATGAGAAATGTTTAATGAGAAGTAAAGTTTGTTGTATGGAAATTAAGTTCATGTGTTTAGAATTAAAAATAGAGTGCATTCTGGACTGGGTAGTATCAAAATCATGTTTTCTGAACTGCAGCGGAACATAACAGCCAACTGCTATGTATGGGGCAATCGACTGTCGTGTTCCTTGAAACCCAAAAGTATAGATAGAGGCTTAGTAACCAACTGCCAGATTCTTAGCAGTCGACTGTCGGGCCTGGGTTTACACTAAGCAATTGACTGGCCACCCTGTCAGTCGACTTTCGTGCTCTTATTTTTACCTAGAATGTATTCCAAAAAGTGACCAATTGGTTGCCAAACTGCTAGCTTACTGTCTGGCACTTGAGGAATACAAAGAGCCACCATTCGACTGCTAGCCTTCCAGCAGTCGACTGGCAGCCCTCTAGCTTGCAAAATGAGGTTTTTAATGGCAATTGAGCTTAGTAATTCTTCATACTAACCTAAATAAGGGCTTACAACATGGTTAAGCAAGGAAAATAGGAGTTTTGGGTGATTAGACCCTTGTGATAGTGAAACAAAGAGAGAGTAAAAAACAAAAAAAAGAAAAGAGAAAAGTATTCTCAGTATATACCTTAGGGTAGATAGGCTCATAATCGAGTGACTGATTGTTGGTATAGGATGGCCATTAGGCATTCCACAGTTATGCCATAAATTAGGATGGTTAAACATTCACTTGAACTGAGATGATTTCAAAAACACCATGATGGTTGCGAATTTTAAGTTAGTGTTATCTCCTAAGGGTCATATGAGAAACACATACTTAGAGTTAAGAAAAACCATAGGTATGGGCCGATTCACCTTAGAGTATATGTAAAGATTAGTGTACCAAGAGTGTGTCCATCAAAAAGGGATGGTGATTCCATAGTATTATGATCCGCCCAAAAGTGAAGAGGGAATGATCCAGGTAGAGTTAATTATGATCCTATGAGAATTATACTAGCCCCATTTGGGACGAAAGGGAGGAATCTTGCTGGTCAATGATGATTTGCCAGAAAGGGGTAGGGATCATTAAGGTACTTGGTTCCACTGGGGGATGCCTCAGAATGTACAAAAGTTAAGGCATGACTAACTAGACATGCTCTCATTCATATAGACAGTGGTGTGTGGAGTTATTGCTGGGCGACTCTCTTAATTACTCTTAGGGTGTTTTATGTACTGCTCATATGTTATGAAAGTGAAATGATAGCATGTTTACTATCACACATATATTTTATAAGAAATGTTTTTTGATGAGAATGATGATGAATTCACTTCCTATGTTTTAAAGATGATGTGTTTTGATAAATATGCATGAGTATATAACAAGATTAAATGCTACATACACTTCATACCAATGGTACATGATATGTTTTATGAAAGAATGTAAAGTTTTCCATGCGAGCACGATGGTACAGGTTAATGGATTTTGTAACAGGTTGTATTGCTACTAAGATTCATTTCTCATTTTAGTGTTGGCATGTACCAGATGTGTAGGTTTCCCTGGGCTGGAGAAGAAGGTAAAGTGGGAAGAAGTACCCTCCGTGGGGTACATAATAGCATCTATTTTGAGATAGTATAGGTACATGATAGAAGTAAGCTAGCCTTCATAATATTTTGAGAAATGCTAGTGTAGGATTATTTTGAGAAAGGCTAGTGTAAGATTATTTCATCCGCATTCTCGGTATTTAAAAATATAGTCTTTATCATAAATATCAATGGGCAAGCATAACATAATTATTGGAAATGTCAAGGTGATAAAGTAAATATTCTCTATTAAATAAAACATCTCTTTATAGGATTATGCTTGTAATCACAAAAATAAACAAAAATCACTTGTGCATTCCATTCTTAAAATGTACTTTTATAAATTGATTGTACACACTTAGGCACTTGTGGACACTTGGCCACCTTTATAAAATTTCTTGTGCACACTTGGGCACTTTTGTGGACATTTAGCCACCTTTATAAAATTTCTTATGCACACTTGGACACTTTTGTGGATACTTGGCCACCTCTATAAAGCTTCTTGTGCAAACTTGGGCACTTGTGGACACTTGGCCACCTTTATAACATTTCTTGTGCACTCTTAGGCACTTATGGACACTTGGTCACCTTTATAAAAATTTTTGTGCACAATTGGGCACTTGTGACACTTGAACACCTTTATAAAATTTCTTGTGCACACTTAGGCACTTGTTATCTCTTTTTAAACTCTTTGTTAGATTTATTTATGACAATGTTGCCTAAATCAATTTAATTCTCCATTCTTGAAAAATAATAATAATATAAATCTCTTATAAAATTTTAATGAATTTCAAAGGAGAATTTCATGATTTTGGCTTAAGTGAAATTCAAGAAAATTGAATATTTTACCACTTAAAATTTTCTTTTTCTATTCTTTAAATAATAGCATTAAAATGGTATAATCTCTTTTCCATAATCAACACATATTCCCTCATCTAGACATTAAACAATAGGATGCTAAGTGAACACTTTCTATTATCTCACCAATCATATTTTATTTAATTTCTAATACATCCATAAAACAAAATTAAAAATTAACTCTTCAAAAATTAGATTCAATGTGCAAATGGACATATTTTCCCTTTTCATTGAAATATTTGTACATCACTTGATTTTGCATGGTTATGGCAAAATCTCACACTATCAATTTAACAAAATTATTTCCATCCCTTTTATTATTCTAGCCTTGTCTAAAGCCTCACTTTACATAGAAAATTCCCAACGAATTTCCTTCCCTTTCTTTTATGGCCAATTTTAACACTAATTACAAACTAAAAATTTAGATCAATTTAGTGTAAAATTTCATCTTCCTCTCGGCCCAAAAGGGAGTTCATGAAAGAAGTGGTTTTCAAAATTGTACTTCCATTTCTATCATATTCAACCATAGTTCATCATGCAAATATCATTAACAAACCATAATCCTGCCATAACAACAATATTCATTTCATCACATCAACCAACATACCAATCTATCATACAAGCTTAGCTAGTAAGACATTCACTACATCAAGAATATAGGGAAGACATTAACCACATGTGAAGTGTGTTTTATATTATTACAGTGGTACATGTCAGTTATTTTAAAATAAACTAGTTGTTTATCTACTGGGAATATATTTCTCATTACTGAACTGATATGTATCAGATAGTTAGATATTGCATGGCAATCAAGGTAGAGTTGGATACGGTGGAAATTCCTTTCTTAGGAGTTTTCACTATTATCAAGAATGTGTATGTTATCACTATTTTTGAGTTTCCTATAGAATAGATGAGTACGTAAATATATAGTTATAGCATGACCTTTTGGAGTCCTAATTCTTAGTTTTTTTTTTGGGTTCTAATTAGGGTTGATATTTTTGGCTGTATATAGAAAGAAAAAGGGCACATATATAAGGACCTATTCACTCATGGTATTTTCTAAAGGAGTATGAGTAGCAGACTTGTTGTCTCCTTACTCCTTATAGATGGGTACTTCATCTATCCTACTGTATGTACACCAAATGATGTACTAAACAATTGTGTAATGTATGTATATTAGAAAAGTTTTTATATATTTTGTTGTATTATTTAATATGTTATATTCTACTGTGCCAATGCATGTTACCTGAGCAAAAGAACCCAAACCTAATTGCATAATAAATCTATGATGGATTGGATGCTCAGGAGAAATAAAGGTAATCAAAGACTAGAATTAATGTAACCATTTATCTAAATAAGCGTTATAACATTGTTAAGTTATGATAAAGGGTGTTACATCAGGCTACAACTTCCTCTCAACAGGTTGCAATCACAACTGAAGCACTCTACCAGATCCAAACTGATAGAAGTGAGGATACTTAGAATGGGATTGAACAGGCAAGAACCCAAGTTTGTGGAGACTGGACTGAATTTCAGAGAGTCAGACCTCTTATTTTTAATGGTGTGATGAATTCAAAGAAGGCTAAAGAATGGGTATAGAAGATAGAGGAGTTATTTGATGTACTGGGAAGTGCTGAGCCATAGAAAGTCTCCTTTACTGCATATCAATTAGAAGGGGAGGCTAAATATTGGTGGAAGTGCATGAAGCAGTTGATGAAAGTTCAAAGGACCCAGATCACTTGGGAGAATTTTAAGGATACATTCTTAGAGAAATATTTTCCCCAGAGTGAGAGAAATGCTAAGGAGGGTGAATTTATACAGATAAAATAGGGTGTCCAACCATTTGAAGAACATTTAGCCAAATTTGAGGAGTTATCAAAATTCTCTTCATACCTGAAGTGGAGACCAAATGGGCCATGCAAGGCTATGCACTTGGAGAATAGTTTGGATCCTGAGTCATATCATGAAGTTGCATCCCAGGAGATCAGGGACTATCCCACATTGGTTAACAAATGCAAAATAGCCTCAAGATCCTTGGCAGCATTGAAGAGAGGGAGACAGGAAGTTGGATTCTTTAAGAGGAAGAATCCACCTGAATTCAACAGGGGTTATGATAATAAATTTCCTAGAAACTAGACAGGAAAGAGACCTATGAATATCCTAATTTCCCAGAACAACTATTCCAAATGTGGGAGGAATCACGGAGATAGACCGTGTCTGATAGGACAGAACGTGTATTATAAATGTGGGAAGCCAGGGTATATCTCCAAAACTTGCCCTACCCTAAAGAAACCAGAAGAAACCACAAGACCTATACCAAAGGAAGGGTGTATACCCTGAAGGGTAAAGAAGTGGCCCAGTCTGAGGATCTGATGAAAGGTATGTGTTTTATTAATGATGTTCCTTTAATTGTATTGTATGATTCTGGCGCCACCCATTCATTTATTTCATTAGACTATGTTCAGAAATTACAATTGCTAATAACCAGCTTACCCTATGAACTTTCCATAACTGTACCTACTGATGAGCATGTGTCCATCTCATTAATTTATTTGAACTGTTCCATTGTGATTGAAAATAGAACTTTCATAGTAGCCTTATATGTTTACTAATGGTTGAACTAGTTGTTATCCTTTGTAACACCCTATATTATCTTGCATGTTTTAAATTATTGTTTCCTTAATTAATAAGATGAGTTGCCATAAAATGTGATGCAATTGCTTTAGTGATGTAATGAAGAATAAATGTCACAAGGGAAAGAATGGACCTAGATATTAAGTAGCATAAAAAGGAGACATGTGAAATTAAGGTGTTTAATTTAATTTTCTATTTTTCTTCCTTATGCCTAGCCTAATTGCCAAAGGGGAAAACCACATTTAAAATATATATACATATATGCACGGCAAAGGCAATTGGGAAAGGAAAGAAGAGTATAGAAAAGTAAGTACATATACACGTGCAATTGAGAAAGACAAGAAGAGTAGGACATTTGAATATATGTATACATGTGCTCTCAGTGGAAGAAATGCAAGGGATGAACGAAATTGATTATCCCTCCTAAGGTGTAGCTGAAGATTACAAGTGAGTGGGGAGAAATTTATTTTATTCTTATTAAAATAATGCCTCCATTTGGTGAAGATAAAAGTGAGAAGGGAAAGAAGAATGTGACTTCTAAATAACCAAAAGATAATAAAAATTTAGAAGAAAGAAAGAAAGAGAGGCGTGTGGGGTTAGCTTTCCCCCTTTTCCTTCCCTTTTTTTTTTATTTTCTTTTCTAACACAAGATGACCAAGAGATGAGTGAGCTTGCGTGAAGGTGCAGCTTGCCTAAATTCAACTTTTCCCTCCCCTTAGCGCCACCAAATGATGAGTTCATGTAGGAATCAAATTTTATATATATGCATAACGCTAGGACATGAGCCGTGCTTGAGCCGTACAGCTTGCTTGGAAAATGAAGCTTGTGTGACTTCTCTTTCTTCCCTTCCTTGGCTTGACCAAGTGGGATTACAAGAAGTGTAACCAATGTAAATTGTACTTAAAGGTACACATGTGGCTATTAGACAATCATAATTAAGGATGAAAAAAAAAGAAAGAAAGTGCAGCATGCCACCTTAGCCAAAATAGAAAAGATGAATTGAAATGAGAGAGGGACACAAGGGAACATTTAAAAAGAGAGAGAGAGAGCCGCTCACATTTGGGGAAAACACACACAAACACATTTCAATTTGGTGAAGAAAGAGCTTGACTGAGAAAAGAGCAAAGGATTAAAGGGAAACTCAAAGAAAAAAATGCAAGATAATCTTATCCTAGTTCATCCTTGAGATAGGTTAGCAATTCTTTTAATTTTGTTCCATGGTTAGTACATATTCACCATGTTTTTCCAAGCCTTCATGGAACATGATCTTCCTCTCTACATTCTTGATGAAATAAATGTCATGTTGGCTAAGCTTTATGATAAATTGGTATGTTGGTTGATGTGCTAAAATGGATATTGTGGTTTATGGAAGAATTATAGTTGCAAGAAAAATTCAGCATGCATGATAGAAAGCTCTCACATAAGATAGTGCTGAAACTTTGTAATTTTGCATGACTAGTATGAGTTTTAAGTTAGAGACATCAAAATGAAGGTTGCTAGCTAGAATTATGGTTAATTAAAGTATAGCTAATTATTTCACCTTTTTGCACATAATAAAGCCCACATTATTATTAAAATGTGAGAATTTAAATGGTTGTGTAACCTTAAAAATTTAGTATGTAGCATGAACCAATAAAGCAAGGAGAATAAATTATTAATGACAATGGCTACACCAATTAAATGTAGAAGAAAGTATCCTAGAATTTAATGCATGATCTCATTAAGTGTAAAGTATAGAAAGGTGGGGAGAATTTGACAATGTGGCAAGAAAAACCTTAGGGATTATTAACTTATCCTTATGGCTAAACACAATCACCCATTTTAGTGCTAGTAGCCGAATGCATATGCAAATGATAATGACTTATAATAGGTCTTGTAATGGCTAAAGTCAAGGGAAAATGAGGAAGTTAGAGTTAAAGGAAAGATGATTGCAATTTATCCCAATTTATGCCATTAATGTTCTTATGTTGAAAAATTTAAGAGATTATGGATGGCTAATTTAAGACCTCATACCAATAGAAAATTGCAACACAATTAAGTTATCAAGGTGGCCAAGTGTCCACAAAGTGCCTAAGTGTGCACAATTAAGTTATCAAGGTGGCCAAGTGTCCACAAAGTGCCCGAGTGTGCACAATTAATTTACCAAGGTGGCCAAGTGTCCACATAGTGTGTCCAGGTGTGCACAATTAATTTACCAAGGTGGCCAAGTGTCCACATAGTGTGTCCAGGTGTGCACAATTAATTTATCAAGGTAGCCAAGTGTCCACAACATGCCCAAGTATGCACAATTAATTTACAAAGGTAGCCAAGTGTCCACATCCCTTGAAGTGTAATCAAAGGTGCTTCACACTTTAAGGCAAGGTAAGTTTTAAGAATGAAATGCATAAATGATTATTGTCTATTCTAGTTTTAACATGTGTCCCATGAAAAAAATGTTTTACTTGAAAGGGAATATCTACTTTTATCACATTGACATTTCAAATAATCATGCAATGCTTGCCAATTGATGTATATATATAAATGAGACTGTGTCTTAAATAACTAGAATATAGATGAAAATATTTTTGGTGCTTGCACCCTGGTATATATTAGTTTATTTTAAAATAATGAATTGTTAAGCTACTAGGAAACTTATGTTTCTTATTTGTATGCTAATATGTATCAGATGCGGACGCTTAGCAGTGCCAAGGAAAGATGGCAGTCCCTTTTTTTAAGAGCATTTTGTATTCCTTTATTTTGGGGTCCTGATTCTATATATGTTTTTGGGATTAGAATTAGGACTAATATTTTAGCTGTATATAGAAAAGGTAAAAGGAGCAATCATTGGGGAAAGGATTTATGAAGGACCGGTTCATCCCCAGTATTTTGTAAAATAAGTCTAAGTGACAGGCTTGTTGTCTCCTAACTCCTTATGGATGGGTACTTCATATATCCTGGTATATGATCACATAAGAATGTAATGGACATTTATTATTTGTATTATATGTAAGTTTTATAAATTCCACTGTGATAGATTGAATTTAATTTCTGCTATGCATAAAGTATGGTTATCTGAGCAAAAGAACCCAAACCTAATCCATAATAATAATACTTAATAGTATAAATGCTCAGACACTGCAAATGAATAATTAAGGTTAAGAGTAATGTATTGAACTTATCTATTTACTTCGGAGGAGTAGTAATACTAGATAAAGGCATTACATCCTTGGTATAGACTAGCTCTCTTCTAATAATCTTGTTTTGGGCTACTCAGCTAAATTTGTGATTTTCATAGATACCAAACCAATAAATATGGGGATTGAGAAGAAAAATTAGAGAATAATTTTCTTATATTCTTCAGAAGTGGAAAGTCTGCAAAAGTTAGAAAACATTCTTGTGGTTAGTGAATTTCCTGATGTATTCCCAAAAGAGATTACAAGTCTCCCAACAGAGAGAGAAATAGATTTTTTCATAGAATTAATCCCTAGGGCAAGACCAATTTCAATAGCACCCTATAGGATGTCTTCAATTGAATTAAATGAATTAAAGGTACAAATAGAGGATCTTTAAGCAAAAAAATTTATCAAACCCAGTGTATCATCATAATGAGCACCTATATTATTTGTTAAGAAGAAGGATGGAAGCATGAGGATGTGTATAGATTATAGACAGCTGAATAAGGTGACTGTGAAGAATAAGTATCCTCTCCCTAGAATTGATGACTTGTTAGATCAATTGAGAGGAGCCACCATCTTTTCAAAAATTGACTTAAGATCAGGGTATCATTAAATCAAAGTCAGAAATGAGGGCATCCCTAAGACTACCTTTAGGACTAGGTATGGACACTATGAATTCCTTGTGATGCCCTTTGGCCTAACAAATGCTCCAGCTATTTTTATGGATTACATAAACTATATCTTTAGACCGTACCTCAATCAATTCATAGTAGTGTTTATTAATGACATATTAGTGTATTCTAAAAATGAGCAAGAGCATGAACAACAACTAAGGATAGTGTTACAAATACTTAGAGAAAAGAAATTATATGCCAAATTAGAAAAATGCGCCTTTTGGTTGGAGGAGGTGAATTTCTTAGGACATGTAATTTATAAGGAGGGAGTGTTAGTTGATCTTAGTAAGACAGAAGCAGTAGTAAACTGAGAAAGGCCTACTACTGTAACTGAAGTCAAAAGTTTCTTAGGGATAGCAAGATATTATAGACGATTTATTCAAGGATTTTTGCAAATAGTGATGCCTATGACTAAGTTAACCCAGAAAGATCCAAATGTGAGCAAAGTTTCCAAACTCTAAAGGATAAACTAACCAGTACCTATTCTGATTCTTTTAAACCCTATGGAAACCTTTGAATTATATTGTGATGCAACAAATAAAGGTCTAGGGTGTGTTCTGATGCAAAAAGGAAAAGTAGTAGCTTATGCCTCTAGAAAATTAAGACCACATGAGAGAAATTATCCTACACATGATTTAGAATTAGCAGCCATTGTATTTGCTTTAAAAATCTAAAGACATTACCTTTATAAAGCTAAATTTGAAGTCTTTAGTGACCATAAGAGTCTTAAGTATCTATTGAATTAGAAAGAATTAAATATGAGACAAAAAAGAAAGATAGAGTTTATAAAAGATTATAATTTTGAACTAAGTACCATCTAGGTAAAGCAAATATTGTGGCAAATGCTTTAAGTAGGAAATCTCTTCATATAGCTCAAATGATGATGTGTGAAATGCAATTAATATAAAATTTTAGGAACATGAGATTGTCTACTCTGGTGTTACCTAACAAAATCTGTCTAAGTGAGCTAAGAATTGAAAATACCCTTAGAGCCCAAATTCTAGAAGCTCAAAAAGATGATAAATTTCTTAAGTCCCTAAAGGATTCCAAGGAATTCAAAAAAGAAAGTGACGAAGTGGTAACGTTTCAGAATAGAATATATGTTCCTAAGACTGAAGAATTGAGAGAAATAATTTTAGAAGAAACCCATCAAAGTAAGTATACTGTTCATCCTGGAGCCACTAAGAGGTATCAAGATCTTAAAAGAAGGTTTTGGTGGCCAGGTATGAAGAAAAATATAGCAGAGAATGTAACCAAATTTCTAGTGTGCCAACAGCTTAAAATTGAACATCAAAAACCTGCATGGTTACTATAACCCCTAAACATCCCTGAGTGGAAATGGGATAAGATCTCTATGGACTTTGTAATGGGATTACCTAAGACTCAGTCAGGAAAAGATGCTATTTGGGTAATTGTGGATAGATTAACCAAATCAGCATATTTCCTACCTATCAAAATCAATTTCTCCTTAAATGAACTAGCCCAATCATATATTCAAGAGATAGTGAGACTTCATAAAATTCCCACTAGTATTGTTTCAGATAGAGACCCCTGATTCACCTCTAGATTTTGGAGAGCTTTACAAGAAGCTTTTGGTACTAGATTAAATTTCAGTACCACTTACCATCCCCAGACTAATGGATAGACAGAAAGAACCATCTAAACTCTAGAATACATGCTTAGGGCTTGTACTTTAGAATACAAAGGGAATTGGGAACAAAGTTTACCATTGATAGTGTAACAACCCAATTTTTTTTAATTAAATTGGGTAAAATAAAATTTGATTTTTTGTTGAAATTGAATTAAAGAAAATTTTCTGAACTTTTACCTAAACTTTGAGAACTTTTAGTAATTAAATTATATCTAATAGTGAGATTTTAATCTACCTGAGAAACCTTGCAGATAATTTTGCGAAGCTTACGATCATTTGAAAATTTCCAAATTCCTTTCATATCGTCCTAAATTTTTCCTAGATTGGAGAAATGCGTCCGAAATTTAGCTAGGGAAAAATAGAAAAAGACCAAAATGCCCCTATATGCCTTAAATATTCAAAATTCTCTCACTTCTCCCATTTTTCCCTCTTATGAAAACTCTCTCTCTCTCTCTCTCCTCTCCCGTGCATGTCACCCACATCTACTACCTTTACCATGCCTGTCCACCGTCTGGCAGAGTTATGGTCGCCTGTTACTATCGAAAGGTCCGGTAGCTCAGCCCGACTCCGCAACAAGCCATCGCAGCGACCAACAACCGCCACAGCTAACGAAAAATGGCCCTTTTTCCTTCCCGTCGCGTTTTCAAGGCTAAGTTGTGATCTCTACCATCAGACGTCGTCCAGCCACACCGTCGCCACCATTGGGAAGCCTGAGCTACCAACTTCCTCCACTAGCTTCCAACCGGTAGAGCGCCCCCGCCATGCACTTAGAACAAGGGAAAATAGTTTTCGGCATCCGTCACCTTCATTGCTAGAAAATGTCATCTAAACGGTCGTGTTTCATCGAACGGACACCAGATCTGGCCTTCTTGAGTTTTGGCCTACATTCTAGTGTATTTTTTGACCCCAGCCGCAATGCGCCGTCGTGCGCCATCACCAGAACTGCTGAAAAATCACAAAAATTAGATCTCAAGTTCTCAGAGCCTTTGGTATAATTTAAAATGCCCTAATTTGATGTTTTCTTATAGATTTTGTTCTGACTGTTCCTTGATGATTGAACCAAAGCAAAAACTTGGCATTTATTATAGGGAAATAAGAATTAAAAGGAAGCGAGGTGTAGAAGGGGATCAAAGAAAGGCCAAGATCAGCTCTTTCTAGTCATTCTCCAGGTAGTTTGACAATTCTTGAAAAAGCATCCCATGATTTCATATATGCATGTCTATTTTTACCAGCTTAGATGGGACATTATTGCAAACTTACAGTCTTGATATTATTTATGTTCACTGGCCAAAATCATGGAAATAGAGTTAAATTAAATTAGGTAAATAAGAGTCTTAGCTAAAGGTGATAACAATATATTATATACTGATAAAAAGGAAAACAAAGGAAATGCAACTGATAAGGGAAAACATAAATAAGTACATGATTTATGATGTGTGGCCAAAGGTGCTCCACACGGGCTACTTAGCGAGGTGTGGCCGAAGGTACCCCATGCCTATGACCTAGTGTTCGCGATTACGCTATGTACGTGGCCGAGTGACCACGATTTACGATATATGGCCAGAGGTGATCCACACGGGCGACCTAGTGAGGTGTGGCCGAAGGTGCTCTATGCCCATAACCTAGTGTTAGCGATTACGCTATGTACGTGGTCGAGTGACCACGATTTATGTTGTGTGGCCAAAGGCGCTCCACAAAGGCGGCCTAATGAGGTATGACTAGAGTTGTTACATACCTATGAGCTAGGGCTCACGGTGATTTCAAAAGAGTAGCCTAGTGTCCACATAACACCCCAAGCGTTCAATTAATTTAGATTGAAAAATGTAGAAGATAATACATAATTAAATTGCATAATGCCATGATAACATGTATAATTTCATTTAGATATGTTTCATTGAAAGAGAATGTCTGATTTTTTATGTTTTAACATCTAAATTATCATGTAACGCTTGCCTAATTTCATTTATGGGTAACATTATGTTTTAATATCAAGAATGTAAAATGAAAATGTTTTGGTATTTGCACCCTAGTAAATATTAGTTATTTGTAAAACTTGAATTGTTAAATTACTGGGAAACTTGTGTTTCTCATTATTATGCTAATATGTATTAGATATGGACGCTTAGCAGGGCAGGGAGATAGGAGTTTCTTTTTGGTCGGAGGACAACTTTGTAACCCCTATTTTTGAGTCTTAATTCAGATTTATTTGGTTTAGAACTAGGATTATTCTTTTGGGCAGTAGACATAGGATATTTGAAGGGTCGGTCCATCTTTGAAATTTGTAAAAGGGTCTGAGTGACAGGATTGTTGTCTCATGACTTCCTATGGATGGGTACTTCATATATCCTGATACATGTTTACAAAAATGTAATGGATATTATTGATTATGTATTTAATTGAATTACATGGATGCTTTAATTCCGCTGTGTAGTTAGTATATTTTGATCTATTTCACTGTTCATGTAAGTTTTAATCTAAGCAAAAGATGCAAAACCTAATCCGCTTAAATTAATTTAATGGTATAACTGCTCAGACATTAATTAAATAAAGGATAAAGATAATGTACCAAACTTATCTGTTTATATCAGAGTTAACAATAAGACTAAAGAGGGGCGTTATAGATAGAGTTCTCCTATAATAATAGCTTTCACTCTAGTATAGGGATGGCACCATATGAAGCCCTATATGGGAGAAAATGTATATCCCCTTTTTGTTAGTATGAGGTTTGGGAGAAACAATTATTAAGACCCAAACTAGTTCAACAAACCATTGATCAAATTAAAATGATCAGAGAAAAGATGATCAAAGCTCAAAATAGACAAAAGAGTTATGCTAACAAAAGAAGAAGACCACTAGAATTTGAGGAAGGAAACCATGTTTTTCTTAAATTTTACCTGACTACTGGTATTGGTAGGGCTATGAAATCTAGAAAGCTGAGTCCCAGATATATTGAACCCTTCTAAATATTGAAGAGAGTAGGTCCATCAGCATACTAAATAGCCTTACTACCACATTTTTCAAACCTCTATAATGTTTTCCATGTATCTTAGCTTAAAAAATACATACCTGATCCTTCACATATACTTGACGCCAGTACTCTGCAACTAAAGGATAATCTAACATATCAACCAAGACCTTTACAAATTATCAGTACTGAGGTCAAAACCTTAAGGAATAAAGCCATTCCTCTGGTGAAGATCTTGTGGGATCGAACATCACCACAAGAAGCCACCTGGGAAAGAGAGTAGGACATGAGGAGAGCGTATCCAAAATTATTTACATGAGGTATGTATAAATTTTGAGGATGAAATTATTTTCAAGGAGGGAAGAAATGTAACACCCCTTATTTCCATGATTATTTCTAAATTAATATCCTTTTAATTAATTAGATGAGTTTGCCATAAAGTGTGATGAATTTTCTTGTGTAATTTAGTGTTTAGAATAAATAAGTTAAGGGAGAACACCCTCTTTCTTTTGTTAACCAAATTATAATGTGAGTGGGAGGAAACACTACATAAAAATTTAGGTGCTTGTATTAAAGTATATAGATCCATACAGCAGCAATAAATGAGAGGAAAAGGAAAAAGTGTGGTAATCAAGTGTATACATATATATATAAAGAGATGAAAAGAAGAAAAGAATAAAGGGAAAGAGACGTGTAGCATTTTATTCTTAATCTTCCCTTCATTCCTTCATTCCTTTTTCATTGTTTTGACCAAGAATGCAAGTAAGATGCTTTGGCAATTCAAGGTGAATGAGAGATGAAATTGAGGTGCTTACATAAAGAATGAGGTGCTTGAGGTGCTTAAGGTTGTTGAATGGAATTAAGGTGCTTGAATCATTTTATTGTGATGCTTGAGACAATTGAGGTGTATAATCACACATCCATAGAAATTGGGAAGAAAGAAAAGAGTTTAACATCCATGAAATATAGATATATGCATTTAGTGAAGGAAATGAAAGTAAGAAAGGATCGTGATATGTAGGAAGAAAAAGGGAACTTGACTTCTTATTCTTCCTAGCCAACTATGAAAGTTATTAAGAATAGATAAGAGGATTTGAATTTTTAATTAAACCTATATAAACCTATGGTCATAGCAAGTGAGAAGAGGGATGAGGGTGCAGAATTTACATACATACATGTAGGTAGAAACGATGAAAGGATGGAAGGAAGAAAGAGAAATATGTGACATTAGCTTTCCTTCTTTCTTCTCTTTTTTTGTTTTTATTTCATGGTAATAAAGAAGGGTGAATAAGGTGCTGGAGTACTTTTCTCTTTTCTTCCTCTTTGCCAAATCGAATGACTTTGCCAAATCAAATAAATAAAATAAACAAGGGAAAGGTGGTTTAAATAGATGTGTGTGTACAGTGAAAGCAATTCCTTACTTGCTTTTAGATTAACCAAATGGGCCACAAATGTAGGGAATTAAATGTGTATATATGTATGCATATGGCATAACATCTGGAGAGGGAGAGCAACTTGAAAAATTAAGACAAACCACAAATGTATTCAGTGAAAGAAGAGTGAACTTGGCCGAGAAAGGAAGAAGTAAAGGAGCAAGGAAAATTCAAAGAGGAATCCAAGATAATTCCATTTTTATTTCATCCTTGAGGTAGCTTAGCAATTTTATGTTTTGATTTCATGATTTAAATTATGTATCATGATTTAAAGTCTTCATGGAATCAAATTTTCTAATTCTACATTCCTTAAGATGAAATGCTTCAATTGACTAAATTGGTATGGTAAGGTGATGATGTTGTAGATGTGATGAAGCATAGGTTATCCTTGCTAGAAAAGAACTACTATTGGAAAATTTCAATATGTATGGTAGAAAGTTTTGGCATAGGATAGTACTGAACTTTGGTGAATTTAGATGATTAAAGTATGAGCTAAATGATAGGTATCTAAATGAAGATCACTAGTCAAAATTTAATGTTAAATTATAGTGCTCTTCTTGTTGGCTTACTAAGTTCGAAAATGGTTTTTGTAAGACATAAATTTGCTTGTTGAAAATGGTTTAAGAAAAATAAAAATTTAGTTGGCTAGAGAAAAGAGAGAAATTATTATACATTAAGGTATAAAAATTTAGTTTTGGCTAATAAAGGTCCATATGACTATTAAAAAGTGAGAATAAATACATGCCACTTTAAATTTAGTATGTAACATAAATAAAAAAAGTAAGTAGAATAAATTATGAATTTACATGGTTATATATTAGAAGTGGAGGAAAAGGCATTATAAAAATTTTAATTCATGATATCACTAAGGTTAAACCATAGAAAGGATAAGAGAGATGACAATGTAATATTAGAAATCCTAAGTTTTATTTCTTTTGCATAGGGACCGAAACCAATATCTTGTTTAAACCTTGATGACCAAATTACTATATGATTTGTGAATGCATTAGAATGCACTTTATAATGGCTAAATGTAAGGGTGATTGAATTGATGATAATGTGAGGAATTGTAGTTGATATGTGTATGTATAAGTGACCAAGTGTTCACTAATCTCATGAAAGTGGCCAAGAGTCTATAATGTGACCAAGGGTTCAAAATTTTTATGAAAGTGGCCAAGAGTCCACAATGTGACCAAGTGTGCGTAATTTTTGTAAAAGTGGCCAAGTGTCCACATTTCTTGCAGGGTAAGCAAAAGTGCTTCATACTCTCAGGCAAGGTAAGTTTTAAGAATGAAAAATATATATGTGATCCTTGACTATTTCAGCTATTATATGTATGCTTTTGCTAAGAAGTTAATGTGAAAGAAATTAATTATGAAATAATGAAATGTTGAAGAAATGGTTTTCTGTGCTTGCACAGTGGTACATATCAGTAAGATTTAAAATATTGAATTGTTAAGCTACTGAGAAACTAGTTTTCTCATTTGTGTGCTGATATGTATCAGATACAGATGTTTAGCCATTTTTGGAAAAGATGGGAGTAGCATTAAAGGAGGTTCTTTTATGAATAGTATTTTTTAGCCTAAGGGTTTAAGTGATAGAAATGTTGTCTCCTAACCCTTTTGACAGTTCTCCAATAGGTGAAATGTTGTAAAACTTATTAAAGGATAGATAATGTCTTATGAATTTATTTCTGCTGTATTACAATTTATTTTCACTGTGCTTATAAGTTTTGATTTAAGCAAAAGAACCCAAACCTAATTTACTTTAATAATATTGCGATGGTGTGAATGCTCAGACGTCGTTAATAAATAAATAAGGTTAAGAATAATGTATCGAACTTATCTGTTTAAATTAGAAGAGTTGTAATACTAGATAAGGGCATTACACATAAGCTGTTTAGCCCCACTCTACCAATGTTCTACCTCTCCCTTCAGCATATATGTTGCATAAGTAACCCTTTGCTCATTCGTACTATGCAACAGTTGAAAGATCTTCTCCATCTCCTTCAACCACCCTTCCACGACCATTGGCTCACATGTACCTGAGAACGTTGGTGGTCCTGCCTTTTGGAACTCAATCCAGCCTTGGTACGTCAGATTATTACTCCTGTTATTTCCATCATGGTTTCGGCGCTCCTCTTGGTACTGTCTCATCACATTGGCACTTGCGGCAGCCTGCTCTCTTTTTGCATCTGCCATCATTCAGAAGGAGTCCATCATCTCCCTCATGTCATCATTCCTACTACTACTTTCCCCATACCTTCTAGCAGTGCCTCTGTGAGAGTTTGCCATAGATTGCTGATACAAAAAGGAAAACTGTTAGTTTTAGTAGTAGCACCTAGCTATGGCCACACAGTCATTCCTAATATCTTAATTTTTGATCGTGACCCTATATATTCTAGAGTTAAATAAATTTCAAATCCTAATGCTACCAACCTGGTTAAATAAAAATTAACCTAAATCCTCAATCACAACCAAGTGAACTCCCAACCAGGCTCTAATACCACTATAAAAATGACCCCTTTATCCTACTTTACATATATCAGAGTATATACTAGTGGAAGCATAGAAATTTATAGCAAAAATTTTTTTTTTCACTTTCCCAATTTAGGGAACGTTAGAAAGCTGCTACCTGATGAGTGTAACCCAAATAGACTCTTCTATCCATCCATTCAGATTCCACTCAACCACCAATCCAGTGTATCATTTCTAATATCATAATACATCATCACATATTACTCTGAAATGTAAATTCTAATAGCCATTCAAAAACAATTGAGATATATTATGCCATAATTACTAAGTCTATACATACATATACAATTTAAGTCATAATTCATTAGATTCATTATACAAATTCCAAACATCCATCATTAAATACATATACAAAACCTTAAGCCTACTACAGATCCAGCTTAGCACTATAAAATTCTTCTGGCTTGGCTTGGTAGCCTTGGCATTCCTCCTATGCCCAGCTATCTCCTAGGCATCCCCTTTTCCTGATCATCTGAGGAAATAACTTGATAAGATATATAAATTCCAGTAGAGCAATTTATAGTTTATTACTTTCAAAATTAGTTACATACTCAGCCATGTCAAGCACAGAAAATATCTTCCCACAAATCAGCTAAAAAACAAGTGGATTACTAAATACTTTCAAACTTATAATAAACATGGGAAATCAATGCAAAACATATCACGAGTATGGTATCTTTAAATCTGAAAAGTCATACTTAAAATCATGCCTGAAAAATCTCATATGTAATTCTATCACACATCTCATGTGATCAATCATCTCAAATCGCATTCTATTTTATCTAAAACATGATTTTGGTTGGGGGTGATCCGTAACACCAATCACCCACTCAAGGACAGGCGAGAGCCAACTTTCAGGGCGTGCCCCGGCATGTGAACTTTGCTAGTCTCATCCTCATACAATCCATATGGCAATATGTACACATAGTCAACTAATACTCAAGGTTATAGGATATTATACTCAAACTACAACATTACTCCATATAGGCTATCCACCCTTTACTCCTTAAACCTTCTATAAGGTTGTCCTAGTTTAATGAATAATTCCTAAAAAATCCAGACCAATTCAAATAAAACAATCAATTTATAAAATAGTCTACATAGGGAACATTCAACAGTCGTCCCATACCAACTATTGAATGTCCACCCTAAGCTAGTCTGTTACTATGGCATATAACCCAATAGCCAAATCTAGCAAACATGCAATAAGCATCTCATACACAGGCAAGTCTTTTCTATACTCAAATGAAAATCTTAAGTAAATCAATCATGTTCAGCAATCATTCCTATTCAATGCACAATTCATTCTTAAAGCATTAATTCACAACATTAGTTAAAATTTAGGGGAGTGTAGATTACTCTACCATTTTACCGTTTGCTCTTCTTTTGAACAAGTTTTCCCTCTTTTACCTTTAGGTTGCCTTCCTGATCAATTTTCTGAAGGAAAACAACTCAAATATTAAACAATTCCCTTCATATTATGTAATCATGCAATTCTCTATCTTAAGGTTTCACTAAAGTTTTCTCTAAATTCCCCTTTCTCCTAGTCATTTCTTTGGTTTTCTACCACTCCTCTCATGAAATTCTGGTATAGGATGATGTTTGAACCTTATTCAAGTCAAAACTAGAGATTACCATGCTCTAATCATGTTTTAAAACCATTTTTCCACATCAGGGAAGCTACTAGTCGGCTGCCAGGAGCTAGAAGTTGGTTGTTTGCTCTCTAGAAGACTAAGTTTTACAAGACAGGGACCTGACAGTTGACTACCGCATGCTTAGCAGTCGACTAGCACACCTCTGTGTGTAATTCTAGGCTTCACAGTGCCTGGACAGTTGACTGATGCATGCTTGGCAGTCAAATGCTAAGTTGCTGTGCGCAATACTGGGCTTGCAAAGAACACAACAGTCGACTTGTGCATGCTGGAAGTCAACTATTCTATTCTTTGACAATCTAGAAATGCTAGTTTTCACATAATGTAGCCCAGATTACTAGTCCATAACATTTAAAAATTATACGAGCTTAGTCCCTAATCATTTCTGCATAAAACCCATATAGTTTAAGTCCAAAACATCAACCAAATTGGAGAATACACATGCAAACCAAGTGGAATAAAACCTAACTTTAGAAATTCTGGTTTAAACTTTGAAATTGGTAAATGGAAGCATATAGTCTCCACATTTTAGTTCATAAATCTATTCCTAAGCTCAAGCTAGCATATAAATCAATTTATCCAGTCCAAATCACTAAAAATCTGAAATACCCTATGTTTTCCTATTTCCATTTTCCCTCTTAGATTTTGACAGATTTGAGGCATTTTGCAGTAGAGATCTATTCCTATATGATGTTTAAGTGATTCTCTATAGCCTAGAAGAAGGATTCTTACCTCAAATCCATATTTAGAAGCTTTAATCTTGATTTCCTCCTTCCTTTTCATTTTGCTTGGTTCTTTCCCTCTTCCTCCTCCTTTTGGACGTCCGGTCCTTTGTTTTGGCACTAGGGGAAGGAGGTCTTTTAAGGGAGAGAGAAGTGAATTGGTTAGAACCTCAGGGACCATCTTACAAATAATGAAAATTTGCATTTTAGTCCCTCCTATTATAACCTCAACATCCTTATTTCATTTAAGTCCCCATAACAATTTCCAATATTACCATTACCATAAAAATTTCTAGGGAGGCGGGTATTACACAATTCACATGTTTGATAATATGATATAAGGAAGAGATTTTTTATACCATAAAAGGGTACAACTAAACATTCAATTGTTTTGTAAAATTATAAACTATAAATTTACTCTACTGGGATAATTGTATCTCATTAAGTTGTTTGTTCAGATGATCAGAGCCAAGAGATGCTTAGAAATTAGCTAGGGCTTGAGATGTATAATGGAGCTGCGAGGCAACCTAGAAGAGTTGCAAATTCTTAATCCTTAGAGAGTAAATTTGAAACGACATGTAGGCCATGTAACGCCCCGATCTAATATTACAATTCCTCTGATGCAAACAGATAGGTTCAATACATTATCCTTATCCTTTTATTTAATTAATGTCTAAGCAGTTATACCATTAAGTTTCATTAAGCGGATTAGGTTCATGATCTTTTGCTCAAATTAAAACTCGTATGCATAGCGGAATAAAAATAAATACTACACTACACAGTAAAAATTTAAAACTTTCATGTAATTCAAATAATACAAATCCAATAATGTCCATTACATTCTGGTAAGCATGTCCCCGAATATATGAAGTACCTATCCATAGGAAGTTAGGAGACAACAGGTCTGTCACTCAGACTCCCTTACAAATTTCTAAGGATGGACCGGTCCTTCACATATCCTTTCCCAGGGATATCCCATGTACATCTCATATATGCAACCAAAAGAATAGTCCTAAGTATAAACCAAATATATATGGACTAGGACCCAAAATAGGGGTTACAAAAATCTCACGTTAAACCAAAATGAAACTTCTATCTCTCGACCCTACTAAGCATTTGTGTCTGATACATATTAGCATATAGATGAGAAACACAAGTTTCCCAGTAGCTTAACAATTTAGGTTTAAAATCAACTAATATGTATCAGGGTGCAAGCACTAAATATTTAATTCTATATTCTTGAAAATAAAAATATAGCATTATTCATAAAGATAAATTGGCAACCAATGTATGATCAAGATAAATGTTAATGTGAGAAAATAATATTTCTTTCGAATAAAACATCTTGGCATACTATAAAACGCATTATCACAAAATTAACAAAACCATTTATGCTTATCATTCTTAACTTACTTTTATATATTAGTTGTGCACACTTGGGCACTGTGGACACTTGGTCACCTTTTTAAATCTTTGTGCACACTTGGGCACATGTGGACACTTGGCCACCTTTAAAATTCTTTGTGCACACTTGGGCACATGTGGACACTTGGCCACCTTTAAAATTTTTTATGCACACTTGGCACATGTGGACACTTGGCCACCTTTAAAATTCTTTGTGCACACTTGGGTACATGTGGGCACTTGGCCACCTTTAAAATTCTATGTTCACACTTGGACACATGTGTGCACTTGGCCACCTTTAAAATTCTTTGTCAATTTTCAAGAGATTTTCTTTTTCTTGGAAAATAATACTAGTGTACATCTCTTTAAAATTCTAATATCTTCAAGAATAAAATTCCTCTTTGTTGGAAATTATTATTAATGTACATTTCTTATGAAAATTCTATTAACTTCAAGATTAATTTTCCATTCCTTGGAAATTAATGCTAATGTACATTTCTTGTAAAAATTCTAATATTTTCAAGAATAATTTCTCCTTTCTTGGAAATTAATTCTAAGGTACATTTCTTATAAAAATTCTAATAATTTCAAGAATAATTTCTCATTTCTTGGAAATTAATTCTAATGTACATTTCCTATAAAAGTTCTAATAATTTCAAGAATAATTTCTCCTTTCTTGGAAATTAATTCTAAGGTACATTTCTTATAAAAATTCTAATAATTTCAAGAATAATTTCTCTTTTCTTGGAAATTAATTCTAATGTACATTTCTTCTAAAAATTCTAATATTTTCAAGAATAATCTCTCCTTTCTTGGAGTTAATTTTTCCTATATAATTCTACCAAGTTCAAGAATAATTCCCTTCCTTGGAAATAATAATATCCTTTCTTATAAAATTCTACTAAGTCAAGAACAATTTCCTTTCTTGCAAACAATAATAATATCCTCTCTTATAAACTTCAATAATAAATTTTCATATTTTTTTTAATTAATATTATGGTGCATAGCTTATAGATTCCAAGAATAAATTTCATGGACTTAGCCTAGGGAGATTTGTTAATTTGCAATTCAATTTCCCTCTTTTATTCTTAAACTAAGACCATTAAAATGGTAGGGTTTCTTTCCCTCATGGTCATCATGAATTTCTAACCCTAATCCTTTCCCAACAACAATATTCATGCCATCTCATCCACCAACATTCCAATCAATCACACATGCTTAGCCAAGATACATGCATTTTGTCAAGAATGTAGGAAAACAATCATGTTCCATAGAAAGCTGGTAAAGACATGTTGGTTGCATAAACTAAAGCATGGAACACAAATCTTAAATTGTTAACCTATCTTGATGATGACTAGAATGGACTTAGCTTGACCTTTCCTTTGACTTTTCCTTGCTTCCTCCTTGTTCCTTTGCTTCATTTTCTTTCCTTCATGATCACCTTTACTTCTTCCTCCTCACAATTTGGTGCTTTTATTTAAGCTCACACCCTCACTCTCTCTTTTTCTTTTCTTTTCTTTCTTGCCATGTATTTTTTGTGTGCATCTCTCAAAAATGAAATTCCCTCCACTCACGCCACTCCATTCCTTTTTAATTTTTCTTTTTCTTTCCTTCACATGTGTTGGTTGTATGAAATTCCTAACTCTTTTTGTCTCTTGCTTAGGTGGCATGTGCATGCATTCATCCATTTTCTAATTCCTTTTCCCTCACACCACTCTATTTTTTCCTTTTTTCTTTACTTGTGTTTTTGCATGTATCTCTCACACTTGAAAATTTCAATTCTCTTTTCTTTCTTCACGTGTGGGTATTGCATGAGTGTGAAAAGAAATTTCAACTCTTCTTGTCCCTTTTGCTTAGGTGGCGTATGCAAGTATCCATGAATAATAAAAATGCAATTTCCCATTCCATTCTCTTCATGTGTTCGATCCATGGCTGCACCCTTTTTATTTTTTATAATGTGTGGGGCTTTCTTGTTGCATAAATAATCCCATTTTCTACTCCTTTCTTTGCTTGCAAGTTACCTCTTCCCATTGTTTACTCCGCCTTCCTTTCTTCTCTTATTTCAAATTCCATTCAGCCTTCACGCCATCTTCCCTTCTTCTCTTCTTCAAATTCCATTCGGCTAAAATGAAGGGAAAACTCCACATGATTTATTTTTCCATTTCATGGTTGTTCCTATTATACTTTAAGTAAAATTTTCACTTCCTTGTAAGTTTAGGTTAGCTACTTAAACAAGTTAAAAGAGAGAGGGAAAAGCTTGCATTCATACATGGTTTTTAATCCAAATAAATGCTAAACTTTTTGTCTTCTTTTCTTAATTATATTTCCATACCTCACGTGTGCTTTAAAAGCTCTTGCACTCTTGCTTCTTCTTTTTTTCTCCACCAATTGCATGTGGGTCTTCATTGCCATGCATCACTTGAAATCTCCATGCATATTTTAAATTAAAAATTCTACACTCCTTTGTTTCCTTACTTCCACTCCCACATTGGTTCGGCTGCCCTTTTTTTTCAACCTACTTCCAATTACACGTATGCATGCATGCATGCAATCTCTCTCTTATATGCCATCTAGCCGTGTGTTTCACTTTGCCACTTCCTTGATGAGTGCATGCATATATTTTTAAGTGCTTCATTCTTCTTTCCTTTTCCCTATTTGCACGTGTAGGTATATAGGCATTTTGCTTTTCCTTTGGCACTTAAGCTACGTGATACAAAAGGAAGAATAAGGAATTAAATTAAACACCTAATTTTATACAAAATTATCTTTTAGCACACCCATTTTTGAGCCATTAAATCATGCAAGCAAATTCACTCCACTTTATGATAACTCATGTAATTAATTATGAAGCATTTAATTTATAACTAATGAAAGAATGTGGGGTGTTACAGGCCATGAATTGTATATGTAACAAAAATTGTATGATTATTTGATAAATGCCGTAGGATATGGAGTCATGTAATGAAGATAGTTATATTAAGATGTGATATTGTAATAGAAAGTTTATTTTACTAGTATTTCTATAAGCCATATCTCATTTGTTCTTAAATGGATGATTAAGAATTGTATATTCTAGAATATATGGTTATATGAATTATGGTATCAGATATTTTACGCATAAGAGGTAGTTGAGTGGAATTCAAATAGACTAAGAGAAGAGTCTATTTGGTTATATTCAACTAGTAACAGCCCTGAATGGTATAAGTCCTTATAGAAAAAAAATTTATTGAGAATTCCATGCTTTATGACTACTTTGATATATG
This sequence comes from Senna siamea, assembly GCA_031216115.1. NCBI lineage: Eukaryota > Viridiplantae > Streptophyta > Magnoliopsida > Fabales > Fabaceae > Senna > Senna siamea. The sequence continues at coordinate 9,603,062 of CM062357.1, read as the reverse complement.
TATTTAAAAAGGGGTCATTACATTATGCACATACTCACAAAAGATTCACGCAAATTCTCTTCATTTATAAAAGATGTAAATTCATAAACTCATGAACAATGCATGATCAAGCATGGCAATTTAATTCCTATTTAAGTTATTTAGGATTCCATTTCCTAAAATCCTTCTAATCCTAGCTATTTCTTCAAAGTATCGTGTCCAAAACACATACATAGATGAATCTAGGGCTTTTGGGAGTTGGTCAAATTAACATCCATGGCTAACTATATGTAAAGGGGAGGTTGGGTGTTTTTCTATGCAGTTCACCATGACCAAGTACACTCCTCGCTGTGACCAAGTGCACAAAGAGGGGAGGGGGAGTTCGTCATTGCCAAGTCTGTACTTTGCCGCGATGAAGTACATAGAACACATTTCCCTGACTCTTTTGCAAAAAACTCTAATTTTTTTGGCCTCTCATGATTTCTTAGCTTGCTAAGGCCAATTTTAAGGTATATGAGTCCTAGGGTTTGCATCATACAATCTAAAAAACCACCTTCAAAGACTCTACAAGCAATAAACCTAACCTACATACTCATCTACACCAATTTTTCATGGATTATTCAAGAACCTCGTAGATAAGAAACCTAAAATTTGCCCAAAGCTTTCCTCATGTTATCTCTCTGTTTTCTCACACCCAACATGCCTTGAATGATAAATCTATAAGATATTACCTATCCTCACCTAACCCAAGCAAATTCAAGCCTATAGAAATGTCTCATAAACACATGGAGATATGAAAAGAGTTTCCTATCTTGTGAAGAGTTATGGAAAGTATGAAGAACTTGATAGGTTGATGTTTTTCTTCATTCTCCGTAGGAAACTAGATCTTCAACTAGATGAAGATACTTCCTTCTCCCTTGTAGGTGTTGAATCTTGTCTTATATGGCGGGTTTAGAAGAAGATGGAGTTTCTCTCTCTAGATTTCTCTCTCTCTAGTTTTCTTCCTCTCTCAGTCTTTAGAACTCAAGCTCTTGCTTCATGAAATTAGGGTGAAAGTGTCAAAGGCTTGGAGGCATAAAGACTTAAAGAGAAGACTTTGAGGAAGGTTTGGATAAGTTGTGGTATATGGTGAGAATAAAGTTTTGTCATAATTTAGTTAGAGAATTATAATTAAATTATGGTTTAAATTAAAAATTTGTTCCTAGTAAGGTATTTTTAATTTTTTTTCAAAATCTCTTTCTTACCCAAATAAGATATCTTGATTATTATTTTATTAGTCTTTTAGCTTAACTACTAATATTTAAATAAAATTTACATACAAGTGGATTTTCATGGAATTAATGAGTTATAACTATGTTTAACTTTAAAAAATTTGACATTTAATCCCTTTGTCAAATTTTGGGATGTTACAAAGAGCAACAGGAATGGACAAGAAAATGAAGCAATGGTATGAGTTGACCAAGTTAAGCGCCAATGATGAATCATTTCTAGATTTGGTCACTAAGATAGAATAGGAAGGTGTCACTAGAGGCGGCAAGAACCAGCACAGAGTGTAACCCCCCAATCCTACAGTTCCTTTTAAGTTAATTAAATAATATAAACTATATACTATAAGATTAGTGAATTATTACTTCCTTTACCTGAGTCAATTCTTAATTATTTACCAAATGACATAATTAGTATTATTGGTTTGGGCTACTACACTCGGGATCTCACACGTTACGCAGCGAAAATTAAAAACATATTAGTTAAAATAACATACATGTGCATACATATACTCATATACATAAACATTCATTAGACATATATCTATGGATATGTGAGAGTGTTAGCTAGGGTAAGGAGACAACAAGCCTGTCACTCATACCCATTTAACAAAAATAGCTAGTGGATTCCTAGCTCACATATCCTAATACATATATGCCCTTATCTTATACATCAAAACTATTCTCCTGATCCTTTTACCAAAATATCACAAGGATTCAGGGTATGGGGCATATCAAAAACTTTCCTAGAACATTACATCCTCAAGGTGTGGGAGGAACTTCCCATATATACATAACCCACATTTCATGAATCACTGGAAAATACACTAGGAAGGGTATTTTCACCACTTCCACATCTACTTCTAGTACTATCTAGAACCTAGGCATCTGATACAAACCAAAATTTTTTTTTTAAAATAAATCTCAGTAGCATTAATAACCATTTTTCAAAATAGCCAGTTTGTACCACCGTAAACTCATATGAAAATTCTACATTCTTTTTCACAAAAAAATACATTTATTGGGTGATCCTGTATAACATTTCATTTAACATTCATACTTGCATGCATTACTTACTATATATGTTCAGCTCATAGTATACATCACATAAACTCATCAAAACATATAGGTAACAGCATCATTCATATAACTTTCATCATAAAATAAAGAGCAATAAGGAAATAAGAGCACTTCTCATTGGCCTCTGCCAATCATCATCATAATCATCACCATATGATTGTATAATAAGAAAAATCTGGAGGGGCAACATATGCACCACTCCATCATCATAATTATCATCATATAATTGCAAAATAAGAGAAATTTGGAGAGGCAACATATGCTCCACTCCATACTTTCGAATATGTACTCTGGCAACTTATGCCTGTCAATCCTCGACTTCATATAACATTGCGTACATTCTGGAGCGTCCTCCAGTGGATCCAAGTACCATAAGGTTCCCAACTCTGGGTCTCACACATTAAGTACATACTGGGGTCCTCAAAATGCTATTCATAAACATATATATATGGGTGAATCGATGCATACTATAGTTCTGTAAATTCTAAGTATGTGACTTTTCATTTACATTAGCCACTAAGTCACTAACTTATAATTCACAACTATCACGATAATCGTGGAATGTCCGATCACCATCCCATACCAGCAATCAGTCATTCAGATATGAACTTATCTGCCACAAATACATATATTAAGAATATAATTTTCATTTCTCTTATGCATTCTTGCTCTTTACTTTTAACTTTTATCACTTTCATGCTCTTTCTTGTTCACATTCAAAGTATATGTTACCTTGCTTATAATTTGAGTTTAATCTCCAGTTTGGGTTTAGTTTTTGGGCTAGATATCATTCAAATACATCATTAAGTTCATATTTTCATCACAAAAGGTGGCAGTCGACTAGTATCATGCTGCAAGTCGACTGATTGCATTCTGTTTAAATTTTCAAAATTCCATACAGAGAGCTGACAGTCGACTAATAGGTGCCATAATCGCTAGCTTCTTGTTGGGCAAACGATGATCGCTAAGTCGAGGTAGTAGGTTGCTCCGTTCTTGGGCATTTCTGGAAAAATGAAGAACGCGGCAGTCGACTTCCAGGTGCTCGATAGTCGACTGCTAGCATTCTATATATGATTCTGGACATCTCAAGAGCACGACGATCATTCTTTGCAAGGCGATCGACTTTTGCATCTTGCTCTATTTTGTCAATTGTCGTTGACCCAAAATTTCAATCCAAAAACTTGTTTCTAAATCCATTTTGAAATTGATGAACTCAAGATAAACTCCTCAACAACATTTAACACAAGAAAATAGCCCAAAACATCATGTAATCTTGTCCAAATCTGAGATTAAAACTCATTTTCGTTCAAATTGAATAACCCATTTTTCAAAAGAAATTATAAGCATGTACAAGTATTTTCAATCGGTTAAAAACACCCAATAGTGATTAAAAATAATAAGAATGTAGTTTGTAATCCCTTTTTCTTTCAAACAAGTTCAATTTTACAAATTTCAGTAATATGAACAGTATACTCCGAAATAAAAGAGATTGGGTTATTATGCTACCTTAATCCGTGTTTAATTTATGTATAGATGCTAATTGATGTTGCAGATGCCTTCCTAATCACTTTTCTAACTTCAACTCATGCTAGAAGTGAGATTCTCTGTCTTTTTCCTTAAGTTTCTCTCTCTAGCTTATCTACTCTCTCTCTCTCTAAAGTTCAGACTTTCAGGAAGCAATTGAAGGGTCTGAACGATTGGCCTATTTATAGGCAGTCTAGCCCTTTGCAATTTCACTCTTAATTCCCAACCATTCGGTCCAAAATGATAATTCTTGCAACTATATGTTAAATTACCATTTTGTCCCTAACTCACTGGCGGGAAGCTTTTAAAATTCTGTTGCTACAGTAAATCTTTTGGCCAAAATTACAATTGTCATGCCCAAATTCTTTCACTTTTCAGTTTAGTCCTTTTCTTCTTTCTAGTCAAATTTCTCACTCATTTCTAGTCCACTTCTTGCACTCATGCAACTATATGCAAGCTAATATAACATAAATGCAATATATATAAGTAATTAATTAAAATTAACAAACATCTCTTAAAATTTTAAGAGCGGATGTTACACAGAGAGAGAGCAAACCAAGGAATGCAGAGAGGGAGATGACTCTCTATTTGTACCTCTAATGGTAAAGTTAGATAAAAAAAAATCAGAGATATAAAAGAGAGTTATGAGAGCTAAAATATTCGTACACCTAGTTACTAGGATATTGACTTGTATTTATGTTTCTAAATCAGTTTGATACACGTAATGTCGATTTATACGGATCTCATAGGCAACCCTTTAGTAGTGGCGAGCTAGGCATGGAAAGACAATTGTTCGGTCATGTACAGTAATTTTTTATTAAAAAAAAAAACGCGATAGTGAGTAACCTAGGTTTGTTCCTTATTCACTTCAATGGTAGAGTAATTATTAAAATTAAACGTTGGGCTTGGGAATATGATTACTTTGCGGGGAAATTATTTCCTTGAATTCGAAAGAACAAAAACCACATGTCAACAGGATTGGCCTCCTCTCTCCGTCTGTCACGTGCTCTATGAGCCATTGCGTGACGCTCTTTTTTGGTTATTTTTCTCAAGTTTGGTTGCCGTGTTCCTGATTGTGGTCCCTATGGCAATATCATAGAGAAAAAGGGCCATCTATATATCCTTTTTTTAATTGCAGAGTCCTGATGCCCATACATAGATTGTGTTGCTTCCCATCGGCAACCAACTTTTGATCATCCTATTCTGAAAGGACATAAACCACCGGTAATTGGATTGCATTAATTAATGGGTACGAGCACTGTGGTCATAGGGGTAAAACTAATTTTAGTTAGTTATTGTCTTCTCTCTTTTTATTTAATAATTTAATTTTTTTTAAAAATATTAATTTATAATAAAAAAATACATATAACTATCACTTCATTCAAGAGATATCAAAAAACTGCTGTAATTTAACAGTAAATATCAACTTTCCATTAATTTAAAAATATAAGATTACACCAATTATAAGTAGAGATTGACTGACAATTGTAAAAATATAAGGACTAAATGTCTTATATAACCAATAAAATATATGAAACAAGAATCGAATAGTGATAAATACTCAAACACCACATGTATAACCTTCAAAATAACTTTTATTTTTGTTTAATGATCTTTTGACATTTTTTACATTTTACCTTCCCTGCAAAATATACATAAATGCAATCATTACTTCTTAGGGTTCAAGAAAAGAAAATCATAACATCCTCAACCAAGTGACTCTTGCTCGGTTTCTTGAATAACAAGAAGCCCTTAAGCTACGTCAGGAAAGTACTGTAGCACGAATGGGCTGGCGTGTTACAAATAGGAGATCACTGCAAGTTACACACGAGTTGGTGCCTCCTACGCCTCTGTTGTTGTGAGGAACCAATGATGTTAGTTTTGATGTCCATGATTATAACCACACACAGTAGACTATTCCACACCGTAATTCCACGGAGACCCAAAAATCAAACATCGATACAAAAACAATCCACAAGGGCTTTTTATCACAACAACACAATGTACAAACCAACAATTACACGTGGCAACCCACATTCTGACAAACAAATTTTACTATTTCTTGAGATTAAGTGAAAAATTGAGAAGCAAGCCAGATAGGGATACATTGGCTGAGACTATCATCTGACTCTGCATGCTGCAGGGGCACCTGGTGAGCAGTTGGGGTTTGGAGACAGGCAACTAGCACCTGGACCAACATTGTTTGAAAACCTCTGGTGCATCCGATAGTCGGAGATTCCACGCATAGCAGAGGGACCCCCACCTCCATTACTTCTTCCCAATGATGAGACTTCACCAGCACCATCACTACTACAACTTTGTAAGGGTTCCAATGTCTCAACTACATCGCTCATTAACGGCCTTGCTTTGGGATTTTGACTCAGACAGTAGTAAGCCAAGCTACATGCTTTCTGTGCTGCTCTCACTGAGTATTGGTTCTCCAATCTAGGATCAATTATCTGCAGGAGCTTTCTCTTGTCATTAAGCTTTGGCCGGGCCCAATCTACCAAGCTCTGTTCCTTACCTGGTCTTGTCTTGTCAACAGACTTCCTTCCAGTTAAAAGCTCCAAAAGAACAACTCCAAAGCTATACACATCGCTCCTTGCAGTCAGGTGGCCTGATCATTTCATATATGGCTTGTTTAGACATGCCTTAGTGGATGCTCTAACATTCACAGGCACACACAAGAGCCCATGCAGAATGAAAGTTAAGATGCATGTAACATGCACAATGTACGCATACAAGCAAGTGTAAACAGTTTGAACAGTGAACAATGAACATGCAATGATATATTGACAGTAGCTTTATTTACACGAGAAAAAATATACGAAAGGTACAGAAGGATGGTAAAACATCAAAGGTAAGAGGAATATATATTTTTCTTTGGAAGTTTCTAACCATGCTAACAGCAAAAGTAGCAAGATAGGGTTGAAAGCAAAAATAATAATAATAATAATTAGTAAAAAGAAGCAAATCCTTATGACCAGAAAAGGAACTCATTCTTTCCCTCCACAATTAAATATCAAATTAAGTCAATTACTTAACCCCTAAATTATCAAGATGGGTTTTCACTATAATACAATAATAATTGACAATTTCATACCCAACCTTCTCTCAGTCTCCCCATATTAATAACCATGAGGCACACCTGTTTCATTGTTTAAACCAAGTTACTTTTTGGGTTTGCGTTACATTTTCTTCTTTCAAAATAATCTCACCTTGCCATTCATGTCCCCCTACTGGTGAATGCAAGAAATATATGTCTAGTTGTCTACAGTCTTTCCCAATACTATTTAATAGCAAGGATCAGGCATAATGCATAATAGTTAAAATGGACCAACTCAAGAAAAAGAAGAACAGCAGATTGTGTCTGCCACCCCGCCTATTTTAAATTAAACTAGCTAACTCACAATTACATCTAGCAACAAGTACCCCCAATCCCCATCAAATATAAATAGGAAAATCAATATTAGGGAAGTTCAATATTTCAAGCACAATTTTTTTTTTTACTTACTTTGCAACTACTTGATTTATTTCTGTTTATGGAAAAAATATCATTTCTGAGATACCATAAGGCCATACCAGTCATCACATATTCAGGGGCAGCATAACCATAGGTACCCATGACCCGGGTGGACACATGGGTTTCATCACCTTGTGGTCCAGCTTTTGCCAATCCAAAATCAGAAAGCTTGGCTGTATAGTCCTGTAAAGTCATTGGAAACACCAAGTGAATAGAATATTATTCCCTTGTTACACGGCCATTAAAAAAAAATCCAGATGAAATTTGAAATACCAGAAACTTACAGAGTCCAATAATATATTAGATGTTTTGAAGTCTCGATAGATAACTGGCCTTTCAGCATTGTGAAGAAAAGCAAGGCCCTTGGCAGCTCCGAGGGCAATCATCATTCTTGTAGCCCATGATAAAGGAACAGTTGCCTCTGGAAGCCTCAAGAAATGTCAAATCAACTTGAGTTAACAAAATACGTTAAAAAACTACTTGAAAAGAAAAAAAGGAACTTCACTTCACAAGTGTCAGTTCAGATTACAATGTTTCCATTACTAACTAATATTGCAAAATTTTCAGAATATATATTCATCAAGTTGCCTTATCTTTTATTGTCACTATATTTGAAGTTAAACGAGTTTTAAACCAAAACGAAGCAAAGTATAGGGAAATTTTCTCTTTTTTTTTGAAATAATTATAGTGTTAATTGTGATAAAAAAGTATCACTCAAGCATAAGGAAAAATTTTATTACGTAGCTATAAAACCTGCATTGTTGTATGGTATTGAATGTTGGACGATAAAAAGTCAACATGATCAATGAAGAAAAAACAGGACTGGACCTTCCGGTTCAACTGGAAAACCGGCGAACTGATCATGGCACCAGTCTGGAAGACCCTTAAATCTACCCATAGAAAAATCTGGTTAAAAATCAATAAAACCGATAAAAAATTGATTGGTTTGATGGTTCAGGGAAGAAGAAGAAGAAGAGAAGGCGGAGGAAAAAGAGAGGAAACTGACAGGAAAGAGGAAGAAGAATGAGGAGAAGGGGGGAAAAAACTACAGAAGGGCCTACATGTGTGAGAGAGAGAGAAGGGGAAGAAGAAGGGACAAAAAAGGAGTTGGTCTGTGTAAGAGAGAAAGAAAGAGATGTGGGAAGGTGGAAAACGAGAGAGAGGAGGGAACAGATAGGCAAAATATGAGAAAAACAAAAAGTAGGTAGGTAGGTATTGTGTGAAAAAAAAAAGAGTATTAGAATAACACCTATCATAGAAAACTTCGTAAAAAAGCATCGTAAGTGGTTCAGTCATGTACAAAAGAGACCATTAGAATCTTATGTATGAAGAGTTGAATAGATAAAAGATAATTTAATAACTAGAGGTAAGGAGAGACCAAAGAAAACAATAGGAAAAATTATTATGATGAATTCAACTATAAATAATTTAACTATAGAAATGAGCTAGAATAGAACAATTTGATGTCCTTGATCCACGTAACCTACTCCACCTAATGGGAAAATGCTCTGTTTCTTGTTTTTGTAATTTCACAAAATTTGACCATTAAATAATATAAAAATAGGGTAGAACAACAAAACTATTCAACTTCACATAAAATTGCTATCATATCTCAAAATCCCCAAACCAAAGGTCAACATTACCCAATCAAGAAAGGGAATCATATAAGACTCACAAAACATCAAAAGTCACACAGAATTAGCAAACAATTCCTCTTATACAGCCATCATATAGAAGTTAATTTCAGAGTTACAGTCAATAGTATTGCCTTCTGTTAAGCAAGCATCAAACTCTAATATCTTATCTTTATCAATAAAACACCTCAAATATCCATTTTTACCAATTCATCATTTGAGTCAATAAGATAGCAGTGGTGTTAATATGATCACATTAACAAATATGTACTTTTAACCTGTAATCAGAACACTGAATAAGAATGTGAATTTAATTATTTTACGGGGTATAAACTGTCAATTTTTCAGATTATAAAGCCCTTGAAGAAAACCAGGTAATAGTAACTCGTGGGTATTCACTTATCTGCTCATAACAAATACTAATAATTAACAGTTAAGAAACTAGCTACTAATTAGTTTTCATTTACAGGTTGTCTTCTCAACATAGAAAGAAGGGAAAAGAACTACTTTATGAGGAAATTTAATTCATGGAAGCAGAGCATATATATTATATATTTTAAATCAACACTGATTAAAAGTGTACATGTCTTAATTTAGATTTGATGATATTATCTGGTTTAATCACTGAGGAAGTCACAGTAAAGATATCTGAGGTGGAAAGAAATTGGGCTACCTTTATGACCTAAATTGGAAACTAAAAAAAATGTGTCTACAAATTAGAGGATGTGTCCTTCCCGATGTGATTATGACCGTGTCCCACACAGAAGTGCACAAAGTTGCACTCAACTCAATCTTAGGTATTAGTTTATCCAAATCCTCTAAAGCTTCTAGTTTGGCTTACCCATCAAACAAAACAGAAGTTCATATTTCTGAAACTTTAGACTTATGCATACTAAATTGCCAAGTTAATTGCCATCAATTAGAAAATTTACCCAGTTTTACATTTCTTTGTGACAGATTGCAAAACCACTATTTATAGAGGATAAAAAGCATGATATATGGCAGTTTTCACTATCTGATCCTGTTCTTTCTCTTTGGACACTAGTATTGGATTGAAGCAGCTACCAGATCTTCAAATTCTCACGGGCAGATTCATAAGCTCCATTAAGAGTAGAATGAAAACAAGAAACAAACACGTGAGAGACAGTGAGAGTTTTGAAAGAGACTGTAGATAGTATGAGATATGGGTTGGAGCTTGACCCAACATTTTCGCTCTCTTTTGTTTCATTTTCTTAGTGAAAACTGGAACCTTAGTATTGCAAAACAGACAAGTGAGTAGGAACAAAATAATAATAATAATGAACGGAGAAGTAAATGGCGGAAGAAAGATTAAATATATGTTGCATACTTCGGAATAGGTGATTCTCTAGACTTCCTCGAAACATGAACTCATATACAAGTAGCCTGTGATCGTCCTCACAGCAGTATCCGATCAACTTAACCAAATTAGGATGCCTAAGCTGCCCCAGAAAATTGACTTCCGTCTGTGGTGGTGCCCAATAAACAAGAGGAAGAAGGATTAATTATGAGAAAACAATTCTAAAATTATTAACAAGGAATCGAAACATACAAGCCACTCTCGATGTCCCTGAAGGCCCTCCTTGTTTAGAACCTTGACAGCAACGGGGAGAGATTTGAGGCCAACCCTCACATTCTCGTCAATGTAACCTTTATAGACTGTACCGAATCCACCTTCTCCGAGGATATAATCGGAGCGGAAGCTCTTAGTGATAGTCTCGAGCTCATACAATGTAAAAGCAATGACGTGAGTATAGAGTAATGTATTCTTTCTGGCATCCTCGAAGTTATTGCGTGGGGTTGAAATGTCGCTCAGATCTGACAAAGAGCGGTTGTGCTTCTTCTCGTTGGCAGCACTTTTAGCCGGCAACGAAGACATGTGCAGCTGTTGAACTGCCAAATTCATATGTGGCTCAATATGTAAGTTCATTTAACATAACTCCAAGTGTTCAATTTTAACTTTCATTCTTTTGTCTACTATGTTAAGTATATGTATAAACAACCAAGTCTCAATTATGGAGGATTATACAGCACAAACCCGAAAATGGGGATGCTAAGTTTGATAGAGTGCACAAAGAAGTTCAGATAATTAAAACTAAAGAAATACAGGAATAGAAAAGGGGTAGATGATCATACTGGGAATGCTAGAGCCCTAGATCTGGGAGTGGATTAAGGAAAACAAAAAAACCTTGCGCATTGGAGACAACAGCCGATTCCTCCCTAGTACCGCAGTTCCCCATTGAAGTGGTGACGAAGCAGGAACAATTGCAGCAGTTGCTGTGGCCGTAGCAATGGCTCTGCTTTTGGTCCTAGTGGAGCACTGGATGTTGCTATCCCCGAGGCCCAGAATTTCATTCTTCGCCTTGCGGATGCCTTTCCTGTCTTCCCCCTATTTCTTTTACGGCTCCAATAATACGATATTTCGAATAATAATATGCCACCCATTTATTGTCCCTCAAGCCACCCCAACAAAATTAGCAACAAAGTTAATCAATCCAAATTGTAATTATCATATCACTCTGACAGAATTCAAATTTCTAATATGTTGTATATTGAAAATTTTATTCATTTATTTTAATTTAGTTAATTTTTGGAATCATAAAACTATAATAGAAAATTTGAGATGTCCTGCTACTTAATTATGAATAATCAATAAAAATATTTGTAATTAATTAAATAAAAAATAAATTAATTAAACATGTAAAAGTTTTTAAAAATAATATCTCTTCACAATAACTTTCACATCACATCCGAACCTCATTGGTTTTCTCACCAAAAAATATTTTTAATTAAATTATAAAAACTCATTTGAAATTACTTATTTACCACAAACTATTATTATTTTTGACCACCAGTAAACCAAATTTCTTTGGATGCTATTTGAATTGCACACCCTAAACTATCATTCAGACGAATTAAGTTTCTTTTTTTGAATAGTTGGACCTAATCTGTCCTACTATGAAACAAATTAGGTTCGATATTTTTTTAAAATAAATGTAATTTGTTCTTATATGAGATGAATTACGAATATTAATTTTTAAAAAAATTTAATTTGTTCCTGTATGGGACAGAATATGTGATTAGTCAAATTAACCCCTTTTATATGTAGCATGTGCTAATTCATCTGTTTTAGATTTCATCTGCTCCTACTATTCACGTTATCCAAAATTTGCTTTAAAAACATTTGAGAGTTCCTTCCTGATCCCAACTTCATTTTCACACTTTCATTCTTCATCTTCTTCTGCTTCTTCTTCCCCATTTTCTTGCTCTTATTCTTTCTTCTTCAACTTCTTCCATTCGATGGTCCAAGATTGATCAAGTGGTGGTCCAGCTATTATAAGCTTTTGTATTTAACTAGGTATCTAAGGTATGTTTTTTTTATAGATTTTGAAGTGATTTAAATCCATATTTAACAAACTTTTTAATTTTATACTCCCATTTAAATAATATATATTTTTCATTTGCTAGTTCCATTTGTGGTCTACTTCTTTATAGGCCAAAGTTACATATTTCTAGTGGAAAACCACTTCTAGTTAGTTAAATATATGTGTGATAGGTGTAATAAATATTTCATGTATGACCAATGATAAGAATAATATCCAACAAATTTAAATTAATCTCGTCTCCTCAAACATGTAGTACAAAGGGAGCAAGGTCAATCCCATATGGATTACTATTATTTGCAATTGGTATTGCATGATAGTCACTAAAGAGAAGGACAAATAGTTAAAAACAAAACTGGAGGGGAGGGGGGGTTTGATGATTGAGGTTTGGAAGAATATCAAAAGCAATGAATAAGACTATCCTAAAAATTATTAAAATTGATTAAAGAGATTCATAGTTAGGAATTATGTAATTTTGGATATTATTCTTATCATTGGTCATACATTTTGTAACAGACAAGTAAATTAGGCACAACAATTGACATTGTTGAGTTTCTACCTAAATTAGGGATCTGAGAAACTTTCATCAACTCCCCCTAATTTCTAACCTCTTAAAACATAAGTTTCAACTAAAAAGTGCATTAAAAACTCGAGTGATACACCAGTACAGGTTGATTAAGTGGAATGTCCTACTAACTCGTAGCCAGAATTACAAATTCCTAGTTAAATTCATGGTGTAACACCCCTTATCATAACTTAGCAACGTCATAACGCTTATATTAGATAAGTGGTTACATTAATTCTAGTCTTTGATTACCTTTATTTCTCCCGAGCATCCAATCCATCATAGATTTGTTATGCAATTAGGTTTGGGTTTCATTTGCTCAGGTAACGTGCTTTGGCACAGCGGAATATAAAATATTAAATAATACAATAGAATATATAAAAACTTTTCTAATATACATACATTATACAACTGTTTAGTATATCATTTGGTATACATACACTGGGATAGATGAAGTACCCATCCATAAGAAGTAAGGAGACAACAAGTCTGCCACTCATACTCCTTTACAAAATACCGTGAGTGATTAGGTCCTTCACATATCCCTATACATATGCCCTTTTTCTTTCTATATACAGCCAAAAATATCAGCCCTAATTCCAAACCCAAAAAAATAAATGAAGAATTAGGACTCCAAAAGGTTGGGCTATAGCTATATATATTTACATACTCATCTATTCTATAGGAAATTCAAAAACAGTGATAACATACACATTCTTGATAATAGTGAAAACTCCTAAGAAAGGAATTTCCACCGTGTCTAACTCCACCTCGATTACCATGCAATATCTAACCATCTTATACATATCAGTTCAAAAGTGAGAAATACATTCCCAGTAGATAAACAACCAATTTATTTTAAAATAACTGACATGTACCACTGGAATAATACAGAAAATACTCTACATGTGGTTAATTTTCAAAACTATTCTTTTATAGATACTTGGATATGACATATCACGAAAACATATGTGGATGTAGCTATAGAAATGAAATACACATTCAATTAGGTCATTCAAGGAATAGGCTACAAGCATTCAATGCTTACATGCCATAATCATAATCACATAAATCACATTCATGCAATACATACATAACATTTCATAATTACTCAATTATACATGAAATCATTCCTTCCTACTTAACTGTGCTCTTTGGAGGTATACACAAGATCATTCCTCCTACATTTCAATTTATTGGGGTTTACATCAGATCATTCCCTTTAGAGCACTTCCCTGAAAGGTATACATTAGATCATTCCTTCATAGGCTTTTAATCTCAGGAGGTATTCACCAGATTATTCCTCCTCATTTAATTCCTTGGGAGTATACACCAGATCATTCCCCACAAGAAAGCTTTAACCTTGTCTTTCACAATTACATTAAGCATTCCTTGCCATTCAATCACTTTTGCATAAATTTTAACATTTCACTATTTATGGCAAGATGCATACTATTATTCATTCATTCTTGACCCTCGCATCTTTGGTCTCTCTTCCCTTAACATAGGCCATTTAGATGGCACTTTAGGCTATTTCCAACTCATTCATAAATCTAACCACTCTAGAGAAAATTTCACATAGTATTCAGCCAAGGTAGAATGAACATGAATACTTTGTATTTCTAAGCCTTTTGGCACATTTCTAGCCTTACTCTCATTAATGGAACATCATGGTGACAATTCCCATAATTATGCCTAACACTTTCTCACACCTAAAAATTAGGTAAGTGTACTTTAGGCCATTCTTTTTCATACTTTTCTAGCTTATTTTTCATGCCAAACATAATCACACATCTAATATCACAATTTCACATTTTTATGCACACTTTTAAGGTGAACAAGTAAGACTTTAAATTGGCAACATTGCTTGAAACATAAATTGCCATAATTTTCTCTCTCCTCCTTTCTTGGAACTAAACTTATATGGTTTCTAAATCATTTTCAAGAGCAAATTTAGCACCATTCATATGCATCCATTTGGCCAAGGTGACTAAAGCACATTTTCTTGGCTACTTGTGAAGCTAGACAATGAGAAAAGTGCCTAAATGCAAATCTAATTATACTTTCTCTCTTTTACCATTTTCTAGTACTTTCTCTCACTCTTTCTAACATAAAATTTGGCCAAAAATTCAGCACTCTTATAACCCTAGTAATTCAGCCAAGGTGAGAAAAACAAGAAAAATGGAGTTGTTTCATCACCTTGCTTGCAATACAACAATATCCATGCAAAATCCATGCAATAATACCATTTTCTCACTCTAATAACCACAAACTCAGCCTTGACACCACTTAGGGTTTAATAAAATCAAGTTCCATCCATGCAAATTCACCATTTCATGAGTTTCCATGCTTTCTTACATATCTATAATCATAACCACAAGTTATTTCCAACATATCTCATATCCAAGCATACAAATCCACCATACACATGTAGATAGAGAAATTGCCATCATACTTACAAGTTTGAAAACACCATAAACATACCATAAAACATGACATTAATGGCATAGGATTGTTTATCTACCTTGAAAAGCTAATAGATGTGTGATTTCCTTGTTGATTTGGTGGAAGCTTCTTCTTCTCCAAGGCAAGATGCAATTCAGCCACTTCTCCTTCTTCTCCACCTTTCACGACATTTCTAGTAATTAGGAGAAGAAATAGGCTAAATTAAAATTTAACTTATTTACAAAAATGCCACTCTTGCTAATTTGTCAATTTCATCCTTTTTCTTTTCTTTTTTAACAATGGCATTGTCTCTCCTTGCCATTGTAATTTTATGCAACTTCCATGGGCTAGGACTATTCTGCCCTTCCAAAAATTTCAAAATTGCATAGTGGTCCCTCAACTTTTCAGAATTTGCATTTTAGTCCCTAATAAAAGTGCCTTTTTGCCATTAAGTCCAAATTGGCCATTTTTGCTCCCTTTTTCATTCTTTTCGGTTTCAAGGAGTAAAATTACTTAAATAAAATTTCATAAGGCTCATTTTCATGAATTTACTAATTTACTTCTATTTTTGGAAAAATTACAAATTTGTCCCTAGGGCAAAATTACCTTTTTTCCCTTTATGTTAAAATTATCATTTCACTCTCTTACTTTCTTCTTTTGATCAAGAATGAGTAAGGATTTCTAATTCCCACCTTCATAGAATATTTAGGGTCAAAACTAAAGTTTTCTCACCTCATATAAGATTGCTATCACACTCATAGTGTGAAATTACAATTTTACCCTTTTTTAAGGAAAATTGCCTTTCAACATCAATGTAAGTAATTTCTTGCATCTAGTTCTTCTTCTCTCTTAAATGAAAATAATAAGAGTCCTTTGACATAACTTCATGAAATAAAAGAATTATTCATTTCATGGCAAAATTATCATTTTACCCTTCCTTACCAAATTTCCAACTTCATTCTTTTATCACAAAAGTGATTATATAATGATAAAAATGTTCATTCTAACTCCTTAATAATTCATCCTTAACCCTTCACAATTAATGCTAACAATGATAATAACAACAACGTCATCATAAGATACAAGTGTTAGGAGCGGATGTTACACATGGAACATGAATAATACATTCAATTAGATGCCATTAGGATGCTGATTACTGAATAATTGCGGATTCTAGCAACCACGTTAGCAACGGAGACATTTACATAAAGAAGACAAGCCCTATAAATTCAGCATAAACATACTCATTGGATAAAACCCAAAATTAACCATTTACTTGTTCATACAGTAAGAAAATTCAATCCTAACCTACCTCAAAGCTTCAAGTATTTAGAATTACAATTTTTTGACTAAAAATGAAAAGAATTAGCCACTCTTGGCTATTGCAGAGTTGTAGAAAAAAATGGTGAACTGAGACGGGCTCCTCGAATGCTTTCTAAGTTTCCACCCAGATCGCCTTCAGCATTAGAGGGTTAAAGAGAATACAACATTAAAGGGATTTAAGGTTTTGATTCATGAAAAATTAAGACTTTCTCCAAACTAAGTGGTGTTTGAAATTATATATATAATACCATTAGCACTTAGTCCTATGGTGTATAGGAATTTATTTTGTGAAGATGATTCAGATATAGAGTTAATGTTACAAACTTACACGCAAAATTATTCTCAGCTTGCCTTTATTAAATTATATGTGGAGATATCAGCATGTGACATTAATCTGAATTTAGAAACCTAATCATTGTCTATTACAATGCACCAATAATGTCATCTCAATCTTACAACATTGAAAAACAAGTACTAATAAGCTATTCACACCTAACAATTATCTCACAAGGACCAACCCATAGATAGAGTAATCAATAGTGTTTTTCTATTCACATTCACCAATTATTGGCAGATGTCAATTCCCAATCAAAAACCTTGATGATGTCACATATGAAGAGGAATACAAGGCAAGTGTTCTTGTTGGTTATGCCTATGAGAACCAAGGTGAAGAAGATGATGATGTAATAACCTGCTTAAAAATTAAATAATTAGGATAAAAATAATGGAAAACCTTCAAATATTATTGGGAAGTGATTAAGAAAATTTCATGAGCTCGTAGTTTAAATTTGAGAATTTTTAAAATAAAATTTTATCTGATGGAAAATTTTTTATCTACCTTCAAGAACTTAACAGATAATTTTGAAAGGCTTATGATACCTTAAAAATTCCCAAATTCTTTCCATATTATCTCATACTCTTGCCTAAATCAAAAAATACATCCAAAACTTATCTAGGGTAAAGTGAAAAAAGACCAAAATACCCCTGAATACCCTAAAATCCAAAATCCACTTTGTTCCCGTCCATTTTTCCCTCTCATGCGTTATTCTCCTTCCCTTCCATCTTCACCATTGTGCAGCTCCTCCGTCAAACCACAGCCTGCCGTCGCCTGCACCACGTCGCACCACCATCGAATTGCACTGCTCATCACCATTGAGCTCTTTCTGCCAGCACCCGCCGTCGACATACACCACAGTCGCTGAAAATGACATCTTTTCCATCCAGGATTATAATAACCAAGATTATTTTTAAAGATTAAAACTGAATTTTGATATTGATTTCATTTAAACTAAGTTTGACACAATTTTTGAGGTCGACGATTGAAACTAGAGGCTTCAGATAGAGTTTCAGACTTCGATTTCTCAGACGGAGGCTGAAACCTCTGCATGGGAACCCGTGCCAATGTTCAGATTGAAGACGACATCCCAAAGTTTCCCCGGGTGGTCTGGGAAAAGTTGGAATTGCCTCCGGAAGCTTTAAATTCCTCGGAATCCCACAAATGTGCATCATTTCCATCCTTTCTCTCTCTCTCCTCACTCTATTTTCTCTCTCCTCCTTCCACCATCATGCGCCACCACCAGGGCTGCTGTGGGCCACCACCTGACCCACCAACTGACACACCTCACCACCCTCGACCTCCAGCAGCCACCCACGGCCACTAACGGCCGCCACAACTGCCAAAAAACACTGGTTTTCCTCCTCCATCGCGTGATTTTTTGCCCACCTTGATCTCCGCCGTTGGCCACCATTGGACGTCACCGCCACCACCAACATGTAGGCTGAGCTGCTAGCTTCCTCCCCTAGCTCGTAGCCATCGAATGGAGCCACCACGTGCCTGGATCGAGGAGATCTTCGTTCGCCATGCGTCAACTTTCAGAGCCAAAAAATGTCATCCAAACGGCTGTGAACCGCTGCGCTAACCTCAGATTCGGACTCCCCATCTTGAGGGCTTCACCGTGGTGTAATTTTCAAGCCTAACCGCACCTCTCCGCCATGCACCACTGTGCGCCGCCGCTAGAGAAGCCAGAAAGACACCAGAGACTGTCCTAGAAGAAATTTCCATCATCTGGCACCCTTGGCAAGGTTCGATTCACCTAAACCTAATGTATTTTGATTGAATTGGCTGCTGAACATAGGACAATAAAATCAATGACATAATGGACTAAAGTAATGATTTAAATGCCCAGGAAATTGATTAAGATCAAAATCCGAGGATATGAGAAGTCTCAAATCAATTTAGAGCAAACAGAGACCAGGTAGGATAATTTATGCTTCCAGAACGTTAGAATTAACTTGTGGATACCTGAACGATTTATATTAATTGCATGGATTTATGTGCTGCTTTTGATGGATTAAATTGCATACTTGTGTGATGGAAATACCATTTGCATGTTAGATGATTTGCCTATTGAGTTTATATGCCATTAGGACGAATTGACTTAGGGTAGGATACTTAATATCCGGTATGGGACGGCCGTTAAGTATCCTGAGTGTAGGGGATTTCATGAATATATTGTTTTTAACTAGATTTAGCCTACATTGCGTTAGGTATCAAGCGATAAATCAGGACAACCCTAAGAAAGGTTTAAGGAGTATAAGGGGGGATAGCCTACACGGGGAAACGTTGTGATTTAGGCATAATACCCTAGAACCTTGAGGAATAGCCGACCGTGTGCATATGAGTTCGAATAGACTGTATGAGGATGAGAATTGGCGTATGTGCACATGCTAGGGGATGCCCTAGATGTTGATTCTCACCCGGTCCTTGAGTGAGTGATTGGTGTTACGGATCACACTCACAACATAGGCGAGATTCGGGTGATTGGTGTTACGGATCACACCCAATGATAAGAGAGAACTTCTCTAGATGACGTGCAATTGGCGAATTTTAGACTTGGTCACATATGACTTGTAGCCAACACAGATTTAGATACACCGGGTATGGATTTGACTCGATTTTATTACCAATTTTTAGAGAAACAGATTTTTATGATTTTTGAGAACTTGTCGTGATTTCCATGCTAAATAATGATTTTAAAAGAATAAGGTATTTCACTGTTTTTGAACTGAACACGGGAAGTTTGTTTTTGGTGCTTGCACCACTGAGTAATCAAGTAGTTTTCAAACAGAATTATTAATTATAAATTATTCTACTGGGATTTCAATATCTCATAAGGTTGTTTGCTTAGATGAACAGGAACAGGAGCCTAGACGATAGTTGGGAAACAGCTTGAGGATAGACGGACGAGCAGCTTAGTTTCTAGGCTGAATTGTGATGTATATATATTCTGTTGATATTTGTACTGAATTATGTACTTTTAGTTTTATTTTGCTGTTGGACTGGATGTAAACTATTGAATTGATGTCTGTTTGTACTTTGGGAACATTCAAAATACAGGGGAGACTCTGCCAGATTTATGGCAGGGTCTAATGTTGTAAATGTGTAAGATTAAGACGAAATCTGTATGAATGGATTGTGTGCTGTATGGATTCTAGTTTAGTATTCCAGAGTATATTAGGATGACTGTATATGTAATTAGCATAGCTGCGTGTGATTTTGGGTTGAACGGAATTCGAATGGACGATGGAATGTCTATTTGGGTTACGCTCAACCAGTAGCAATCCTCTGACATTCCCATATCGGGAATAACTATTTTGTAAACCCATATGCTTTCACTATACAGATAGAGGATAGTATATGTTGGATTAGGGGATTGTTACAAGGATTGCATCTTTGATTCGATTGCAAAATCATCCCATCTAACCGCACTGCTTCCACCAATGACTAGCCCAAGTCACCCTCTTCCTCGGCCAGCTATCAAGCAGTGAAGAACCACCGTCACGCGCCACAAATGGAGGAGAAACATTTCAAAGAACCATCCATATTTCACCAAAAAATTGTTGTTAAACTGCCATTTTTCGCCGAACTGGTCTCGCATTTAATCCTCATGCTTCGATCAGTGTTTTGGACTAATTTTTGCCAGCCACTATTTGCCACCATGTGCTGCCATACGCTGCCATGCTCTACCATGCGCCATCGCCAGCAATAGTTGGAAAGAAGCAGGGATCAATCTGTAAATTTTTGAAACTTTCAGTATAATTTAAAATACTCCAATTAGATGCTTTTTTGTAGATTTTGATTCTGATTATGCCTTAATGAATAGACAGAAGTAGAAAATAGGAATTTAATTGTAATAAAGTATAATTGAAAGGAAACTTGCATAACACTTGAGTTGTTTCCTCATAAAACTAATTATGAGAACAATCTCTGAGGAAAAAGGAAAATCTCAGTCTGAATAGGAGCAAACGGTGTGATGGTGACGGGAAATGATGAGCAAGACCGAGATGCGATAAGAAAAAGGAGAGTGGCACGTCTAACTAAAGTAGACCCAAAAAATGGATCGGGTATCGTACGAAAGAGAGGACCGAGATTTTGGAGCATTCAACCAAAACTCCGTGGTGACATGACAGTGTGCCAGTGACGAGAGATGATGATCAAGACATCACCGTCGATTTCAGCCACTGGAATGCCGTAAAACCATGGGGTTTCAACGAGCAACCTGCACAACTCAATTCGTAACCCGTCCGAGTTTGAGGCCTTTCTGCGACTTTTTTCAGCCAACCCACCCTCCATAGCCGTTCCTCAAACTTCAGGCAGCTGACCCATGACCTTCCCTTAGCTCGCTGGCCACTACAGCATACCAAATCAGAAGATTTGAGACAGACCCGAGACGCAATCTAGTAGTGACTTCGTGACCCGTTCGATGCTGTCTCAAAAAGAAATCACTCCTCCATCACTTGGTACCTCATCTGTGACCTTCCACCTTATCTCCAGTTGTCGTTGCAGCCGTTTTTTGTCTGGTACCTAAGAACTTGAGATCTGACCCATTTTGATTCGTGACCCATGACCCCTTTGCTGGACAGATTTGAATTGTATTTCTCTAGTGATTTTTTGGCAGTTTTTTAGAGAGATTTTGGTGGTTTTTTGGTGACCATTATGTACAGTGACTATTAGGCATTTGAGAAGTAGAGCTTGCATAATTTTTACTATTTTTATCGCCTATTAATTAATTGTCTGATGGATTATCTGCTGCTGGAATTATTTATTGTTATGTGTGGCTAAATTTGTAAAATCCATTGGGTTCCTAACTGTATTGGTATTATGATTTAATCTATATGGATATTGATTCTGATGCTGTGATCTTCTTTGCAATTATGCATGTATTGTTTAAGTTTTCATTACAAGACATCATTGTGAATGCTAATTACATTTCTTTTTGAGATCGAGAGATGATAATTGAAATTAAAACCTAATCACAGAGAACAATTAATTTTCACTTAGAGATGAGGTTAATTTATTGCTGGATTAAGGAGTAATTATTCTTAATAGTGGTGAATTAGAACAATAAGGCTGATTTGAAATCATTCATTAAGAAGAGATTCCAGTGGTAGATTCTTAGGTTTAGAAATTTAATTGTCTCGAGAGAGAAATTAAATTTAACTTAGAATTCATTCATAGGTAGCATAATCAGATTCAATAATCCATGATCCCTTGTGTATTTGCCAACTGGTATAGGTCCCCTTTGGGTTTGCTTATCTTACCTCTATATATTCTCTTTCGTTCCTTGTCGCTGGTTATTGTTTATTGCACTTAATTAATTATTAGTTTAGTTTAAAAAATCAATCACTCTAATTGCTGGGCTAAATAATAGAGAACAAGTAGTAACTTTAGCCTTTCCCATTCCTATAAGATACGATCTTGATACTCACCATTGCACTAGGCTGCATCAATAGGTTCATTGCCTTAGGTGTAGTTGCATAGGTAGCAAGCACATCAAGATTTTGGCGCCATTGCCAGGGAATTATTTATGACCAAGTTGTTAGGCTGTTTTGCTATTGTTGGATTCAAGTAGTTTATGACCAAGAGTTCCAATCCTGTACCTTTATACCCTATGTTCGATCTAGAACGATTATTTTAGACTAGTTCACACTGTCATTAGGAGGAGGTGCCAGTTAAGGTGTTAGAGGAGGAGCTAGTTGAGATCCCTAATCACACACCACCAAAGATGGCAGCAGCAAATAACAATGATGATGCCAACTAAACGATGTATGAGTTCGCTAGACCTTCATTGGAAGGGACACAGTGTAACACCCTTATCTAATATTACAATGTCTCAAATGTAAATAGATAAGGTCAGTACATTATTCTTAACCTTGAATATTTATTAACAACGTCTGAGAATTTATACCATTACAATATTATTTAGATTTATTAGGTTTGGATTCTTTTGCTCAGATCAAAACTCATAAGCACAGTGAAAATAAATTATAATACATTGTAGATAAATTCCTAAAACATTACATATACTTTCATAGGTGTTACAACATTGCATCTATATGAAAACGGTCACAAACTCATCCTAGGGTCAGTAGACAACATCTTTGTCATCAAACCCTTAGGCTACAAAATAATGAAATAACTTCCTTTAATGCCACTTCCATCTTTCCCAAAAATTGCTAAATATCTGCATCTGATACATATCAGCACACAAATGAGAAAACTAGTTTCTCAGTAGCTTAACAATTCACAATTTAAACCTCAATGACATGTACCCTTGTGCAAGAACAGAAAACAATTTCTTCTACATTCCATCATTTAATAATTAATCTCTTTCATATACATACATTGGTAAGCATTGTATGATTAATTGGTATGTCAATGTGATAAAGATGGCTATTCTCATTTTAATTATAATTCTTTTTCAAGGAAAACATACATATAACAATTGAAATAGTCAAGGATCACCTCTATATTTTTCATTCTTAAAACTTACCTTACCTGAGAGAGTGAAGCATCTTTGGTCACCCTGCAAGAAATATGGACACTTGGCCACTTTTGCAAGAATTGTGAACACTTAGTCACATTGTGAACTCTTGGCCACTTTGATAAAGATAGTGAACCCTTGGTCACATTATGGAATTTTGGCCACTTTCATGAAATTAGTGAACACTTGGTCACTTATACATACACTTAGCAATCAAAATTCATCATACTATTATTTTTGACTATAGTTATTGTAAGACACTTTATAACTTCTTTGCTAATAGTAAAATGCTTTAGCCATTATAATTAATCTTAGAGATTATATTCGACCACTATGATAAAAGGTGAAACTCAAAGTGTTTCCTATCCATTATTCCATATTCTCCCATCGTTTCTAACTTGCAAGATTAATAATATTATATTTTAACATTCTTAGGGTACCTTTCCTCACATTTCAAATCATACTACCATTTCATTAGTCATCTCTTTTTACTTATGTTATTGACTTATTTTACATGCTACACTTGATAATTTCCCACATTTTGTCACTTTTACATCTAATGTACATTACTAGATAAGAAAATAAACATACATTCATCCTTCTTTGCATTATTATTTTATTAAATCAAAAGTAACTTTGATTTTAGATTTTCAGAAACACTTTCATATTATTCTAAGAGAATTGCTCTTAATTTACTTAAATTAAAGGAAGTTATATCACGGTTTCAAGTTAAATCTTAAGTAACATGCTTCCTTTTGGTAACTTAAGCTTAACAGCACACATGGACCATTAAAAAAAATATATTTCCTACACTTTCTAATTCTAAGATACTTCCTTAAGCATGTTGAAATTTTCCCATCAACCATACCATCATGGGAAAATACACATTATCATCTCTATAATCCCAACCAATTCACTTCATCACACAAACTTAGCCAATGAAAATGTTTCATCTCAAAGAATGTAGAACTAGAAAATTAGATCCCATGAAAACTTTAAACCATACTACATAATTTAAATCATGAAAGCCAAACATAAAATTGCTAAGCTACCTCACTAGTGCAAGAATGATAAAGATTTCTTGGTGTTTCTCTTGGAGTTTTACTTATTTCCTTGTTTCTTCCTCTTTCGGCCGAACTAATGTCTTTCTTCTTACCAAATGTGTATGTGTGTTTGCCTAATACCAAGCTGCTCTCCTTCTCACCGAATGCTTATAAGTTTTTGTATAAATGTCAAGCTCCTCTTATTTGCTATCCATATATGCAACCGCCTTCATACTCCTCCTTTTAATTCAGCAGAGATAATATATCACTTCTTACCTTTACTTTCAAATTTCTAATTGCCATCACCAAATGCATTCTCAATTGCTATTATTTTATATATACACGTGTATTTAAATAGGAATCACACTTTCCTTGCAACTGTGTACACTTATATGAATCAATCAATACTTCCTCCTTATCATTCGGTTAAGCCAAAAGAAAAGGAAAAAAGGAATTCCACGCAAGACATATACATTTTAGCACTCGGTTATTTAAAATAAGCAATGAGAAAGAAAGAAAGAGGGATATTAAAGCACGACACTCCTTCTCTGTTCCACCTCTTCACTATTTATATATTTGAATGTTAAACTCTCTTCCTTTCCTCTCATTTGTTGTTGTCGTATACATTTATGTAATTTAATCTAATCTAGGTGATGTCTATTCAGTTGAATCAAAAGGAACAAGGGAAAGGAATTTAAGCACCTCAACTTTAATGTAAGCACCTTATTCTTTATGTAAGCACCTTAATTCTCATCTCTCAGTCACCTTGAAGAAAAAAGTAAGGGAAGAAAAGATAGAAAATCATCACACATCTCTTCCTCCTCTCTCCTATCTCTCTACCAAATGCTCCCTCCCATTCCACTTATTCTAGCTATTAATGTAATAAAAAGGGATGCAAGGAGAATGGGAAGAAGACTATGGTCACACATCTCCTTTTTCCTTTTTTTTCTCATGCATTACCGAGTCACTCCACATCTAAATCTTCTTTCCAATTGTCACGGGTTTTTTGGGACAAAGGAAGTCACTTCACTTGAATTATATATATATGTATCACCTTCCTTTCTTCTCCTTTATTATTGCCATCGGTTTATGCTAATGTGTGTAAGGATTTCCTTCCACTCACCTTTAATTGCTCGACTAATGTAAGACCAAGAAGAAACAAAAATTCCCACATTCCAAAGTATCCATCATTTCTGCCAATTCCATTCTTTCTCTTATTAAATTTATTCTAAATGTTATATTACCAAAATAATTCATCACATTTTATGGCAAACTCATCCAATTAATTAAGGATACATAACATAAAAATAGTCTAAAGAATTGAGAATGAGGGATGTTACATTTCTCCCCTCCTTGAAAATAATTTTGTCCTTGAAATTTATACATACCTCATGTAAACAATTATGGATAACTTCTTCTCATATTCTCCTCAAAATCCCACAAGATCTTTGTAACGCCCCTATCTAGTATTACTATGAGTTCAGATATAAATAGATAGGTTCGGTACATCATCTTTATCCTTATTGAATTAATATCTGAAAAATTATACCATTAAATTATATTAAGTTTGAGATCTTTGGCTCAGATTAAAAACTTACATGTACAGTAGAATAAAGAAATTTTATACTACACATCGAAAACATAGACTTTCATGTAAATCAAATAGTACAAGTCCAATAAATCCCATTACATACTGATAAACATGTCCCCGGATATATGAAGCACCCGTCCCTTGGAAGTTAGGAGACAACAGGTTTTTCCCTCAGACTCCTATACAAAATAAGGATAGATTGGTCCTTCACATATCTGTTCCCCCTGTATACCCCATATACAACTCATGTATACAGTCAAAATAATTGTCCTATTCTAAATTGAATATATTTAGGACCCAAAATGAAGGTTACAAAATCTTACTTAATCAAAAAGAACTACTATCATGCAGCCCTGCTACGTGTCCATATCTGATACATATTAGCTCATAAATGAGAAACACAAGTTTCCCAGTAGCTTAACAATTATGGGTTTAGAAATCATCTAATATGTATTAGTGTGCAAGCACCAAAACATTTAATCTACATTCTTGATATTAAAACATAATGTTATTCATAAATGTAAATAGGCAAGTACTGCATGATAAATTTATAGGGCAATAGAAAATCAGATGACCCTTTTTCAAGTGATACATATTATCATAAAAGTACATGGGTTATTGCAAAATTTAAACTGAGTGCTTATGTATTAAATTCTTACTTTTATCTTTATGGATTAATTACCTGCTCTCGGGTGTTACGGGGCCAGTAAGCTGCCTTTATGAGATCACTGTTGACAATAGGTTATGGGTACAGAGCACCTTTGGCCACACCTCACTAGGTTCCTCGTATAGAGCACCTTTAGCCATACCTCGTAAATTGTGGACACTCAGCCATGTATATGGAGTAGTCGTGAGCACTATGTTATGGGTATGGAGCACCTCCAACCACACCTCACTAGGCCACCCGTGTAGAGTACCTTTGGCCACACCTCGTAAATCATGGACACTCAACCACGTGTACAGATCCATCTTAAGCACTAGGTCACGGTATGGAGCACCTTCGGTCACACCTCACTAGGGCACTCGTGTGGAGCACCTTCGGCCACACCTCATAAATTGTGAAAACTTGGCCACGTATATAGATTCATGGTGAACTCTAGGTCACAGGCATGGAGCACCTTTGGCCACGCCTCCCTAGGTCACCAGTGTGGAGCACCTTTGGCCACACCTCGTAATTCATGAATCTTTCTTTGTTTTTCCTAGTTAGTTAACTTTCTTTCTTTTTCTATTGGCACACATTACCTTTTTGTCATGTTTATTTATGAAAAATTTTGCCTAAATCAATCTAATTCTCCATTTTTAATAATATATTCAATTATAAAACTTCAATAATTTTTTAGGGGAGATTTTCCATGATTTTGGCCTAAGGAAAAATTCAAGAGAATTTGATATTTTATCTTTTAAATTTTACTCCTTCCATTCTTTAAATCATATTAATGAAATGGGGTAATTTTCTTTTCCATCACAATAATGTTTATCATTATTAATCATGATTTTTCCCTAATAACATTATTCAATATTACTAACCATAATTTTTCACAACAATGGTCATCATTTTCTTAGCCATAAATTTTCCATAATAATGTTCATCATTAATTGTTTATAATTTTCCACAACACCATTATTCCTCATTACTAATCATGATTTTTCCATGACAACATTCACCATTAATTTAGCCATAATTTTCCCATATCAATGGTCATCATTATTAATCTTAAATTCTTAATATCAATATTTATCATGAATCTAGTCAAATATTTTTTCATAATAATGTTTATCATTAATTAGCCTAAATTTTCTCCAATAATATTCATCATTAATTTAATCATAAGGTTTAACCATAGCACAATATTCATCCTTACTAACCATCATTTTCTATCACCATAATCAACACTAACTAGCCATAGCTCTCCCATAACAATGTCATTACCATGCTCACTTGTTCTAGGCTCTTTCATGACTTAAGAAAACAACATTATTACTTTTTAAGCATTAATTTCCTCATGTGTTTATCATGCAAGCTAGTCAAAGGTTACTATTATATCAAGAATGTAAGTAAATATTCATGTTCCATGGAAGTAAAATACACACTAGATCATGGAACTAGAATTTAAGAATTGTCAACCTACCTCTTTGGTGTACTAGGGTGGTGTGCTTGGCTTCCTCTGTTTGCTTTCTTGATGTCTTCACTTCTTCTTCTTCAACTCACCTCCTCCCTCTCACTTCTTTCTCTCTTCTTTTATTTCTCTCTTCCTCTCTATTTTCACGTGTGCATGCCTCTTGTGAGACTAGAATTTCAATTTCATTTCTCTATCTCTCCTTACGTGTGGCTTGGCATGAATTTTCTATTCTTTTTGTTTCTTGCTTAGGTGGCATGTTATGCATGAAATCATTCCAATTTCCTTATAATTCACGCCACTCACACCCTTGTTTCCTACTTCCTTCACATGCGGGTATGGCATGAATTTCTCACACAAGAAATTTCCACTCTTTTGTCTTTTTCTTAGGTGGCATGTCATAAAAAAATTTAAGTCTCTCTTCCCTCATTTCCTTGGCTTTAGCGTGTGGGAGAGTAGAAAAATTTTGCACCCTATATATTTATATATGTACACTTTTCTTGCACTAGTGTACTTGCAAGTACACTTTTTCCTTTGCTTGCAATCTTGGCAATTCTTTTCCTTGCAAGTTTAGGTTATCTACTCTCACAAGTAACTAAATTCATGTTACATAAAAAAATTTTGCACCTATTGTCTTCTTTTCCTAACCACAATTTTCTACTTCATGTGTGCTTCTCATGTGCAATCATCTAATAAAAAATTCTGCACCTATTTTCTTATTTTCCTAACCACAATTTCCTACTTCACATGTGCTTCTCATGTGCAACAATCCAATAAAAAATTATGTACCTATTATCTTCTTTTCCTAACCATAATTTCCTACTTCACATGTGCTTCTTATGTGCAACAATCCAATAAAAAAATTCTGTACCTATTGTCTTTTTGTTGCATACACACACACACACATATATATAATGAATTTCCATCCTCTTTCCTATTATTATTTGGTCCCACTCAAGCCACATGTAGTGCCTTTCTTTCCTAGTGCACGTGAAACTCACACACATATATTTTTTTTTATGTTTGACCCTTCTTTCCTTTCCACTTCACGTGTGGCTTGGAATTTCCATGCATAAAATATAATTTCCATTCCCTTCTTTCATATAGGATACATGCAAGGCACACACATGCATATATTTAAATTGTTGTATCCTATATTGCTTCTCTTTTGGTACTTAGGCTAGGTAACTCAAAAGGAAAATAAAGAATTAAATTGAGCACCTAATTTTCATGCAAGCTTACTGTTTAATATAACCATTTTGGCCTATTAAATTATGCAAGTAAAATTTTTCCCTCCTTGAGCTAATTCATCTAATTAATTATGAAGCAAGAAATTCATACTAATCATTAAATAACACCATTAATTCCATCCATTTAATTAAGGAACATTAATTTAGACCGATTAAATTATAGGGTGTTACAATCTTTACCAGGGGAATGGCTTTATTCCTTAGGGTCTTGACCTCAGTATCGATAATTTGTAAAGGTTTTGTCTGATATGTTAGATTATCCTTTAATTGCAGAGTACTGGCGTCAAGTATATGTGAAGGATCAGGTATGTATTTTCTGAGCTGGGATACATGGAAAACATTATGGAGGTTTGACAAATGTGGTGGCAAGGCTATCTGGTATGCTGATGGACCTACTCTCTTCAATATTTGGAAAGCTCTAACATATCTAGGACTTATCTTTCTAGATTTTATAGCCCTACCAATACCAGTAGTCAGGGAAACTTTGAGAAAAACATGGTTTCCTTCCTCAAATTCTACTGGTCTTCTTCTTTTGTCAGCATAGCTCTTTTGTCTATTCTGAGCCTTAACCATCTTTTTTATGATCATTTTATTTTGATCAGTGGTTTATTAAGCTAGTTCAGGTCCTAACAATTGTTTCTCTCCAACCTCATACCAACACAAAGGGAATCTACACTTTCTTCCATATAGAGCTTTATATGGTGCCATTCCTATACTAGAGTGGAAGCTATTATTATAGAAGAATTCTATCAAAGGTAAACTTTGCTCCTAATTCCCTTTGTACTCTAAAGTACAAGCCCTAAGCATATCTCCTAGAGTTTGAATGATTCTTTCTTTCTGCCCATTAGTCTGGGAATGGTAAGTAGTACTAAAATTTAGTCTAGTAACAAGCTTCTTGTAACGCTCTTCAAAATCTAGAGGTGAATCAGGGGTCTTGATATGATTTGGTTAATCTATCCAAAATTACCCAAATAGCGTCTTTTCCTGACTAATTCTTAGGTAATCCCTCTGCAAAGTCCATTGAGATTTTATCCCATTTTCACTCAGGAATGTCTAAAGGTTGTAGTAACCCTGCAGGTTTTTGATGTTCCATTTTAACCGGTTAGCACACTAAACATTTGGCTACATACTTTGCTATATTTTTCTTCATACCTGGCCACTAAAACCTTCCTTTAAGATCTTGATACATCTTAGTAGCTCCGGGATGGACAGTATGCTTGTTCTTATGAGTTTCTTCCAAAATGATTTCTCTTAATCCTCTAGTTTTAGGAACATATATTCTATGTTATAATGTTACTACTCCATCATTTTCTTTTATGAATTATTTTGAATCCTTTAGGGATTTAAGAAATTCATCATCCTTTTGAGCTTCAAGAATTTGGGCTCTAAGGGTATTCTCAATTTTTAGCTCACTCAAACATATTCTGTTAAGTAACATCAGAGTAGACAATCTCATGTTCCTAAATTTTTTTATTAACTCCATTTCATGCACCATCATTTGAGCAACATGCAAATATTTCCTACTTAAAGCATCTGCCACAATATTTGCTTTACTTGGATGGTACTTAAGTTCAAAATCATAATCTTTTATGAATTCCATTCATCTTCTTTGTCTCATATTTAATTATTTCTGATTAAACATATACTTAAGACTCTTATGACCATTAAAGACTTCAAATTTAGAGCCATAAAGGTAATGTCTCCAAATTTTTAAAGCAAATACAATGGTTGCTAATTCTAGATCATGAGTAGGATAATTTCTTTCATGTGGTCTCAATTATCTAGAAGCATAAGCTACTACTTTTCCTTTTTGCATTAGAACACACCCTAAACCTTTCTTTGATGCATCACAATATAATTCAAATGTTTCCATTGGGTTTGGAAGAATCAGAACATGTGCTGTGGTTAGTTTATCCTTTAGAGTTTGGAAGCTTTATTCACACTTTGAATCTCATACAAATGGTACATTCTTTCGGGTTAGCTTGGTCATAGGCATTGCTATTTGTGAAACCCTTAGATAAATCGCCTATAATACCCTACTAATCCTAAGAAACTCCTGACTTTAGTTACAGTAGTGGGCCTTTCCCAGTTCACTACTGCTTCTGTCTTACTAGGATCAACTGATACTCCCTCCTTAGAAATCACATGTCTAAGGAAATTCACTTCTTCTAACCAAAAAGCACATTTTTCTCATTTGGCATATAATTGCTTTTCTCTGATTATTTGTAACACTATCCTTAGATGTTGTTCATGCTCTTGTTCATTTTTAAAATACACTAATATATCATCAATAAACACTACTACGAACTGATCAAGGTAGGGTCTAAAGATATGGTTAATGTAATCCATAAAAATAGCAGCTCGGCCTACACACAGGCGTGCATTACTAGGCTTACAATAGCAGCTAACAATTTTGAGATCAAGCAAAATGTGATCCAAATGGTGCAACAAACTGTACAATTTGGAGGGATGCCCAGTGTAACCCCCTAATCCTACAGTTTCTTTTAAAGTGATTTAAATAATATAAACAATATACTATAATATTGGTAAATTACTACTTCCTTTACTTGAGTCAATTTTTAATTATTTATCAAGCAAAATAATGAGTGTTATTGGTTTGGGCTACTACACTAGGGATCTCACACGTTAAGCAGTGGAGAATGCATTAAATTAATTGACATAAAACATACACATATATATAAATTCACATTCATTTACAATATATACATATCATTCAGTAGACATATATCTATAGATATGTGAGAGTGTTATCTAGGGTAAGGAGACAACAAGCCTGTCACTCATACCCATTTAACAAAATAGCTAGTGGATTCCTAGCTCACATATCCTAATACATATATGCCCTTATCCTATACATCAAAAATATTCTCCTGATCCTTTTACCAAAATATCACCAGGATTCAGGGTATGGGACATACCAAAAACTTTCCTACAACTTTACATCCTTAAGGTGTGGGAGAAACTTCCCATATATACACAACCCACACTTCATGAATCATAGGAAAATACCCTAGGAAGGGTATCTCCACTACTTTCACCTCCACTTTTAGCACTATTTGGAACCTAGGCATCTGATACAAATAAGCATTTTTATGAGAATAAATCTCAGTAGCATTAATAACCAGTTTTCAAAATAGCTAGTTTGTACCATTGTAAATTCATACGAAAATTTTACATTCTTTTTCATAAAGCAATACATCTATTGGGTTATCTTATATAACATTTCATTTAACATTCATACTTGTATACATAAGATTAACTTATAGTATATATTTCATCAAAACATATAGGTAACATAACATCATTCATATAACTTTCATCATAACATAAAGAGCAATAAGGAAATAAGAGCACTTCTCGTTGGCCTCTGCCAATCATCATTATCATCATCATATAATTGCATAATAAGAGAAATCTGGAGGGTCAACATGTGCACCACTCTATGTTTTTGCATATATACTGTAGAAATTATGCCTAGCAGTCCTTGACTGCATATAACATTTGTGTACATTTTGGAGCGTCCTCCAGTGGATCCAAGTACAATAAGGTCCCCAACTTTAGGTTCCACACATTAAGTACATACTGGGGTCCTTAAAATGCTATTCATAAGCATATATATATGGGTGAATCGGTGCATTCTATAGTTCTGTAAATTCTAAGTATGTGACTTTTCATTTATTTTAGCCATTAAGTCACTAACTTACAATTTACAACTATTACAATAATTGTGGAATGTCCAATCATTGTCCCATACCAGTAATTATTCATTCAGATATGAAACTATCTACCATAAATACATATATTAAGAATACACTTTTCATTTCTCTTATGCATTCTTACTCTTTCCTTTTTAACTTTCATCACTTTCATGTTCTTTCTCATTTACATTCAAAGTATATGTTACCTTGCTTGTACTTTGAGTTTAATCTCTAGTTTGGATTTAGTTTTTGGGCTAGATATCATTCAAATATGTCATTAAGTTCATCTTTTCATCACTAAAGGTGGCGGTCGACTGGTATCACTCTGCAAGTCGATTGATTGCATTATGTCTAAATCTTTAAAATTCCAAATAGAGAGCTATCGATCATTTGCTAGGTCTTGTGATCATTGCTAACTACTATTGGGCGACGATCATTCTTTGGGTGGGCAATCAGTTGCTCTGTTCTTGGTCATTTCTGGAAAAATGAAGAACACGGCAGTCAACTTCCAAGTGCTTGGCAGTCAACTTCCAAGTGTTTGGTAGTCAACTGGTAGCATTCTATATGCATTTTTTAGCATCTCAAGAGCACGACAGTTGACTGTTGCACCGTGGCAGTCGGCTGCATCATCTTGCTCTGTTTTATAAATCGCCGTTAACCTAAATTTTCAATCCAAAAACATGTTTTTAAACCCAATTTGAAATTGATGAACTCAAGACAAACTCCTTAGTAACCTTTAACACAAGAAAATAGCCCAAAATATCATATAATCTTGTCCAAATATGAGATTAAAACTCATTTTCATTCAAGCTGAAAAACCCATTTTTCAGAAACAATTTTAAGCATGCACAAGTATTTTCAATCAGTTAAAAATACCCAATAGTGATTAAAAATAATAAGAATGTAGTTTTAAATCCCTTTTTCTTTCAAACAAGTTCAATTTTAAAATTTTTAGTAGTATAAACAGTAAACTCTGAAATAAAGGGGTTGGGTTATTATGCTACCTTTTTGTAGGTTTATAATCATTGTTTGATGATTGGGAAGTGTTTTGGAGTGATTTCCTAGCTCCTGAAATGCTTAAATCCAAGTAATAATGTTGTTTACTCACAATTCCTTCTCCTTTTCTCTTTATCTCGCCCTTTCTTTCTCTCTAAGTTTTAGAATGGAGGAAGCACAATGAAGAGTTTGAAGGGTTGGCCTATTTATAGGTAATCTGACTCTTTACAATTTTGCTCCTAATTTCTGACCATTTGGCCCAAAATGATAATTCTTCCAACTATATGTTAAATTACCATTTTGTCCTTAGCTCACAGGTGGGAAGCTTTCAAAATTATGTTGCTATAGTAAATCCTTTGGCTAAAATTGCAATTTTCATCCCTAAACTTTTTCACATTTCAATTTAGTCCTTTTCTTCATTCTAGTCAATTTTCTCACTCATTTCTAGCCCAATTCTTGCACTTATGCAACTATATGCAAGCTAACATAACATAAACACAACATACACAAGCAATTAACTAAAATTAACAAACATCTCTTAAAATTTAGGAGCGGATGTTACACCCAGTGACCTAATACTCACATAGCCAATATCTTGGAGATA
Organism: Senna siamea; assembly: GCA_031216115.1. Classification (NCBI taxonomy): domain Eukaryota; kingdom Viridiplantae; phylum Streptophyta; class Magnoliopsida; order Fabales; family Fabaceae; genus Senna; species Senna siamea. The sequence continues at coordinate 9,568,179 of CM062357.1, read as the reverse complement.
TGTGACACTTTCAAGATTAATGAAACTACCGATTATGCCATTCGAGTTAGATTATTTTCATTTTCCTTGAGGGACAGAGAAAAGAGATGGGTATAATCCTTACCACCTAACTCCATCACTACTTGGGATACTTTGGCTAAAAAAATTTTGTATAAATATTTTCCACCAGCTAAGACTGCAAAAATGCGTAACGACATTTCTTCTTTTATGCAGATGGCTGATGAGAGTATGTATGATACATGGGAGAGGTACAAAGACTTACTGAGGTGTTGCCCACATTATGGATTACTTGTGTGGATATAGGTGTAGACTTTTTACAGTGGTTTAAATATAGCCACAAGGCAGATGGTGGATATGGCAGCAGAGGGTGCATTAAATAATGAAACCTGAAGGGATAGGCTAGGACAGCAGGGAGTGGTTAGCCACTCAGACTCTATATCAACCTTGGCAGCTTAAGTAGAGCTTCTGGCCAAGAAAATCGACTAACTCCAGTGTAACATCCGCTCCTGACACTTGCATTTTATGATGACGTTGCTATTATTATTATTGTTAGTAATATTCATGGGATGTTAAAAATGAATTATCAAGGAGTTACAATGGACATTTTCATCAACATATAATTATTTTTGCCATGAAGAGAATTAAATTGGAAATTTAGCAAGGAAGGGTAAAATAGTAATTTTTCCATCAATGAAAAATTTAGTTTAATTCTTCTATTTCATGAAATTACATCAAAGAACTCTTAATATTTTCATTTAAGAGAGAAGAAGAATCTAGTTATGTAAGAAATTACTTACAATGATGTTGAAAGGCAATTTTCCCTAAAAAGGATAAAATTGTAAATTCACACTATGGGTATTGTAACATCCGCTCCTTTTGCACATTGAGAGATGTTTGTTAATTTTAATGAATCAAATGCTTGTGTTTGTTTCATTAAGCTACATGTAGTTACATTAGGAAAAGAGTTTTAAGGGAAAAGAAAGAATAAGGACCAAATTGAAAGGAAAAAGATGAAGTAAAGATAGAGGTATAAAATTCTAAAACTTTAAGGCAATAGGCCGTAAATTTAGCTAAATGGTTTATTGTAGCAACAGAATTCTGAAAATTTTCCACCATGCATTTAGGGACAAAATGGTCATTTAACATAAAGTTTGAAGAATTATCAATTTGGACCGAATGGTCGGGAATTAGGAGTAAAGTTGCAAGAGGCCGGATTACCTATAAATAGGTAAAGTCTCCAGAGCTCTTCATTTGCACCCTGAATTCAAAATCTTAGAGAGAGAGAGGGGACGAGTTAGATAGAGAAAGAGTGGGAATTGAGAGGGAAGAAAGCTGTTAATCGAATTTAAGCATTCTAGGAGCTAGGGAAACTTACCAGAACCCTTCACCATCATCAAATACTGATTGGAAATCAGCAGAAAGGTAGCAAATCACCTATCTCCCTCATTTTTGAAAATTACTGTGTACGGTTGGTAAATTCTAAGTTTTCAAAATTTTAAACTTTAGGGAGATTAAAATCTACATTCTTACTGTTTTTGATTGCTATTGGATGTTTTAAAATGCTTGAATATACTTGTGAATGCATAATTACAAATCTGAGAAATGGGTTTTTCTGGTTGTTGAGAAAAGAGCTTAAATATAAGATTTAAGCATGAATAATCGGTGGTTTGGGTTATTTTTGAGTGGCAAATAAAGCTTTTATGCTGTTATTGAGTTTTTAATAATCAAAACTATTTTAAAAACATATTCTTAGTGTAAAAATCTGGGTCAACAGGCTTTCATAAAACGTAGCAGTCGACTTGTAGGCCTTACTAGTTGACTGTAGTGCTCCTGAGTTACCCAGAATCGTATCCAGAATTCTAGAAGTCAACTTCTAGGGGTTGAAAGTCGACTGCCACGTTCTTATTTTCCAGAAATTAGCCAAGAATAGAATAGTCGACTATCGTGGTCCTGGAAGTCGACTGATTGCTCACTGTTTGAAACATTTTTGGGGTAATAAGCTAGAAGTTGACTGCCAAGAGGCTGGAAGTCGACTTGTAGCTCCCTGTTTTGGAAAATTAGACTCAATAACCTCTTTTTATACAAAATTAGCCTAATACTTTGCTCAAATGCAGGTTTTAATCTCGATTTGTAATGGGTAACATGAGAGATGTGTATGCTTGAGAAATCATGAGAAAAAGAAGAGAAACAAGAGAATTTTATTGAGCATAAACCATGAATGAGAATAACTGCAAATGGTTGATCTACGAGAAGGGATGCAATTGGTTATACCACGAGATAGTTGCAACTAGCTTTAATCCAGGAAAATTTTTGTAGGAAGTTAACCTAAGAATAATTGCTGATGGATAACCATAGAATAAATGCTGACGGTTAACCTGAGAATAAATGCTGACGGTGAAAACCGCGAGAATGATTGCAGGTGGCTTATGACCACAAGAGAATCTCATTTATGAATAGAAATTTGAAAGAATTACTTTGTGATGCTTTTGACTATGGCCATATCAAATTGCATGAGTTCTTTGTTTATGCTCTATACTCTATACTGACATGAGAATATGTGTTGTTACCATTACAGTCTGAGAATGTATTTATGTATCTCGTGTCATGAATAATTGTTGCAAGGTATGAGTATTCATAAGTATACGCATGATATATTTGTATAATTCATGTATATTATTCCAATAGCATAACATTTTAAAATATTCTGAAAAAGAATGTAGTAGATTTCTGTACCTATACGGTGGTACAAGTCAGCAGTATTTAAATTACAGGTGATTATTACTACTAAGAAATATTTCTCATTAAAGCTGATTTTTATCAGATGCCTAGGTACCAGATGCTGATGGAGATAGAGATAGAAGTAGTGGAGCCTATTTGTATTTAAATTACCACTTTTTGCCTTGACTGTGTGCATAATTAGGAGTTTATAGTATTTAGACATGCCCACTTCCCTGAATCCTTATTAGTATTTTAAAAGGATCAGGAGGATAATTTTGGTATAAGAAAGACATATATGTATTAAGATATGTAAGATGGAGAGTTTTACTTAAAATAGGGTATGAGTGGCAGGCTTGTTGTCTCCTTACCCTGCTCAGGCTCACATATCTATAGATATAAGTCTGCACACCCTACAATTACGTATGTGTAAATATTATGTACAATTGAATGTGAATGTGAATATCTCTATATCTATTTATTTCATTTAAATTATTTTATTTATTTTCGCTGCGTAACGTGTGAGGACCCAAGTGTAGTAACCCAAACTAGTGGCACTTAACTTTTAACTTATGAAAAGTTAAAAATATACTCAAGTAGAGGTAGTAGTAACTCACCAATCCTATATTATATTACCTTATATTATTTTATTACCAAAAAGGAATATAGGTTTGGGGGTGTTACACTGAGTTGGTATCAGAGCATAGTTACCACGGCTAGTTGAGTATTGGCTCAGTAACAAAGGGTAGATTCCTCAGGATAGAGACTAGTACATGTTAGTAGATGAATCTAGACAGTTCACTGACTTTTATTCTGTTTCAACTTGAGGAATGGAGTGCTAGGTTTGGGGTAGACAGTATTTCCTATTAGTGCGATATGATCTCTTAGAAATATTATGTTATTGAGACTGATCACCTCAGTAATGTTTGTTTGTAGAGTGAAGTATGGCTCTACCTAAGAGGAATACGGGAAAGAAAAAGGAAGGAGAGGGTAACATGGAGAGACTAATGCAAGCTATGATGGCCATGGTAGAGGTTATGAATGAGCAAGCAGCTACCACTAACCATGCTATGAGAGAGCAGGCTCCTGCTACTACTCACGTCCTTAGACAATTTTAGGAATAGGGGAACAACCAAAATAACCCTAAACCTCAAGAAGGACAAGCAGGAAACCCAATGTATCATGGATGGTCTGAATTTCAAAAGGTAAATCCTCCTTCTTTTAGGGTTGAGCTTGAATCGAGTTGGCTGAGGAATGGCTAAAGAAGATGGAGAAATTATTTATGGTTCTCGATACAATTGATGCTCAGAAAGTCTTATTCTCCACCTATATGCTAGATGGAAAGGCAGAATATTGGTGGAAGGGAGTGAAGCAATTAATGGAGGCTCAAGGAATCCAGATTTCTTAGGATTCATTCAAGGAAGTATTTCTTGAAAAGTACTTTCCTCGGGATGTGAGGAATGAGAAGGAGATTGAGTTTATGCAAATCAAGTAGGGTAATATGACATTTGATGAGGACCTAGCGAAATTTGAGGAATTATCTAAATTTTCCTCTTGTCTAAGACTTTAACTAGATGAAGCCTGGAAAGCAATACACCTAGGGGCTAGATTGAGGTATGAGTTGAAGAATGTTGTGACTCCGTTAGAAATATGAGATTATGCCACATTGGTAAACAAATGTCGGATAGTATCCAAAAATTTAGCGGAGACTAAGAAAGAAAAAAAAAAGAGTAATTTCTTTAAAAGAAAACAACTAGGATCTTTCTTAGGGAGAGAAGGTAGGTTTGGCAAAGACCGAGAAGGAAAAAGGCCTATGGTGAGACCGGTGATGCCTGATGTTTGTCCTAAATGCCATAAAAGTCATGAAGGACCCTGCAAATGGCTATAACCAAAGGTACAACATGGTGTATGTTATAGGTGTGGGAAAGAAGGACACTTTATCAGGGAATGTCCACAATGGAAAAGACAGGGTGACACCACTAAACCTCCTACTACTAGAAGAGTCTATACTCTCAATGGTAAGGAAGTGGATCAGTCCAATGAGTTAATGAAAGGTAAATGTTTAATTAATGGTATATCTTTAATTGTACTGTTTGATTCTGGCGCTACTCACTCATTCATTTCGTTGGAATGTGTGAAGAGATTAAATTTACCTGTGACTAGTTCACCTCATCCATTGTCTATTTCTATTCCAGCTGGAGAGCATGTTTTGACTTCTTTAGCCTGCTTGAATTGTTCTATTGTTGTTGAGAACAGATCATTTGTTGTTGATTTGATTTGCTTACCTTTAGTGGCTTTGGACATTATTCTTAGGATGAACTGGTTGTCTGCAAACAATTTAATCTTGGATTGTTTAGAAAAATTTGTGACTTTTATAGATACCATACCAGTAAATAGGAGTACTAAGGAAAAGAATGAGAGAATGCAATTTCTATATGCTTTAGAGGGTAAAGTTTAGCATAAACTTGATGTCATTCCTGTAGTAAGTGAATTTTCAGATGTTTTCCCCAAAGAAATCTTAAGTCTTCCACCTGAGAGAGAGATAGAGTTCTCTATAAAATTGATTCCAAGAATGGGACTAATCTCTATAGCACCTTATAGAATGTCTCCCATAGAATTGGCAGAGTTAAAGGTACAGATAGAAGAATTATTGGAAAAAAAATTTATTAGGCCTAGTGCTTCACCCTGGGGATCCCTGGTATTATTTGTGAAGAAGAAAGATGGAAGTTTAAGGTTGTGTATAGATTATAGGCAACTGAACAGGGTAACAATAAAGAATAAATATTCACTCCCTAGGATAGATGATCTCTTGGATCAATTGAGAGGAGCTACTATATTTTCCAAGATTGATTTAAGGTCGGGGTATCATCAAATTTGAGTAAGAAGAGAAGACATACCTAAGATAGCCTTTAGAATTAGATATGGGCATTATGAATTTCTTGTGATGCCATTTGTATTGACGAATGCTCCAGCTATTTTTATGGATTACATGAATCGTATGTTTAGACCCTACCTCGATTAATTTGTGGTAGTGTTTATTGATGACATTCTTGTATATTCTAAAAGTAGTAAAGAGCATGAACATCATCTTAGGATTGTGCTATAGTTGCTTCAAGAGAAGCAATTGTATGCTAAACTTGAGAAGTGTGAATTCTAGTTAGAGGAGGTAAAATTCTTAGGTCATATGTTACTAAAGATAGAGTAGCCGTAGATTCTAGTAAGACAGAGGTGGTAGTTGGTTGGGAGCAACCTACCACAATGACGGAGATTCGTAGTTTTCTTGGATTAGCCAGTTACTATAGGAGATTTATTCAAGGGTTTTCGCAGATAGTGTTGCCTTTGACTAAATTGACTATAAAGGATGTTCCGTTTCTGTGGGATGCCAAATGTGAACATAGCTTCCAAACTCTGAAAGACAAACTGACTACCACACCTGTCTTAATCATTCTTGACCCATTAGAATTTTTTTGAAGTGTATTGTGATGCATCCAAGAAGGGCTTAGGGTGTGTCTTGATGCAGAATAGAAAAGTAGTAGCATATGCGTCTAGGCAACTGAGACACCATAAGAAGAATTATCCTACCCATGATCTTGAATTAGAAGCCATAGTATTTCCCTTAAAGATTTAGAGACACTATCTCTATAGATCTAGATTTGAGGTATTTAGTGACCACAAAAGTCTCAAATACCTTTTTAATCAAAAAGAGTTGAATATGAGACAAAGGAGGTGGATGGAATTTATTAAAGACTATGATTTTGAATTGAAGTACCATTCTGGAAAGGAAAACGTAGTGGCTGATGCTTTAAGTAGGAAATCTCTTCATGTAGCTCATATGATGGTGAGTGAAATGAATTTAATTGAGAAGTTTAGGGATTTGAGTTTGTCCACTTTGGTATCTCTAGATAGGTTATACCTGAATGAAATGAGAATCGAGAATGATTTTAGAACTCAAATCCTAGAAGCCCAAAGGGAAGATAAATTCTTGAAGTCCCTAAAAGATCCAAAAGAATTCAAGAAAGAGATAGATGGTGTAGTAACCTACCAAAATAGGTTATATATCCCAGATTCAAGAGAATTGAGAGATAAAATTTTAGAGGAAGGCTGTAACAACGGGAAAGATTCGAAAGAATTTTTAAAGAATTTTAAAAGATAAAACTTGATTTTAACCCTAATCCCAATCAAACGAAGCCTGACACGTATTTCGAGGATAATGACTTGACACAGAAGGTCGTTTGAAGCCAGAAACTCGATCAAACAGAAAGAAATGTAATCCCGATCGAAGCGGCGGAAGGAGTTTCGTGCGTCACTTTCGTTGACGGAGGCCAAGACTTTCGCATGGAAATGCGTGCCAACGTCTGGAAGGATGCCGACACCCTAAAAGATCCCCGGGTGGCCTGGGAAAAGTCGGGATCGCCCCTGGAGGCTTTAAATTACGCGAAAGCCCGCCATTTCTCCCATTTCACTCTCTCTCCTTACCACACTCTCTCTCTTCTCTCTTTTCTCTCCACCTTCCTCCACCGTGAATGGCCACCACAGCCACCGTGGGCCGCCACCAAGGGTACCAACCGACAGCCCTCACTGCCCACAACCACCAGCAACCAACCACCGCCACCAACGGCCACCGGAGACGCCGGAAAAACGCCATTTTTCCCCTCCATCGCGCGAAATTTCCCCAGCCCGATGCGCCGCCGTCCGACGCCGTTGACCGTCACCGCCCCCACCACCGTAGCTTCGAGCCGCCACCGCTTCAGCTCGCCGTCGAAAGGAGGCCGGACGCGCCCGGATCGAGGCAAAACGCCGTCCGCCGTGCGAGACTCTTCGTGGCCGGAAAACACCGTTCAAACGGCCGTGAACCGCCGTGCCACCACCGTATTCGGACTCTTGAGCTTACGGGCTTCACCGTGGTGTGATTTTCGAGACAAACCGCACCTCACCGCCGTGCGCCGCCGTGCACCGCCGTGCGCCGCCGTGTGCCGCCGCGTCTTGGAGTTCTGGGCGTGCATCCCGAAAGCGAGATCACCGGACGTAGAATTCCATAATCCGAGCACGATGGTAAGGTCCGTTTTCCCAAAAGCGATGTTATATGATTGAAATGGCTGCCGAACGTAATTAGGCAATTAATTAACCTAGGTAATCGTAAAGGGTTTAGGATTGAAAATTGGATGACGTGACGAATCTAAATATTCAATTTCATGTCCAGGGAATTAATTGGGCTCAGAAACCGAGATTTCACAGAGTCCTGATTTGAATTGAAGCGACCGGAGACCAGGTAGGATAATTTACACTTCCCGAACCCTAGAATTGATTTAGTGAATACCTAGCTGATTTAGACGACTTGTATGGAATTGCGTGCTGCTTTCGATGGGATAAAATTGCATGCCTGTGTGCTGAAAACCCTAATTGCATGTTAGACACCTTGTTTATCGAGTTTAGATGCCTTTAGGACGGATTTACTTAGGGTTGGGTACTTGATAGTCGGTATGGGGCCAGTAGTTAAGTATTCCTCGTCTGCAGGAAGCTTTTAAGCGAAACTATTTTTATCGATTTAACTTTGTCTTGAGTTAGGGATTGCGCGTTAAACCAGGACGACCCTAAGAAAGGTTTAGGGAGTATAAGGGTGGATAACCTACACGGGAAACGCGTTGTGATTTAGGCGTGATACCCTAGAACCCCGAGGAATAGCCGGCCAGAGTGCATGTGAGTTCGAATAGACTGTATGAGGATGAGAATTGGCGTATGTGCACATGCTAGGGGACGCCCTAGATGTTGATTCTCACCCGGTCCTTGAGTGAGTGATTGGTGTTACGGATCACACTCACAATATAGGCTTGATTCGGGTGATTGGTGTTCACGGATCACACCCAACGATAAGAGAGGTATTCTCTCTAGACTACGTGCAATTAGAAGATGATTTAGATTCGGTTACGACGGATTTGTAACCAACGCGGATTGAGATACACAGGGCATGGGATTTCATTTGATTTTTATGATGATTTTAAAAAGCAGATTTCCAGTTGTGATATATTGCCGCAATTTCCATGTGTTTAAGCGATTTTAAAGATAAGGTATTCCACTTGTTTTGTTGATTTGGGAAGACGATTTCGGTGTTCGCACCGCTGAGTATTCAACTGGTTTTTGAATGATATTTAAATTGTAAATTATTCTTGGGATTCATATCTCATTAGGTTGTGTACTCGGATGAACGAGGGACGAGGCGGGGAGCCCAGACGATAGCCGAGGCTGACTTGAGGATAGACAGAGGATTATTTAGCTTAGGCTTGAATCGTTTGTACATATACTTTGATGACACTATTAATTATCAGATTTTGTTTCTTGTAACTTATGTATGGACTAGGTGAATGTATATATGACGTTTGAGCGGTATGTATGGATTGTAGCGATGAATTAATGTTACGGTGTATGGATTTATATTAGTATGTTTCTCTTGTTATTGGACTGGTTGTTACGTTTTAAACAGGTGATTCTGTACTTGGGATATGACCAAATTACAGAGGAAACTCTGCCGGATTTTCGGTAGAACTTACAGCCATAAACTTATGGATTTGAATTGAAATGTGTATGAATGTATAATGAGACATGTATATCAGTTTTAGATTTCATTCCAGAGTTATTATTGATGATATATGTATGTGTATTTAGTTAGCTGCGTGTGAATCAGGGTTGAACAGAATCTGAATGGATAACGGAGAATCTATTTGGGTTACGCTCAACCAGTAGCGATCCCCTGACGTTCCCACATAGGGAATAAACATTCAGAATGCCACATATGCTTCCGCTAATCAGACGAGCATCGCGTATGACGTATTAGGGGGTCGTTACAAAGGCCATAAGAGCAACTATACCATTCATCCTGGTGCCACTAAGATGTATCAAGATTTGAAGAAGAATTTCTGGTGGCCAGGTATGAAAAATCACATAGCTGAGTATGTTGCTAAATACCTAGTGTGCCATCAGGTGAAGATTGAACATCAGAAACCTGAAGGAATGCTACAACCTTTAGAAATTCCAGAATAGAAATGGGAGAAAATTTTGATGGATTTTGTGGTAGGTTTGCCTAGAACTCAATCAGGAAATGATGCAATCTGGGTGATTTTGGACAGATTAACTAAATCTGCACATTTACTGCCTATTAAAATAAATTTTTCATTGGATAAGTTGATCCATTTGTATATATGAGAAATAGTAAGACTTTATGGAATCCCACTAGTATAGTATCAGATAGAGATCCTAGGTTTACTTCTAGATTCTAGAAAGCCTTGCAAGAGGCATTTGGTACTAAGTTGAACTTCAGTACTACTTATCACCCTCAAACTGATGGGCAAACTGAAAGGATGATCTAGACATTAGAAGATATACTTAGGGCTTTTATACTAGAACAGAAAGGTAGTTGGGTTAAAATTTTGCCTTTGATAGAGTTTTCCTATAACAATAGTTTTTATACCAGCATAGGAATTTCTCCTTATGAAGCCTTATATGGGAGAAAATACAAATCACCCTTGTGTTGGTTTTAGGTGAGAGAGAGACAAATTTTAGGACCAGAATTAGTTCAACAGACAATTGATCAGATGAAAATGATCAGGGAGAAAATGGCTTAGGCCCAAAATAGACAAAAGAGTTATGCTAATAAGAGGAGAAGGCCATTAGAATTTGCAAAAGAAGATCATGTTTTCCTCAGAGTATCTCTTGTTACTGGTATTAGTAGGGTTATTAAATCCAGAAAATTGAATCCTAGATACATTGGATCATACCAAATTCTGGAAAGAATAGGTTCATCCGCTTATTAAATAGCATTACCACCATTTTTGTCCAATCTTCATAATGTTTTTCATGTTTCTCAACTTCGTAAATATATTGCAGATCCTGCTCATATTCTTGATGCCAGTACTGTACAATTGAAAGATAACTTGACCTATAATCCAAGACCTTTAAGAATCATTGGTACTGAAGTCAAACAATTGAGGAATTAGAAAATTCCACTAGTAAAAGTATTGTGGAATCAGTTATCACCACAAGAAGCTACGTGGGAGAAAGAAGAAGATATGAGAAAAGTATATCCGAGTTATTTCTTTAGGTATGTTTTAAATTTTAAGGATGAAATTTTTTAAAGGAGGGGAGAATTGTAACATCCACTTCTTTTGCACATTGAGAGATGTTTATTAATTTTAATGAATCAAATGCTTGTGCTTGTTTCATTAAGCTACATGTAGTTGCATTAGGAAAAGAGTTTTAAGGGAAAAGAAAGAATAAGGACCAAATTGAAAGGAAAACGATGAAGTAAGGATAGAGGTATAAAATTCTAAAACTTCAGGGCAATAGGCCGTAAATTTAGCCAAATGGTTTACTGTAGCAACAGAATTCTAAAAATTTCCCATCATGTAGTTAGGGACAAAATGGTCATTTAACATAAAGTTAGAAGAATTATTAATTTAGACTGAATGGTAGGGAATTAGGAGCAAAGTTGCAAGAGATCTGATTACCTATAAATAAGTGAAGTCTTCAGAGCTCTTCATTTGCACCCTGAGTTTAGAATCTTAGAGAGAGACAGGGGATGACTTAGAGAGAGAAAGAGGGGAATTGAGAGGGAAGAAAGCTGCTAATTGAATTTAAGCATTCTAGGAGCTAGGAAAACTTACCAGAACCCTTCACCATCATGAAATACCGATTCGAAATCAACAAAAAGGTAGCAAATCACCTATCTCCATCATTTTCAAAATTTAGTGTGTATGGTTGGTAAATTCTGAGTTTTCGTAATTTTGAACTTCAGGGAGATTAAAACCTACATTCTTACTATTTTTGATTGCTATTGGATGTTTTAAAATGCTTAAATATACTTGTGAATGCATAATTGCAAATATGAGAAATGGGTTTTTTTGGTTGTTGAGAAAAGAGCTTAAATCCAAGATTTAAGCATGAATAATCAGAGGTTTGGGCTATTTTTGAGTGGCAAATAAAGCTTTTATACTGCATTCTTATTTTTCAAAAATTAGCCAAGAATAGAACAATCGACTGTTAAGGTCCTGGAAGTCGACTGATTGCTCACTGCTTGAAAAATTTTTGGGGTAGTAAGCTGGAAATTGACTGCCAAGAAGCTGGAAGTCGACTTGTAGCTCCCTATTTTGGAAAATTAGACTTAATAACCTCTTTTTATACACAATTAGCCCAATACGTCGTTCAAATGCAGGATCTAATCTCGATTTGTAATGGGTAACATGAGAAATGTGTATTATTGAGAAATCATGAGAAAAAGAAGAGAAACAAGAGAATTTTATTGAGCATAAACCATGAATGAGAATAACTGCAAATGGTTGATCCGCGAGAAGGGATGTAATTGGTTATACCGTGAGAATAGCTGCAATTGGCTTTAATCCAGGAAAAGTTTTGCAGACAGTTAACCTGAGAATAATTGCTGATGGATAACCTGAGAATAAATGCTGATGGTGAAAACCACGAGAATGATTGCAGGTGGCTTATGACCACAAGAGAATCTCAGTTATGAATAGAAATTTGAAAGAATTACTATGTGATGCTTTTGACTATAGCCATATCAAATTGCATGAGTTCTTTGTTTATGCTTTATACTCTATACTAACAAAAGGATATGAGTTGTTACCATTACAGTCTGAGAATGTATTCATGTATCCCATGTCATGAATAATTGTTGCAAGGTATGAGTATTCATAAGTATATGCATGATATATTTGTATAATTCATGTATATTATTCCAATAGCATAACATTTTAAAATATTCTGAAAAAGAATGTAGTGGATTTCCATACTTGTACGGTGGTACAAGTCAACAGTATTTAAATTACAGGTGATTATTGCTACTAAGAAATATTTCTCATTAAAGTTGATTTGTATCAGATGCCTAGGTACCAGGTGCTATGGAGATAGAGATAGAAGTAGTAGAGCCTATTTTTATTTAAATTACAACTTTTTCCCCTGACTGTGTGCATAACTAGGAGTTTATAGTATTTAGACATGCCCACTTCCCTGAATCCTTATTAGTATTTTAAAAGGATCATGAGAATAATTTTGGTATAAGAAAGAAAGGCATATATGTATTAAGATATGTAAGATGGAGAGTTTTACTTAAAATAGGGTATGAGTGGCAGGCTTGTTGTCTCCTTACCCTACTCAGGCTCACTTATCTATAGATATATGTTTGCACACACTACAATTACGTATGTATAAATATTATGTACAGTTGAATGTGAATGTGAATATTTCTATATCTATCTATTTCATTTAAATTATTTTATTTATTTTTGCTATGTAACGTGTGAGGACCCGAGTGTAGTAACCCAAACTAGTGGCATTCAACTATTTAACTTAGAAAAAGTTAAAAATGTACTCGGGTAGAGGTAATAGTAACTCACCAATCCTATATTATATTACCTTATATTATTTTATTACCAAAAAGGAATATAGGTTTGGGGGTGTTACAGGTATAATAGTAATTTTATATGATGTAGGACAAATTTAGCTTTTACCCTAAATATTCTATGAAGGTAGGAATTAGAAATCCTTACTCATTCTTGATCAAAAGGAGAAAGAATGAGAGTGAAATGATAGTTTTAACATAAAGGGAAAAAAGGTAATTTTGCCCTAGAGGCAAAATTGTAATTTTTCTAAAATAAGGGTAAATTAGTAAATTCATGAAAATGAGCCTTATGAAATCTTATTCAAGTGATTTTTACCTCTTAAAACCAAAAAGGGTGAAAATGGAGCAAAATGGCCAATTTAGATTTAATGGCAAAATGGAACTTTTCTTAGGGACTAAATTGTAATTTTTGAAAAGTTGAGGGACCACTATGCAATTTCAAAATTCTTGAAGGGTAGAACAGTCCCAGCCCATGGAAGTTGCATAAAATTACATTTGTAAGGAGAGACAATGCCATTGTTGAAAAAGAGAAAAGGAATAAAATGGACATTTTAGCACTAATAGCATTTTTGTAAATAATCTAAACCCTAAATTCAGCCTTCTTCTTTCTCTATATGCTAGAAATGTCGAGAAAAGGGTGGAGAAAAGGGAGGAGGCCGAATTGCTTCATAGCTTTGAAGAAGGAGGAGTTCTCACCAAAACAACTTGGAAATTACACTTTTATTGGCTTTTCAAGGTAGCTAAACAATCCTATACCATTATTTTCTTGTTTTATGGTGTGTTTATGGTGTTTTCAATTTGCAAGAATGATGGCTATTTTTGTCTCTACATTTTTATGGTGGATTTGCATGCTTGGGTTTGAAATATGTTGAAAACAACTTGTGTTTATGGCTATAGACATGTTGGAATGTATGGAAACTCATGAAATGGTAAAATTTCATGGATGGAACTTTGATTTTGCCAAACCCTAACTTGTACCAAGGCTGAGTTTGTGTTTTTAAGAGTGAGAAAATGATATTTTTGCATGGTTTTTGCATGAATGTTGTGGTATTGTAAGTAAAGTGATGAAACCACTCCATTTAGCTTGATTTCTCCTCTTGGTTGAATGCGAGGGTTTGGAATGGTGCTAAATTTTGGCAAAATTTTGTGTTAGAAAGAATGAGAGAAAGTGTTATAAAATGGTAAGAGAGAGAAAATCTAGTTAGATTTACATTTAGGTACTTTTTCCATTTTCTAATTTCATAAGTAACCAAAAAAGTGTGTTTTATTCACCTTGGCCAAATGGATACATATGAATGGTGCTGAGTTTGCTCTTTAGGAATGACTTAGAAACCACATAAGTTTAGTTTCAAGAAAGGAAGAGAGAGAAAATTATGACAAATTATGTTTCAAGCAATGTTGCCAATTTAAAGTCTTACCATTTCACTTTAAAAGTGTGCCTAATAATGTGAAATTGTGGGATTAGATGTGTGATCATGTTTGGAATGAAAAATAGGCTAGAAAAGCATGGGAAAGAATAGCATAAAGTGCAATTACCTACTTTTTAGGTGTGAGAAAGTATTAGGCATAATTATAGGAATTGTCACCACAATGTTCAATTAATGGAAATAAGGCTAGAAATGTGCCAAAAGGGTTAGAAATGTAAAGTATTCATGCTCATTCTGTAACAACCCAATTTTTTTGAAATAAATAAAATTTGGTAAAATGAATTTTGAGTTTTTTTGAAATTGAATTAAGGAAAATTTTTTGAACTTTTAGCAAAAATTGGAGAATTTTTTTCGGAGTTAAATTATATCTGATAGCGAGATTTTGATCTGTCGGAGGAAATTTGGCGGATAATTTTGTGATGCATGCAATCGTTTGAAAATTTTCAAATTCTCTCTCTATATTGTCTTAAATCTTGACTAGATCTTGCCTAAATTGGAGAGATACATTTGAAACTTACCTACGATGAAAGGGAAAATACTAAAATGCCCCTAAGGGCCTTAAATACCCAAACCCCTCTCATTTTCTCTCATTTTTCCATCTCATACAAAAATTTCTCACACTCTATCTCCTCTCCTGTGCACACCACCCACATCCACCACCTTTACCACACCTGGCCATCGTCCAACCGACTTACGGATGCCTATCGCTATCGAAAGGTTCCCCAGCTCAGCCCGATGCCACAGCAAGTCACCACAGTGACCAACAACCCCACAGCCGCCAAAAAACACCCCTTTTTACTTCTCGTCGTGTTTTTCTTTCGCTACTGTGATTTTTGCCATCCGGTGACACCACCACCACCGTTGGGAAGCCTGAGCTGCCAGCTTCCTTTGATAGCTTCCAACCGGTGAACGCCGCTGCCACGTGCCTGGAACAGAGGAAAAACTATCTATCGTGCGTCAAACTTCTCTGTTGAAAAACGCTGTCCAAATGGCCGTGCCTAGCTAACCAGACCCCATATCCAGCCTCCTCGAGTTGCGGGCTACATTCTGGTGTATTTTTTGACCTCATTCGCCGTTGACCACCATGCGTCACTGTTCGCCATCGTCAGAGCTGTTGAAAAATCACAAAATTGAGATCTCAAGCCCTCGGAGCCTCTGGTATAATTTATAATGCCCTAATTTGATATTCTCTTATAGTTTTTTTGCCGAGTGTTCCTTAATGATTAAACCGAAGCAGAAACTTGGCATTATTATAGGGAAATAAGAGTTTAAAGGAAGCGAGGCATAAAAGGAGATCGAAGGGAGGCTAAGACCATCTTTTTCTAGTTGTTCTTCAAGTAGTTTGACAATTATGGAAAATAATGTCCCACGATTGCTTCTGTGTATGTCTGTTTGTCAGCTTTGATGGCAAATTATTGCAATTTTACATTCTTGATGTTATTTACGTTCGCTGGCTGAAATCATGGAAATAAAGTTAAATTAAGTTAGGTAAATAAGAACCATAGCTAAAGGTGATAGGATATATCGTACACTGACAAAAAGAAAAGAAAATATATGCAAAGGATAGGGGAAAACCTAGATGGGAATATGATTTACGATATACGGCCAGAGGTGATCCATACGGGCAACCTAACGAGGTGTGGCCGAAAGTGCTCCATGCCCATAACCTAGTGTTTGTAATTACGCTATGTACGTGGCCGAGTGACCATGATTTACAATATGTGGCCAGAGGTGATCCATAAGGGTGACCTAATGAAGTGTGGCCGAAGGTGCTCTATGCCCATGACTTAGTGTTCGCGATTACGCTATGTACGTAGTCGAGTGACCACGATTTACGATGTGTGGCCAGAGGTGATCACACGGGTGACCTAGCGAGGTGTGGTCGAAAGTGCTCCTTGCCCATGACCTAGTGTTCATGATTACACTATGTATGTGGCTGAGTGACCACAAATTACGATGTATAGCCAAAGGTGCTCCGCACGGATGGCCTAATGAGGTGTGGCCAAAGGTGCTCTATACCTATGAACTGGGGCTCACGGTGATTTCATAAAAGTGTCCTAGTGTCCACATAACACCCTAGGTGCTCAATTAACTCATATTGAAAAATGTAAAAGCTAATACATAATTAAATTGCATAATGTTGCGATAGCATGTATAATTTCATTTAAATATGCTTCATTAAAAGTTAATGTCTAATTTTTTCATGTTAACATCTAAATTATTCTATAACGCTTGCCTGATTTCATTTGTTAGTAATCTTATGTTTTAATATCAAGAATGTAAAATAAAAATGTTTTGGTGCTTGCACCCTGTTACATATTAGTTATATTTTTAAAACTCAAATTGTTAAACTACTGGAAAACTTGTGTTTCTCATTATTATGCTAATGTGTATCAGATACGGATGCTTAGCAGGGTAGGGAGATAAGAGTTTCTTTTTGGTCTGAGGGAACTTTGTAATCCCCTATGTTTAAGTCCTAGTTCAAATTTATTTGGTTTAGAACTAGGGTTATTCTTTTAGGCAGCAACTATAGGATATTTGAAGGACCAATCCATCTTTGAAATTCTTAAAGGGGTCTGAGTGACAAGATTGTTGTCTCCTGACTTCCTATGGACGGGCACTTCATATATCCTGATATGTGTTTATAGAAATGTAATGAACACTATTGATTATGTATTTAATTGAATTACATGGATGCTTAAAATTTGTTGTGTAGTTAGTATATTTCGATATATTTCGCTGTGCATGTAAGTTTTTAATCTGAGCAAAAGATCCCAAACCTAATATGATTAAATTAATTTAATGGTATAACTGCTCAGACACTAATTACATAAAGAATAAAGATAATGTATCGAACCTATCTATTTATAGCAGAGTTAACAATAAGACTAGATAGGGGCGTTACACATTCTACCCTGGTCCAATACTATGTGAAATTTTCCCTAAAGTGGCTAAATTTATGTATGAGTTGGAAATAGCCTAAGGTGTTATTTAAATGGCCTATGTTAAGGGAAAGGATACCAAAAGATGCAAGGCTCAAGAAGGAATGAATAATAGCATACATTTTTTCCATAAATAGTGAAATGTCTAAATTCATGAAAAAGTGATTGAATGGCAAAGAATGCTTGATGTAATTGTGAATGTCAAAGTAAAGACTAAAGGAGGAATGATCTGGTGAATACCTCATAAGACTAAAAGCCTGTGAAGGAATGATCTGATGTATACCTTCCAGGGAAGCTACCTTGAGGGGAATGATCTGGTGTAAACCCCCAAGGAATTGAAATGCAGGAGGAATGATCTAATGTACACCTCTAAAAGCAAAATTATATGGGAGGGAATGATCTTGTTTATACCTTCCCAGAGTTGAGTTTTTACTACATGTTATGATATGTATTGAAAAGATGTGAATTAGTTGAATATGATTATGATATTTAAGCATTTAATGCTTGTATTCCATTCCATGAATGATTTAATTGGCTGCATATCTCATGTCTATGGATGCATATACACATGTTTCATATTATGCCATACCCAAGTATCTATATGAAAAGAGTTTTGAAATTAAACTGAATGTAGAGTTGTTTTCTGCATTATTACAGTGGTACATGTCAGTTGTTTTAAAATAAACTGGCTTGTTTAGCTACTGGGAATGTATTTCTCATTATTGGACTAATATGTATCAGATGCCTAGATACTGCCTGATAATGGAGGTTGAACTGACAACAGTGGAAATTCCCTTTTTGGGAACTTTCACTATAGTAAAGGATGTTTATGTTATAATTGTCTTCGAATTCACTCTGGAGTAGATAAGTACTTAAATATGTAGCTATATCCCGATCATTTTGGGGTCCTAACCCTATATGTTCTTTTTGGTTTGGAGTTAGGACTGACATTTTTTGGTTGTATATAAAAGGAAAAAGGGCATATGTATAGGGATATATGAAGGACCTATTCACCCACGATATTTTGTAAATGAGTATGAGTGGTAGGCTTGTTGTCTCCTTACTCCTTATAGATGGGTACTTCATCTATCCCAGTATATATATACAAAATGATGTACCAAACAGTTATTATAATGTATGTATATCAGAAAAGTTTTTATATACTCTGTTCTAATGTTTGATATTTTATATTCCACTGTGCCAAAGCATCTTTTACCTGAGCAAAAGAACCCAGACCTAATTGCATAATAAATCTATGATGGATTGGATGCTCAAGAGAAATAAATATAATTAAAGACTAGAATTAATGTAACCACTTATCTGAATAAGCATTATGACGTTGTTAAGATAAGATAAGGGGTGTCACACCAGATGCCTGTGCAGGCAGCATAGTTGAGCTGCGAGTTTTGTGGTGGCCTGCATTATGGTGTCAATTGTAATGCAGGAGGTATGTTTGCTAACTCCTTTTCTTCATTTTCTTCTCACAGTGGTTCTTTTGATTTTGAATAGGTAGATTACATGGGGAATGCCTCAAGACAGCAGAATGATCCATACAGCAACATGTATAACCCTGGGTGGAGGAATCATCTAAATTTTGGATGGAGAAACAATAATAACCAGGGTTCACTAGGTTTTCATCGATTGTACTAAGCAAGCCCTGCAACAAGCTACTCCAAATCAATTTCCTTAAGGGCAGAAGAAGAAGCTCGATTTGGAGGAATTGATCATGAAGTTTGTGTCCACTTCAGAGAGCAAGTTCCAGCTGACAAACACAGCCCTTAGAAACTAACAAGCTTTTATTCAGAATTGGAGAACTAGATAGGCTAAATTTCTAAGGTGTTGGTTGAGAGACAAACAGGGACGCTCCCCAGCACCACAGAGTCTAAACCAAGAGAGCATTGCGATGCTATCACTTTGACATCTGGTAAGCAAGTATTTGGCCCTTTACCATTGACTAATGATTATACTATTGAAATAGGATGTGCCAATCAGTAAAGTGTAACACCCTTATCTAGTATTACAATTCCTCTAATGTAATTAGATAAGTTCAGTACATTATTCTTATCCTTTTCTTTACAATGTTTGAGCATTTATTCCATTAAGTGTTATTATTACATATTAGGTTCAGGTTCTTTTGCTCAGATAATCATACCTTATGCACAACAGAATTTAAAATTTCATTTAGCACGACAGAAATTATAAAACTTACATACAATACAAATAATCAGTGTTCAATAATGAATGTCCATTACATCTTTCTAAGAACATATACTAGGATATATGAAGTACCCATCCATAAGGAGTCAAGAGACAATAATCTTGTCACTCAAACTCCTTTTACAATAATAGGATGAACAGGTCCTTCACATATTCTTTTCCTGACAATTTCTTGTATTCCTTTCATGTACAAAGTCAAAATAATAGTCCTAATCCTAACCCAGAATATCTAGAATCAAGACCCTAAAATAAGGAATTACAAAAAATTTTGACCGAAAAGAACTCCTATCTTCCCTAGCGCTGCTAAACATCCACATCTGATACATATTAGCATACAAATGAGAAACACAAGTTTTCCAATAGCTTAACAATTCATTATAAAAAAATACTAATATGTACCAGGGTGCAAGCACCAAAAGACTTTCATCTACATTCTCGGTATTTCAAACATAGTCTTTATCGTAAATATAAATTGGCAAGCATGACATGATTATTAGAAATGTCAAGGTGATAAAATAGATATTCTCTATTAAGTAAACATCTTTTTTTTAATGGAATTATGCATGTCATCATAAATAATTAAATAAAATCATTTGTGCATTTCATTCTGAAAACTTACCTTCGGAAATTGATTATGCATACTTGGGCACTTTGTGGACACTTGGCCACCTTTATAAAATTTATTGTGCACACTTGGGCACTTGTGGACACTTGGCCACCTTTATAAAATTTATTGTGCACACTAGGGCACTTGTGGATACTTGGCCACCTTTATAAGATTCATTGTGCACAGTTGGGCACTTGTGGATACTTGGCTACCTTTATAGAATTCAGTGTGCACACTTGGGCACTTGTGGACACTTGCCACCTTTATAAGATTTATTGTGCACAATTGGGCACTTGTGGATACTTGGCCATCTTTATAGAATTCATTGTCCACACTTGGGCACTTGTGGTCTTAAATTAACCATCCATAATCTCTTAAATTTTTAATATGAGAACACTAATTACATAAATAGGATAAATTGCATTCATCCTTCATTTAATTCTAACTTTCTCATTTTCCCTTGACTTTAGCCATAAAAATATTTTATAAGTCATTTTCATTTGCTTATGCATTGATATTATTAGGGTAATTTCTCCACATTTAATTTGTCACCATTACCATTAACCCTTTATTCTACTTATCTTTGGGTTCAATTTACATACTAATGTGTCGGTTACACATATTTAATTATTCTTACATCCCATTAGCAAAGCGGATCTTTATTGGTCAAAGCCACTCTTTTATATTCTAATTGCTATATCTTATGTTATCATAATTTCCTTCTTTCCCTTAGCCAAACCGAATTGTAGTCTAACTTAAACAATTTTAGACAAGAAAATTCATATCTTGCTAAGAGCCATTTTTGGGTTTAGCATACTAACAAGAAAACATTATAATTTTAAAATTACATTCTAGCTATAATCCTCCATTTAGGTGTCTATAACTTCACATACATTAACCATTCAAAAGTGCAATATTTCATCCCTATCTCATTCTAACATCTTTCATTATGCAAGCTTAAATTTACTCACAACAGTTCCTTTCATGAAAGTGGCAACATACACTTCATCACATCTAAGACATAACCAATTTATCAAACCAATTTATCATACAAGCTTGGCCAACATGACATTCATATCATCAAGAATGTGGGAAAGAAAATAATGTCCCATGAAAGCTTGCAAAAACATGTTGAATATATATTAAACCATAGAACTCCCTCTTAGCCCTTCTTTTGAACTCCCTTTTACACCTTGCTTCCTTTTTCTTCGGCTAGATCTCTCTCTCCTTGCCTTGACCGAATGTATGGGTTTCTTTTTCAAAATGTGAGCTGCTCTCCTTTTTCCCCTTCCCATGTGTGTTTGTATTTCTTTCTTAAAATATGAAGTGCTCTCTCTCTCCTTTCCTCTTACCGTGTGTGTGCACACATGTGTATCAAAAATTACAAATTCCCATTCCATTCCCTTTTTTCTATTCTCTAAAGACTCACGCTGCACCCTTTCTTTTTCCCTTTGCCACACGTGTACCTTTAGGTACATTTTCTTGCACTCCTTGGTTCTGGTACTCAAGCACGTCAATGGAAAGGAGGGAGGGAAACCATGCAGTTCCATTTCCCATGCTGCTCTCTCCTCCTCTTACACCATGTGTATGTGTGTGTAATTGAAAATTTCCTAGCTACACGTGTACTTTCAAGTACAGCCCTCCTTGCTTGCAAGTTGAGTAATCCTACTCAGGTAAGAAAGATGGAACGCTGCACTCTTTTTCCTTAATATTATTTCATGGCTGCACGTGGGTTTAATGGAATTTTAGCTTCCTTTTATTCTTGCAATTGCCCACTCATCACACTAAAGGAAGGGAAGAAGGGAAGGTTTATGTAAGCTTCTTCCTCAAGCAAGTTGTATGGCTCTTCATCCTCCTTCCTCGGGTATGTTAAGGTAGCACAAGGGAAGGAAAAATTGGATTTAGGAAAGCTGCACCCTCACGCAAACTCCCTCATCTCTTAGCCATCTTGTGTTGGAAAAGAAAATAAAGAAAAAGGAAATTAATCCCATACGCCTCTCCTTCTTTCTCTCCTCTCAATTTCTATTATCTTGTGGTCATTTAAGGGTCACGTTCTTCTTCCCCTTCTTACTTTTATCTTCACCAAATGGAGGCATCATTTTTAATAAGTAAATCTCTTCCCCACTACACGTTTGCATGCGTATTTTTATATCTATTGCCATATCTCTCTCTTGTATGTTGTCTAGCTAGAAATGCCAAGTGAATTAGCAGTGAAGTGCTACACATGTACCTTCCTAAATGTATGTTTAATTAAAAAAAAATTATGCACCCTTTTCCTTTGGCCACTCGGTCATGCCACCTTTCCTTGAATGCCACCCCTCCCTTTCCTCTTCTCAATTTCTCTTATTTCTTGGCATTGCCAAATGACACTTCATTGTTGTGTAAGTGTGAAATTATCTCCCTCAATTGTTGCATATATATATTTACTACACACATGGTACGAAGGCTACCTTCACGCAAGACTTGCATTTCATGCAAGGCACACGTGGAGTTCCATTTGCCACTTCATTCGAGGGGTGCATATATATATTCAAATGCTTTATTATTCTTTCCTTTCCCTTTGTCTTAGCCGCGTAAGTATATATATATATATATATAAAACATATAAAACTCATATCCTTCACCAATTGGACGTGCATGCATTTTTGAATTGCTTTACTCTTTTCTCCTTTAGTGCTTCGATTAGAAAAAGGAAATTAATGTAAGTAGGTTAAATGCATCAAGCACTTCAAACAAGAAAGTGTGCTAAACAATAAGTTACACAAGAAAATTCATGCAATTAATTGAGGAAACATTGGTTTATACTAATCAGGAAAATATAGGGTGTTACATAAAGAGTCAGAGCCTAAGGCAAGTGGGCCAATGAAAATGGAGGACAAGAGTCCTATGGGGGAATATAGCCTACCTATTCCATACCTTGCTAGACTGAAGCAGGAAAAGGTTTATTCTGACTTAGCAACTTCTTTAAGACATTCTTTCGATCATGATGATCCTGTTTATCCTATAGATGTCTTAGATGATGTTATTGAGTCTGAATTCCAGGAATTCTTGCTTAATAACCCTTTACAAGTAGCATTACAGAGAGATGAGGAAGAGTTGTCCAACGAGCAAGTGTTGGAACAACTAGCTAATTTGCTGGATACTGAGCCTTGCAGCTTTATTGACCCTTTTTTTTCTTTGGACAGGTCAAAAGTGCATAAGGTTGAAACTTCAGTTGAGGACCCCTTAGTCCTAAAATTGCAGGAATTGCCTAAGAACTTAGGACACTTGTATCTGAATAGGGCAGAGAAGCTGTTAGTGATTAGAGAAGGTTACCTGATCCCTACTACAGGGGATATAATTTTAGCCTCTCTCAGAGACCATCTTAGGGCACTCTTTTACAAGATTCCTCCGCGTCGTTTCCACCAGATTAGGATAAAACTTAAGCATTTTATTTTATTTTATTTTTTGCTAATAATAACTTTGAGACTATTGGATTTTCTATTTGTTCTTGCTTTATGTTTTAAATTTGGGATACCAACCCAGCTGTACACTGAGGGCAATATGATCCTTAAGTGTGGGGGGTATATGTTATTGATTTGTCTATTTCTTTTCTTTTGGGATACTCTTTTGTTGTACACTGAGGACTGTAACACCCCTTATCTTATCTTAACAACGTTATAATACTCATTCAGATAAGTGGTTACATTATCTTTATCTTTTAATTACATTAATTCCTCGTGAGCATTCAATCCATCATGAGTTTATTTTGCAATTAGGTTTAGGTTCTTTTGCTCAAGTAAAAGATGCTTTGGCACAGCAGAATAAATAAATAAATAAAATTTAAATACACCACAATAGAATATATAAACTTTTCCACTATACATATATTATCACAACTATTTGGTACATTGTTTTGTATACATATATTAGGATAGATGAAGTACCCATCCCTAAGGAGTAAGGAGACAACAAGCCTGTCACTCAGACTCCTTTTGCAAAATATCAAGGATGGATAGGTCCTTCACATATCCTTATACATATGCCCTTTTGCCCTATGTACAACCAAAAATAATAGTCCCAATTCTAACCCAAAAAAAAACTATATAGAATCAGGACCAAAAAGAAAGGGCTATGACTATATGTTTAAGTATCTAATCTACTCCAGAGGAAATTCAAAGATAGATATAACATAGATATCTTTTATAATAGTGAAAATCCCTAGAAAGGGAACTTCCATAGTGGCCAGTTCAATCTCCATTATCAGGCAGTATCTAGGCATCAGGTATATATCAGCACAACAATGAGAAATATATTCCCAGTAGCTAAAAAAACCAGTTTATTTAAAATAACTGATATGTACCACTGTAATAATATAGAAAACATCTTTACATTCAATTAAAATTTCAAACTCTTTTCATAAAGACCCTTGGGAATAACATATGTGAAACAGGTGTGTATGCATCTATATACATGAGATATGCAACAAATTATATCATTCATGGAATGGCTAACAAGCTTTCAATGATTATATATCTAAATCATATTCACAAAGGTCACATTCATGCAATACAACTTATGGCCACACATAAATACTTTACTTTGGAAAGGTATACACCAGATCATTCCCTTCCACATCATTATGTTCTTTAGAGGTTTACACTAGATCATTCCTCCTGCATTTTATCCCTTGGGAGTATACATTAGATCATTCCCCACAAGGTAATTTACTAGGGAGGTATACATTAGATCATTCCTCCTCATAACTTTGGTCTTAGGAAGTATTCACCTAATCATTCCTCCTTGATCTTTAACTTGGGCATTCATAATTGTATTTAAGCATTTTCATGCTATTCAGTCACTTTCACATGAATTTAGACATTTTTCTATCAATGGCAAACATTTCATTCTACTTACTATTCATTCTTGACCATTACATCATTTTCCCTCTTGTCACTTAACATAGGCCAATTTTGATGGCACTTTAGGCTATTTCAATTAACATAGAAATTTAGCCATTCTAGGGAATATTATACAAGGCATTCGGCCAAGGCAAAGGAATCTTGAGAAAATGGCATTTTAACTCATTTGGTTCATTTCTAGCCTTTTTCTTACCATTTAAACATTATGGTAACAATTCCCATAATTATGCCTAACCCTTTCTCACACCTAAAAATGAGGTGAGTACACTTTAGGCCATCCTTTCTCATATTTTTCTAACTCATTATTCATACCAAACATGACAATACACCTAACCTCACAACTTCACATGTTTACACACACTTTTTAGGTGAAATGGTAAGGCTTTAAATTGGTAAAATGACTAAAGCCTAGAATTACCATAACTTTCTCTCTCTTCGTTTCTTGGAACTAAATTTATATGGTTTCTAAGCCATTTTCAAGCAAAATTTCAGCACCACTTACATGCATCAATTTGGCCAAGATGAGTAAGTCACACATTCATGGTTAATGGTGAAATTAAAAATTGGGAACAATGCTTAAACACTAACTTACCTAATTTTTCTCTCTCTTACCATTTTCTAACACTTTCTCACACTTTTTCTAACACCAATGTAGCCAAATTTCACCAAATTTCAGCACCCTTACACAAGCAATAATTATGCTAAGGTGAAGAATGCAAGGAAATGGAGTTATTTCACCACCTAGCTTACAACACAATCATATTCAAGCAAAAACCATGCAAAAACATCATTTTCTCACTCTATACAATACCATTTCAGCCTTGGTATAGGTTAGGGTTTTGCAAGACTAGGGTTCCATCCATGAAAATTCACTATCTCTTAGGTATTCAAGCTTTCCAACATGTATATAGCCATAAACACAAGTAGTTTTCAATATATTTTAAACCCAATCATGCAAATCAACCATAAGAATGTAGAGAGAGAAAAAGCCATCATTCTTGCAAAGTTGAAAACACCGTAAACACACCATAAAACAAGAAAAGAATGGCTTAGGCATGTTTAGCTACCTTGAAAAGCCAATACAAGTGTAATTTCCAAGTTGTTTTGGTGAGAAATTCTCCTTGCCTATGAAGCAACTCGGCCTCTCTCTCCTTCTCCACTCTTCTTTGACACTTCTAGCATATGGAGGAAGATAAAGGCTGAAATTTAGACTTTAGGTTATTTACAAAAATGCCATTGGTGCTAAAATGTCCATTCTGTCCCTTTTTCTTCTCTTTTTCATCAATGGCATTCACTCTCCTTGGAAATGTAATTTTGGGCAACATCCATGGGCTGGGACTTTTCTGCCCCTCAAGAGTTTCAAAATTGTAGAGTGGTCCCTTAACTTTTTGGAAATTACAAATAAGCCCCTAAGGAAATTGCCATTTTTCCGTTTAGTCCAAAATTGGCCATTCTTGCTCCATTTTCACCCCTTTCGATTTTATTATGTTAAAAATCTCTCAAATAAAATTTCATAAAACTTATTTTTATGATTTTACCAATTTACCCTTATTTTAGAAAAATTACAATTTTGCCCTTAAGAAAAAATTACCATTTTGCCTTTATGCCAAAGATTATCATTTCACCCTTTTTTCTTTCTTCTTTTAAGCCTAGTTGGACAAGGATTTCAAATTTCTATTTCTCTTGAATTATTTAAGATAAAATTAAAGTTTTCTACATTATGTGAAATTACTATTATGCCCTAAGGGTGAAATTACAATTTTGCCCTTCCTTAGAGAAATTTCCTTTTAACCTAAAATGCAAGTAATCTCTTACACAACTAGATTCTTCTTCTCTCTTAAATAAAAATAATAAGAGTCCTTTGATACAAATAAGAGAATTAAATTATTTTTCCCCTTCATGGTAAAATTACTATTTTACCCTTCCTCACCAAATTTCCAATTTCATTCTTTTACCACAAAAGTAATTATATAATGATAAAAATGTCCATTCTATGTCCTTAATAAATCATCCTTAACATCCCAAAAATAATACTACAATAATAGTAGCAACGTCATCATAAAAATGCAAGTATTATGAGTGGATGTTACAAGGACAGTGTAATCCTCAAGTGTGGGGTGGTTTACTTCTATTATTTTGACCCCTTTTTCTTCTGTTAGTTCAGGATACTACATATTGATGCTACTTTTTGCTGATGTTGTATTTATGCTAATAGTAGATATAGGACAGGATACTTGATTTTTCTTGACTATATGCACTTAATTTTTGTTTGTCTCTGAAGCATTTATAATTCAGTTTACGAATTAACAAAAATTGTTTCCCTTAATTCATGTTGGGAAACAGATAGTGATGTTTAATGCATTATCTTCATCGAGTTATACTGGTCACCCCGGTCGGGTTATTCAGGTGGTACTTAATTATTTTTCAAATTGTGAAAAATTTGAAGTAAGATGTTAATATTGCAAATTGCATGCATTGCTTAACTTAAAATACAATTGAAATTTTTTAAAAACCATATGCAATTTTACCAAACTCTAAATGTGAGATTTGAGACCATTTTGAGCATTCATTGCAAGTATGCTCTTGACTTTTTTGTTTGATTGTGCATTTTACTTTATTTTGCCTTTAGAACTTGCTCTATAATTCTTGTTGAAGTTGCATGAACTTTTGAATATCAGGAGATGATTTGGGCAATTAGGATATACTACTTTCAGCCAAAAAAGCCACCCATTGTGCTTCTCTTAGTTGGCCACTATTGAGCCTTGAAATTTTCTTCATTATATACATTTTTACACTTCATGTAACACCCCATATTCTCCCAATTATATTTAAATTAAATGTTTTCTTAATTAATTTGATGAATAGCCATAAAATGTGATGCAATTGCCATAATGATGTAATGAATTATAAATGTCACAAGGGAAATATGTGAAAATTTGGGTGCATGATTTAATTTCTTCCTTTTTACCTAACCGAATTACCAAAGGTGAAGAGTATAGCCAACTTAAAATATATACACATGCAATTGATGAAGGGAAGGAAAAGGGGTAGCATCCAATATATACATATATATATACATGTGCATTTAGTGGAGTGAAATGGAAGTAATGGAGAGTGGCGTGTGGCATTAAACTCCCTTCCCTTCTTTGTCCTTAAGTAGTCGAATGGCTTTGCCAATTAATAAGTAAAATAAGACAAGGAAAAATAGCCAAATGTGTGCGTGTATTATGAAGTAAGAGTGCAAAATTTATTTAAAATAAAACATGCATGTGTGTGTGTGCGGGTGGTGGGGGAGATGGAAGAGAGAAGAAGGAAATGTGTGATACAAGTTTTTCCCTTCCCTTGTGTTTCCACCAACATGCTCAAAGTGGGAGACTCACGTGTGCCTTGCGTGGAGCATAATGTATTGCGTGAAGGAAGAAGCCTAGGTGTAAGGGGTAGAGTAAATAGGTATATATGCATGTAGCAAACTAGGGAAATGGCTTCATAACTTCATGAAAATAGAATTTCCAAGCCGTGTGGAGTCCATGAGAAGCAAGGCTTACATAGAAGGACACTTAACATGGTATGCAAGTTTCCTTTCCCCTTCCCTTGTGCTACCTTGACGTGCCCGAGGAAGGAGAATAAAGAGCTGTACAGCTTGCTTAGAGAATGAAGATAGCATGACTTCCTCCCTTCAAATGTGATCGTACAGCCTGCATGATGTTGCATGGGTAGCTTGCATAGGCGTGACTTCCTCATTCCAATCCTTGGCATGACTTCCCTCCTCCTTTCCATTAACATGCCCAAGTGGTTAAACCAAGGTTTGAAAGGAAATGTAAATGGTTCTTAAAGGTACACATGTGGCATAAGTAATGAAAATTAAGAATTAAAAAAAAAAGAGAAAGAGAGCAGCGTGAGAAGGAGGCTGCACTAGAGAAACACATAAGGCCATAAAGAAAAAGATTAAATAATAACAATGAAAGATGAAAATGAGGTGTAGCATCCCATTACCAAAATGGATAATAGGCATGAGGGAATGGAAATAAAACTTGACACAAAGTAAGAGAGATAGAGAAGAAGAGAAGAGGGTGCAGCGTGAGGAATGAAGATTTATGATTTCCCTCCTCCTTTCCATTGACGTGCTCAAGTAGCTAACCTAAAATTGCAAGGAAATGTAAATTGTACTTACAAGTACACTTGTGACAATTAAACAACAATAATCAAGGATTGGAAAAAAAAAAAGAGGAACAAGCCACTTTAAGCAAGAGAAAAGATAAATTGAGATTTGCATTGTGACATATGTTAATACACACATGGCAAGGAAGCACGTCATACCTTAGAAAATACACACACACACGGACATGTATTCAAAAAGGAAAAAGGGCAGCATGAGTTTTTGAGAGCACACAAAAATTTGTGAGGAAGGAGAGCTAAGTTGATCGAAGACAAGAAAGGAACAAAGAAGCAAAGGAGCAAGGAAAAAAAATTCAAAGGAAGAGCTAAGACACTTCGCTTTGGTTTCATCTTTGAGGTAGGTTAGCAATTCATTTGAATCTTGTTCCATGTTTTAGAATATATGCATCATGATTTTCCAAATTTCATGGAACATTAGTTGCTTATCTATATTCTTGAAAGTGTAAATGTCTCTTGGCTTATGGTAAATAGATATGGTTGTGGATGTGCTAAAATTGATATTATTGTTTTTATGAAAGGATCATTGTTAAAAATAAATTGTAGCATGTATAATGGAAACCCTAAGACATGATAAGGTTGGAAAATTTACATTATGTATAGCTAACGAATGTTACAAGTTATAGATATCAAAATAAAAGTGGCTTTTGTAAGATAGTAAATTGTTGCTGAAAATTTGTGTAAGAAAGATAGAAATTCGGTTAGCTAAGGAAAGGAGAAGAAAAAGAAAAAGATTATGACAAATTAGAATATAGAAGATTTGGCCTTGGCTAATAAAGATTCTCATGGCTATTGGGATGTAAGAATAATTAAATATATGTAATTGAAATTTTATTATGTAACTTGAACCCAAAAAGGTAAGTAGAATAGCATGTTATAGAAATCCTAAATTGGATTATTTCTCTATGGTGGCTGAAACCACATTGTATTTGAAACCTTGGTGGCCAAATCTAATAAGGAATGCATTAAAATGTATTTTATGAGGACTAAATCCAAGAGAGATTAAAATGTTAAAATAAAAGAAAATGTAGTTGCCATATGTATGTACAAATTGCCCAAGTGTGCACAATAAATTTTATAAAGGTGGCCAAGTGTCCACAAAGTGTCCAAGTGTGCATAATAAGTTTTATAAAGGTGGCTAAGTGTCTACAAGTGCCTAAGTGTGTACAATTAATTTATCAAGGTGGCCAAATGTCCACAAGTGCCTAAGTGTGCACAATTAATTTATTAAGGTGGCCAAGTGTCCACAAGGTGCCCAAGTGTGCACAATCAATTTATAAAGGCAAGTTTTAAGAATGACATGCAGGGATGATTATTATTTGTTTTGTGATAGCATGCATAACCCCATGAAAAGATGTTTTATTTGAAAGAGAATATTTATTTTTATCATACTGATATTTCAAATAACCATGTACTGCTTGCCAATTTGCATGTGTGAATGAGACTATGTTTTAAATACCAAGAATGTAGATGAAAATGTTTTGGTGCTTGCACCTTGATACATATTAGTAGATTTCAAAAGAATGAATTTCTAAGCTACTGGAAACTCGTTTTCTCATATATGCTAATATGTATCAGATCTAGCTATTTAGCAATCTCGGGGAAGGATGGATATAGCATTAGAAGGCATACTTTTGATAGAAATATTTTTGTAGTCCTGTACTTTTAGGCTCCTGATTCTAGATATGGATTAGAATTAGGGCTATTATTTTGGCTGTACATAAGGAAAAAGGGAAACAAGAAATTACTGGCAAAAGGATATGTGAAGGACCTGTTCATCCTATTATTTAAAAGGAGTTTGAGTGACAGGATTGTTGTCTCCTGACTCCTTATGGATGGGTACTTCATATATCTTGGTATGCATTTACAAAGGATGTGATAGACATTTATTTGACATTTATCAGCTGTAATATGAAAGTTTTAAATTTTTGCTGTGATGTATGGTATTTTAATTCCACTGTACGTATGAGTTTGATCTGAGCAAAAAAGTACGAACCTAATCTACTTTAATAAAACTCAATGCTATAAATGCTCAGACGTGAATAATAAAAGGATAACAATAATGTACTGAACTTATATAGTTACATCGGAGGAATTGTAATACTAGATAAAGGCGTTACACTTCACATTTCATTTCTTTGCATTGTCTTCTTGTTTACCATATATGCTGAATACATGTGATTTGCTCTTTATATTTGGATTAAAATGCATTGTCTTAACTGAGTATAGTTCACTAAGTCCTTTCTTCATTTAGATGCTCATTTCTATCCAAAGTTGTATATTAAGAAGACTATAGACTGAAAAAAAATGATGATGAAAATGATTAAAAAAAAACTATAAAAAACATTATTAAAATTAGAGAAGTCTTTATTCTCTTTAACTTGTGGATAAATTACTCTTTGAGCATCCATTTACTCATTTAAAACTTAGTGAAAACTTTTTTGTGTTGAGCAATTTGTTGCTTTTAATCCTTTGAGTATTCATGATGTTGAAATTACATGAGTTCTAGAATATCTATCACCTCTTCCTAAAATTTCCCTACCTTTATCTAAACCCATTACAACCTTGTCAAGACCCTTTGATCTTGGTATTTAATTTTTTGCAATAGCAGAGATGAGATTTATGAGCAAGCATATGGTAGGCAGATTCTTGTGAAATAGCTTAAGGGATTTGTACTTTACCCTTATGCACTTTGAGTGATTTGAGTGATCCCTGTGAAGCTTTGGTTCTTAAATTTTTGTTATTGAATTGCAGGTTAAGTTGTGCATGCAGTTATTATTTCCATCCTGTGTTAAGGTTATGCAATTTTATTTATGATTGTTATAGATTAGATATGATTTTTGAGGAATTATTGCTGTTTTTTTAAAGACTGAGTTAGTGTTTGCTTAAGGATAAACAAAAGCTTAAGTGTGGGGTGATTTGATGTGTCTTATTTTATACATATTTGCTTAAAGTTATTTATTCATTTATGAGCATTTTATGTAATTTTATTCTAAAAATCACCTAAGTTTGCATAATTTTCATTTTTAGGCATTTTGTCAAGTCATTATCAGCAAGCAGAGAAATTTTGTACCTGGAAAGCCTTTAAAGCACCCAAAATGGGCCATTTGGGCTAATTTCTCTTATTGGGCCAAGCCAAAGCCCTAAATGGGCCTTTAGGGCATGACTAAAGGGGGAGAAACATGAAATTAGGAGAAGAAAAAGTAAAGCCGTGCGTCTAATAGAAGAAGACCTAAAAAATAGACCGGGCATCATGCAAAAGAGAGGACTGAGATTTTGGAGCGTCCAACCAGAGCTCCATAATAGTACGACAGCATGCCAGTGACAAGAGATGAAGAGCGGGACATTGCCGTTGGTTTCGCCCACCGAAACACTGAAAAATCGTAGAGTTTTAGTGAGTAACCCACGCGACCCGATTCACAACTCGTCTAAGTTTGTGGCTGTTCTGCAGCGTTTTTTAGCTGACCCACCCTCCGTGGTCGTTCCTCAAACTTTAGGTAACTCACCCGCGACCTTCCTTTAGCTTGCTGGCCACCACAACATGCTAGATCAAAAGATTCGAGACAGACCAAAGATACAATCTAGGAGTGATTTCGTGACCCATCTGACGCCATTGCAGCCACGTCTGTGACCTTTCACCTCATCTACAGTCACTGTTGTAGTCATTTTTTTTTGGGTACTTGAGAACTCGAGATCTAATCCATTTGGACTATGACTCGCGACCCATTTTTTGGACATATTTGAATTGTATTTTTCTGGTAGTTATCCGGTGAGATTTTAGTGGTTTTCTGGCAACCATTCTGTACAATGACCATTAGGCATTTAAGAAGAAAAGGCTTGCATAATTTTTACTATTTTTATCTCCTGTTTAATTAATTGTCTGATGGATTACCTGCTGCTAGAATTATTTGTTGTGATGTATGGCTAAATTTGTAAAATCCATTGGGGTTACTCACTGCGTTGGTATTTTGATTTAATTTGTATGGATATTGATTTTGATGCTGTGATCTTCTTTGCGATTATACATGTATTGTTTAAGTTTTCATTATGAGAAATTGTTGTGAATGCTAATTAGATTTCTTTTTGAGATTGAGAGATGATAATTGAAATTGGAACCTAATCACAGAGAATAATTAATTTTTGGTTAGAGATGAAGTTAATTAATTACTGGATTAAGGAGTAGCTATTCTTAATAGTGGTGAATTAGAATGATAAGGCTGATCTAAAATCAATCATTAGGAAGAGATTCCAATGGTAGATTCTTAGGGTTAGAAATTTAATTGTCTCGAGAGGGAAATTAAATTTAACTTAGAATTTACTCATAGGTAGTATAATCAGATTC
Source organism: Senna siamea (assembly GCA_031216115.1). NCBI lineage: Eukaryota > Viridiplantae > Streptophyta > Magnoliopsida > Fabales > Fabaceae > Senna > Senna siamea. The sequence continues at coordinate 9,534,450 of CM062357.1, read as the reverse complement.
AATAATCCATCATCCCTTGTGTATTTGCCAACTGGTATAGGTGCCCTTTGGGTTTTCTTGTCTTGCCTTGGTATAGTTTCTTTCATTCCTTGTCACTGGTTCTTGTGTGCACTTAATTAATTATTAGTTTAGTTAACAAAATCAATCACTCTAATTGTTGGGCTAGATAACAAACAAGGAGTTGTAACTCTAGGCTTTACCATTCTTATAGGATATGACCTTGATACTCATCATTGCACTAGGCTACATTGATAGGTTCCACCTTAGATGTAGTTACACAGGTAGCAAGCACATCACACACCCAACCCAAACCATGTTTTTAGATAAAATAGCACGCAACTTGAGATGAATGATCACATGAGATGTGTGACAGATGAATATATGAGAATTTTTAAGCATGATTTTAAGTATAATTTTTTAGATTAATGATGCTATACTCATCTGATGTCATTGCTAGATGTGGCCCTCTAGTCTGAATGAGATTTAACTAAGTGTATTTTGTAGAGCATCTTGTCATTCTCTGATCTCTTGTTGGAAAGCTTTGAACTCGGCAATCTACTATTGTTGGATCTCTGCTATCCTTGCTACTTGATCAGCTAAGACACTGACATGATCCTTGGGCTTAGGAATTTCTGTTGCTATTGGAGATGGTGGGTCAACTGATCATGCGGATTGTGCATCATTTCTTGTAGTGTTTTTGGGTTATATGACCTTTTGCTGACTTACTAACCTGTAAACTGGGCCATTGAGTCCTCAGGACGTAGATTATTCACATGTTTATCATTTGCCTAAGACCTACAGGTAGGATACGTCCTACTAGAGTAAGATCACTTATGCACTCATTTAAGACTCCTACTTTCTTTGCTAATCGAGTGATGTACGGGCCAAAGAATATCGTGGTCTTCTTCTCATTAGTTACAAAATTGTAGATTTGGTATACTAAGATGTAACCTAGATCCACTTTCTTATGCTGATGCATGGCCCAGAGTATGAACAAGTTGGTCTGTGTAACTACCCCGAAGCTATCACTTCTACATGTGAGAGTATGTGCCCATATAGAGTAAAGGTATCTTAAGCCATCGGGGAGGTTAGTGGCCTTGGAGCTGCTCAGGTTGTATCGGTTAGGTCTAGTCACTATTTGATTCCACATCATATGGGATAGAGATGATAGAGCTTAGAGGCACCCTCTATATGCATTTTCGTTCAGTTCCTCCATTGTCCATAGTCCTAAATGCCATCCAAAGTGAGGTATGGACATGGAGAAATCTACTCCCCCTAACTGGAATGAAATGGTATCTGGCTCAGTCCATTCAATAATATGTTTCTTGAGGGAAAAGGTGTTGCATAACTCCAAGGTTAACTCCCTATACGTAGGTTCGTTAATGGTAAAGAACCTTGCAAAGGGCAGTGGGTCTAGGAGCTCATGGAGTTCATCAGTCAATCCCACTGTGAGGATGTCTTTCAAGTTGATGCAGCGTCCAGCTCCTATCATCTTGAAGTAAAAGGCTTGGTTCTTCTCCTCTTGCTTGGCTTTGTAGAATGTCAGCAATGTATGTCGAAGGGAAGGACAAGGATTTACCTCGGGGGTCCTTCTTCTCTTTGAAGATATGCTATGTGCTGAAGATTGCGACATTGTCCTAAAAATATATGTTAGTTAAAAATGTTTAGCTTAAGGGAAGATATGTAACATGGTTCTTTATTTATTTGGTTTATTTTTTATTTTATTTTATATATTATTTATATAAATATATATATATTTGGAGAATACAAGATAAGTGAAGTTCCTTGGTAGAACTTGTTGAATGCAAGAAACAAGAAATTATTTGTGTGATGATGAAGGTTTATCTATGCTAAGAGAAGAATTGGATTTTTGACTTTATTTTCAATAAGTATATGAAATATTTATTTAAATAAAATTTGAATTTTTATCTCCCTAATTACATGAAGTGTGTGAGAGTTTGCACATGTGATGTGTAAAGAATATGCAAAGGAGAGGATCAACGAAATTTATGTGATTATGAAAACACTTTATTTTACGTGCAAATGAGAGAATCAAAGATCAAAGAATTTATTTTTTGTGATTATTAAAGAATAAACATGGAAATGCAAAGAAGAATGATAGAATACTTACTTGATGAGAAGAGGGAATTATGTGTGAATGTTGCTTCAAAAATGGCCGAGTACTCACAAAAGAGAGCAAGAGAAATTAAGCTTAGAAATTGATGTGGGAGTCTTATGAATTAGGGGTGTATTTATAGGCAAAGAAAATGGTGTCCTAGTAGGAGAGTGATTCATGCTTCAAGAAGGAGTTCAAATTGTGATAGGATTTGATTTGGCTATCTCATTTAAATTTGCATGAAGGTGATCATAATTTTCAAAGAGTTTTGAAAGATATGGATAATGAAATTGATATGTGATGCCAATGCTACTTATGAAACTACACCTAAGGTAGTGAACCTATCGATGCAGCCTAGTGCAATGATGAGTATCAAGGTCATATTCCTCGAGAACGGGAAAGCCTAGAGTTACTACTTGTTCTCTGTTATCTAGCCTAACAAATAAAGTGATTGATTTTTAGCTAAACTAATAATTAACTACGAGCAATAAACAATAACTAGAGACAAGGAATGGAAGAGAGTATACCGAGGCAAGAAAAGTAAACCCACTAGGGACCTGTACTAGTTGGTAAACACACAAAGGATAATGGATTACTGAATTTAACTATGCTACCTGTGAGTGAATTCTAATTCTAATTCTAATTCTCTGTCGATCTTAATGAATTTCTTAAACATAAAATCTACCACTGGCTGGTTCTTCCTAATGGTAAATTTTAAATCAGCATTATCGGTCTGATTCACCACTATTAAGAAATAACTTTTAGTAGTTCTTAATCCAGCAATTCTAAGTGATAATTAATTATTTCTTACAATTAGTTTTCCAATTCCAATTATTATCTGTCGATCTCAAAAAGGAATCTAATTAGCATTATCACGACATCTTGTAAATAAAACTAATACATATATTCGTAACTGTAAAGAAGATCACACAACTAAATTCAACATCCATGCAATTAAAACAGAAATCCAACACAGTCAAGAACCTCAATGAATTTTACAAATTCAGCCATACATATTGACAACAG